>JAREIS010000543.1:37500-122751 GCA_030060385.1 Muscicapa striata striata | reverse complement strand
CCATCATCCATCCATCCATCCATCATCCATCCATCCATCATCCATCCATCCATCCATCCATCCATCCATCCATCATCCATCCATCCATCCATCATCCATCATCCATCCATCCATCTATCCATCCATCCATACATCATCCATCATCCATCCATCCATCATCCATCCATCATCCATCCATCATCCATCCATCCATCATCCATCCATCATCCATCCATCCATCCATCCATCCATCATCCATCCATCCATCCATCATCCATCCATCCATCCATCCATCCATCCATCCATCATCCATCATCCATCCATCATCCATCCATCATCCATCATCCATCCATCATCCATCCTTTCATCCATCCATCCATCCATCATCCATCATCCATCCATCCATCCATCCATCCATCCATCCATCCATCCATCCATCATCCATCATCCATCCATCATCCATCCATCATCCATCATCCATCCATCATCCATCCATCCATCCATCCATCCATCATTCATACATCATCCCAACTTTTCGTGTCCTATTAATGACCTTTGGCTCCAAATGAAGATTCAGATCCATCTGCTCCAGGTCTGATATGGGAGAGGCTGTTGAGCAGAGGTGCTATCCTTCCCTGAGGTCTTCCAGCTTTTGGCAAGCAGGGAGACAGCAAAATGAAGTGTTAAGTATAGTCATAAACCCCTGTGGATATCCAGACTTTAAAATCATAAATATTTTGGAGGGCAGGCTCATTCCTGGCTGTGCCTCCCAAGTGCCATGTCAGACCCCACAGCACTGGGCACAACGTGGGGTGGTCCTGTCTGGGAAATACAGAAGATTTCTGCTGATGGGGACACTGAGACCTGCTGAATGTCTTCCCTGGGGTGACACGACCTTGGACTAAAACAATCCTTACCCTCCCTGTGTTGTACAAGTCAGATTATCCCTTCTGGGCACTCTGCCTCGTGCTCCAGGGCACATGGGGACATCTGCCTGGGGTTCCCAGAGGAGCTGCTCTCCTTTTCTTGTTCATTACACCATTACATTACACAATGCAGCATTCATTACACGATTAACTGGCAGAAATCCCACACTTGCAGGTGTTTCAGCCCTTTTAGGGGGAGTTCTTGTGGTACTTTACAGACCATCTTCAAAGCTTTGAAGCCCTCCTTTAGTTTTGTGCTTGCTGATCAGTGTCCATAATCTCTTCCAGTCCATCCAGTGAAACAGCACAATTCCCAAGTGGGTTTACACAACATATTTTGCATTTTGCTTGTAACACCAGAAGGAGAAACAATTCCGGGCAGGTGCAGCCTGGTGTGGGTGAGGAGGAGTTCAGAGGGGGGGAGGCTGCTCCTCTGGAGGGGACCACCCTGCACGTCCAGCTGGTGCTGAGCCTCCCTGCTGTGCCCCCAGCTCATCTGTTCTCCTGCTCTGTCCTCCAGCAAGGCACGTAACCGTCTGTGCTCCTGAAATAAACGCGCTCTGCCATCCCCAAACCAGAGCCACCCACAGCAGCCGCTCTGTGTCCTGCTCTGGAGCGACCTTCCCTCAATCCCAGCCTCTTCCTTGGCCCCTCCTATAACTGCCCCACCTGCATTTGGAAAAACAAGGTTAACAACGCTGCTGCGGAGCGGCGGAAGCTTGCTGCTGCTCCAGGATTACTCCAAAATGGGCAGAACCCAACAGCATGAAGTTTAATAAGTCTAAGTGCCGAGTTCTACATTTTGGCCATAAAAATCCCCTTTGATGTTACAAGCTGGGAACAGTGTGGCTGGATAGTGTACAGGCAGAAAGGGACCTGGGGGTGCTGGGTGACAGCCGGCTGAACATGAGCCAGCAGTGTGCCTTGGTGGCCAAGAAGGCCAATGGCCCCTGGCCTGTATTAGGAATTGTGTGGCCAGCAGGAGCAGGGAGGTCATTCTTCCCCTATACTCGGCACTGGTGAGACCACATCTTGAGTACTGTGTCCAATTCTGGGGCCCTCAGTTTAGGAAGGACATTGATATGCTAGAACGTGTCCAGAGGAGGGACACAAGGCTGGTGAAGGGCTTGGAACACAAGCCTTATGAGGAACGTTTGAAGGAGCTGGGGTTGTTTAGCCTGGAAAAGAGGAGGCTTAGGGGTGACCTCATTGCTCTCTACAACTTCCTGAAGGGAGGCTGTAGACAGGTGGGGGTCGGTCTCTTCCACCAGGCAGCAACTGACAGAACCAGAGGACACAGTCTCAAGCTATGTCAGGGAAGGTATAGGTTGGATGTTAGGAAGAAATTTTTCACTGAAAGAATACTAAAGCACTGGAATGCTCTTCCCAGAGAGGTGGTGGAATCATCATCTCTGGAAGTGTTCAAGAAAAGGCTGGACATGGCACTTAGTGCCATGTTATAGTCTATACTCTGAGTCGAGGTGTTAGGACATAGGTTGGACTCGATGATCTTGGAGGTCTCCTCCAACCTCAGTATTGCGTGATTCTGTGATTCTGTGATTCTGTGATTCTGTGATTCTGTGATTCTGTGATTCTGCGAAAAGCTCACGGTTGTTGCTATTTTGAGCCCCCCGTCTGCGCCAGGAGCTGACGCGGCTCCGGCGGGTGCGGCACCAGGAATCCCGGCCCTGGCTGTGGATGCAGGCAGGGATACGCAGGCTGTGCTTGGATCCTGGTGGAGTTCTGTTTGTGAGCGCCTGCTCTGCGCCTCTGCAGCTTTTTGGCTGCAGGGAGGTGGAATCTGGTGTGGAACACACCTGGGAAAGCCTGCTCGGTTTGGAGTGGGATCAGTGGGATCCTGAACTCCCATGGCCCCTGGGCCCCTCTGGCTCCAGGGAGGGGCCCCAGAGCTGAATGGGGAAGGTGATTTTGGAGCCCCAGGGTTGGGTGGGGCTGGTTTTGGAGCCTCAGGGTTGGGTGGGGGTGGTTTTGGAGCCCCAGGGTTGGGTTGGGATGGTTTTGGAGCCTCAGGGTTGGGTGGGGGTGGTTTTGGAGCCCCAGGGTTGGGTTGGGATGGTTTTGGAGCCCCAGGGTTGGGTTGGGGTGGTTTTGGAGCCCCAGGGTTGGGTGGGGGTGGTTTTGGAGCCCAGGGTTGGGTTGGGATGGTTTTGGAGCCTCAGGGTTGGGTGGGGGTGGTTTTGGAGCCCCAGGGTTGGGTGGGGGTGGTTTTGGAGCCCCAGGGTTGGGTTGGGGTGGTTTTGGAGCCCCAGGGTTGGGTTGGGGTGGTTTTGGAGCCCCAGGGTTGGGTTGGGGTGGTTTTGGAGCCCCAGCTGCTCCTGTGCTCCCCATGTGTGCCAGGTTCCCTGGCCTGCAGGTTCAGTGTGCTGTCACCAAGGGGACACTAGGATGCAGCAGCACCTGCCCTGAGTTGTTTCTCCTCCTGGTGTTACAAGCAAAACACAAAATATGCATTGTGGACAGGTTTGGAAAAGCAGCCATTTTTCTTTGCTTTGCTGTGTTTTCTCTACCCTTGCTGTGCTGTTTGATACGACTTGATGCTTATCCTACCTGCAGTGAATTCATCACCTTCATCGATTGCCTCACTTGTGGGAGGACAAGAGGAGATGCAGGAAAATGATACTTGAAAATTGTACCAAAAAATTGCATGGAAGGGCTTAGACTTGAAACCACTTCTATTTTTCAATTAACTCCATTATGTTGTTTTTAAAAGAGATTCTAGCAGTCCTTCAGTGCATAAAGGGCCGTGCTGAATCCATGGAATATTGTCACGAAGATGTTCCATCTTAATTAGAACTAATTAATATGCTTCAGCCCTCAGTCTTTCTGTGGTTGGATCTACTTAAATGGTGAAATTCTTGTGCTGGAGCCCTGCCTTGCTTAGGTGATGGCCAGAAGTGCCTGGGCTCTCCTCCCTGGCACCACAGGTCGGGGCTCAGTCTTAACCCTGAGTCCTGACCCTGAGTCTTAACCCTGAGTCTTAACCCTGAGTCTTAACCCTGAGTCCTGACCCTGAGTCTTAACCCTGAATCCTGACCCTGAGTCTTAACCCTGAGTCTTAACCCTGAGTCTTAACCCTGAGTCCTGACCCTGAGTCTTAACCCTGAGTCTTAACCCTGAGTCCTGACCCTGAGTCTTAACCCTGAGTCCTGACCCTGAGTCTTAACCCTGAGTCTTAACCCTGAGTCTTAACCCTGAGTCCTGACCCTGAGTCCTGACCCTGAGTCTTAATCCTGAGTCCTGACCCTGAGTCTTAACCCTGAGTCCTGACCCTGAGTCTTAACCCTGAGTCTTAATCCTGAGTCTTAACCCTGAATCCTGACCCTGAGTCTTAACCCTGAATCCTGACCTTAAGTCCTGACCCTGAGTCCTGACCCTTGGTCCTGACCCTAGTCCTGACCCTGAGTCCTGACCGTGAGCCCAGCCCCGTGCCTTCACCGTCCTCGGTTTCTCTGCAGAGCCTGCCAGTCCCCCCGGTGTCAGGACAGGAGCTCGGGTGTTTTCTGGGAACAGGGATCCTGCCGTGTTTCCAGCCGGGGGAAGGTGTCGGGGCCGTGCCAGCGCTGCAGACCGGGATGCTGTGCTGCCAGGAGGAGCAAAGTCTCGATTCCCAAAGCTCCGATCGCTCCTTCCCTGCATTTCCCCCAGAAAGGAGAGGGATAACGCAGGGCTGGAATGCCCGGGGGGCTCTGAGCACCGCGGGTGGGTGGGATGGAGAGCAGCTGCGGGTTCCTCCCCTCCGTGCGGGGGGATCCAAGGTTTCCCAGCAGAGAGAAGTGGGGAGATGAGGGTCAGACTGTCCACGGGGTGATGGGCAGCAGGAGAGGGGAGCGCAGCGAGGATCGATCCCCACGCGGCAGCACAAGGGGCGAAGACGTTTCCACTTGGCGAAGTTTTGCAGGGAATTTTCTCCAATGCACGCCTGGGGAGGAAACTGTTTGGCGTGTTGTGGCTTCCAGGTATTTGCTCATGCATCTTGCATGGTGCACGCACCCCCGAGAGCTCAGATCCATCTTGCTGTCAGAGAGGAGAAACACACGAGCCGTGCTAAATCCGCCGGGAGGGTGGCACTGCTTCCCTGGGAGGGGGAAGGAATGGCTCCAGCTACGAATTGCCCTGGATTAGTTCCCTCAGAGTTTGTTTTCGTGGGATTCTCCGATAAATGCCAGCGTCTCCGTTGTTGGGGATAATTGCAGCAGCTGAGAAGTGGTGGTTTGATCGGATAATGCTGGGGGCTTTTGTGCTGGTTCTGATTGAGCAGCATTAGCAAAAATGTAACAGCACTAAATGAAACTTCTCAGCTAATCAGTCTCCATTACAGCTTAGCCTGAGAAGGCCAAAATTAAAATGCTCTTTTAAAAGCCAGCCCTTCATGATTAAAAGCCTGATGACTCGCACATTTGGGAATTGGCACAAAAGCCGGCGCCGGGGGAAGAGGAGTGTGATCAGCCCCGTGGTGTTTGTGGCGGTGCACTGCTCTCGTGTTCAGGCGGAGGGATGCGTCCTGCAGCATCCGAGGAAATGCTGTGCAGCACAGCTCCAGGATTGCTGCAGCTGAGAACAGCCTGTGCAACTAAATCAGCAGGGATGGAGTTTTCAGCTAAGCTTTTATATGAACTGTGTTGGTGCTGTCATTGCATTTTGACATTCTCCAAATGCTTCGTGGCATTTAAATGCAATTCGGCTTTATAATTTAATTTTATTTTGCTGCTCCTGCTGCATTTCAATCTGCCTCTTGTTAATGTGTTATATTTAATATTGAAAAGGCCGCTTATGAATATTCCAATGTTATCCCGATGCAATAACCATCCATGGCTAACCTCAGTGTAGCAGTGAGGGATCCCTGGCAATTACAACCCAGTTGTGACCACCTGCCAGGGTTATTTCCAGGCTGGGACACTTTCCAGTGTGAATGGTGAAAAATCTCCCGGGTGAGCTCAGGAGCAGGAGGGCTGTGCTCCAGAGAGAGGCTGCCCTTCATCCCATGGGTGATGAGGAGGGTGAGACTGAGGACGAGGAGCTGCCCTGTGCCACCCTCAGTGTGAGCAGAGGATGAGGATGAGGATGAGGATGAGGATGAGGATGAGGATGAGGATGAGGATGAGGATGAGGAGCTGCCCTGTGCCACCCTCAGTGTGAGCAGAGGATGAGGATGAGGATGAGGATGAGGATGAGGATGAGGAGCTGCCCTGTGCCACCCTCAGTGTGAGCAGAGGACAGATGAGATGAGGATGAGGATGAGGATGAGGATGAGGATGAGGATGAGGATGAGGATGAGGATGAGGAGCTGTCCCTGCCCATGGCAGAGCCCCAGCAGCCAGCAAGGCTCAGGCTCAGGCTCAGGCTCAGGCTCAGTGCAGGAAGACCAGGGTTTCCCATCCCCGCAGGAGAGCAGGGTTTCCCATCCGTGTATCAGCTCGGTATTCCCCAGAAGGGCTTTCCCACTTATCCCATCCTGTTTTCTGGAGTCTTGGCTGGGAGCCCTGGCAGTTCTGTTCCCCACGCCCACAGCCGCTGGCACGGGAGGCGTTCCTGCCACGCTGCGCTGATGCTGCTCCCTAACCCTGTTGTTTTCCTGGACAATGGAGAGAGATGGGGATTTGTCAGACACACCCAAGCTCTCCAGAGGCGACCCGGAATGACCCGGGCGGGTGTGACCCGCAGGTCTGTGCCACAGATGCCATTGTCCTTCGCAGGAGATGCTGCAGCTCGGCGGTGGCAAAGAGCCCCAGCCTTGCCTGGGGCAGCACCAAAGTCCCTCAGTCCCCACTGGGATACCCCAGGTCACCCCTGGCAGCCCCAGCCTGAGAGGGAGCAGCACAGGCGTGGGGGCCGGATATCCAGCGGTGTCCAGCAGTGTCCAGCGGTGGGAGTGACCAGGGACGGGTAGAGGAGCTCTGCTGCTCTCCCCTCTCTGATCCCCCTGCTCAGGGTGCAGGAGCTCTGCTGCTCTCCCCATCCTGATCCCCCTGCTCAGGGTGCAGGAGCTCTGCTGCTCTCCCCTCTCTGATCCCCCTGCTCAGGGTGCAGGAGCTCTGCTGCTCTCCCCTCTCTGATCCCCCTGCTCAGGGTGCAGGAGCTCTGCTGCTCTCCTCTCTGATCCCCCTGCTCAGGGTGCAGGAGCTCTGCTGCTCTCCCCATCCTGATCCCCCTGCTCAGGGTGCAGGAGCTCTGCTGCTCTCCCCTCTCTGATCCCCCTGCTCAGGGTGCAGGAGCTCTGCTGCTCTCCCCTTCCTGATCCCCTGCTCAGGGTGCAGGAGCTCTGCTGCTCTCCCCATCCTGATCCCCCTCTCTCTCTCAGAATGATAGAACTCTGCTGCTCTCCCTGTCCTGACCCCTCTCTCTCTCTCAGAATGATAGAACTCTGCTGCTCTCCCCTCCCTGACCCCTCTGTGTCTCTCTCCCCTCCAGGGTTACCTCTCTGAAGGCTTGGTGACCAAGTGGTACCGCTCCCCCCGTCTCCTCCTGTCACCCAACAACTACACCAAAGCCATCGACATGTGGGCAGCTGGCTGCATCCTGGCCGAGATGCTCACCGGGAGGATGCTCTTTGCTGGTAGGTTTCTCCCTCCTGTTCTTTCACTTTTTCCCTCCCTCTTTCCTCCCTACCCAATTCCAGGTGGGCAGAGGGAATTTCCCTGTCTTACTAGAGGAGACAGCGGTGCCCTGTTCCTGAAGGTTTGTATTCTATGCCATGGATTTGAGTCGTGACCAGTGTCTTTGAGCTGTTTCTTTTCTCTGAGGGAAGAGGTTTGAACGCCACCACCCACTTTTAGGATTTACCTGTAAGAAGGAACTGCAGCTGTAAAGGTGAAGTGCAAGAAAAGAGGACAATAAAAGGAGTTACCAATGCAGGATTTGCAGCACAGCTCTGAGAAGAAAATGTGTATTTAATAGAGTGCCAAGGATGCTGTGCCAGGAGCAAAGCTGTGCTTCCCAAGCTGGGACACAGAGCCTGGAGGGACGGAGCTGCTCCCCTCCCTCCCTCCCCAGGTGTGCTGCAGAATTCCTCCTGGGCTGTCTCTCCGTGGCCTGCCAGTGCTCTGAGTGACAAGGCTTAACGCCTTCTGTGAGCAGCAGTTTGCAGAGTTGTGTAAATAAATAATCAGGCCCGTTAATAATGGAGGAGGAGGTTTTCTCTGCAGATATCTCTGCACAGACTTGGCTGCAGCTGCTCTGCTGCTCCCTCCCCACTGCTGCTCGCAGCTTCCACATTCCTTCTGTGAAAGCTTAAAAATAAGCAGTCAGGCCATTCTGGAAAACATCATTAAAACTGCCTCCCTTTCCTTCCTTCTTTTTGTCCCCAGTTTCACCAAAACTTTCCCAGTCTGGGGATTTCAGCTTGGAAAATTGTGCATTTAACCTGTCTGCTCCTGATGTTTCCTTGGGGTATGCTCTAGGAGCAGGGAGATTCCCAGGTGCCACTTGTCCCTGCAGGGGCAGGGCACTGTCTCACCTTGCTGGGGGATGCTGCAGTCTCTGTTCCCCTGCATTTGTTCCTCACAGCAAAACAAGGGCTGCTTGTCGAGCTCCTTCCCCAGCCATCCCAGCACAGCACCCAAGCACTCCTGGCTTTCCAGGCTGTGCTTGACCCCTCTCTCAGCCCCAGCTCAGGGTTTATTTTTGCTCTTTGTGGATCCCACGGTGTAAGCAATGCTGGCTGACACACTGAGGTGTGCAAGGAGGTGCTTTAAGCTCATTTCATGGTAAGGCACGGGCAGAGCCCCGGGATGGGATCCATCTCTCCTCTGCCTGGGTGAGGTGGCCCAGAGCAGCCACCAGGGAACCTCCCCAGGCTGTTCCTGAGAGCCCAGAGCAGGTGGGGATCAGAGGGGGGTTTGGCACAGCCAGGCTAAGCTCAGCCCTGTGCTCTGCCTTCCAGCCCGGTGAAATCCCCTCGTCACCCCCAGCTGCTGGCAGGAGGCTGGCTTGGCGGGTGGGGATCAAAACCAAGCTCCAAATATCAGCTCCTTTTGGGTGGCTTTGAAGATACGTCATTGTCACAGCAGGTTCTGGCCCCCTGCTCCTTTTTGCTGGCCTCCCCTCGTGCCAGCAGGGCCAGGCTGGGAGCCTGGCAGCAGGCAGGATGCCCGTGGTGTCTTTAATCCTCTGCTGCCCAGAGAAGAGGAGAATAAATCCTCAGAGCAGCTAAAACTCACAAACACCTGCACAGCAGCAAGGACCCAGTGCTGCTGCTGCTCTTGTGGGGGAGAAGGAGCCACCCCAGGCAGCTGCAGCCTCCCTCCCTCCCTCCCTGCAGCACGAGGGTTCCACGCAGCCCTGGCTCTCCAGCCCCGTGGGAAACAGCAGCACTGTGCTTCAGAGGGAGCTGCAAACCTGCAGCAGCACCTTGCCCTGGATAAATGGCCCCTTGGGCGTGCGTCAGCGGCGCAGTTTAAACTGAGTGCTCGGCGTAAATCAGTATAATTAACTCGGCACTCTTACGTGCAGGTAAATTAAGGCGGTTGGTTGTTTGGAGTAGATGTTGCTCACTGCTTCCTTTCTCCCACACCAGTTTTTGGATGTGCAGCAGAAATGGACCCCAGCCCCTGCCCAAGGCCCCTTCCCTGGGTGCTGCAGGGGTTTGGGAGCAGTTTTGGGTTGGTTTGGGAGCCGCAGCAAGCCTGGCTGTCCCCAAGCTCTCATCAGCAGCTGGAGTGTGGCTGGCTGACCTCTGGGGAGCTCCCAGCAGCAGCAGCAGCACGGAAAACAGGGAAGGGTGTCCCTACCTGGGCACCTGCAGCTTCCTCCAGTGTCTTTTCCACCAAAAGCAGCACCCCTGGAAGCAGAGGGAAAAGGAGTGAAAAGGAGAAACACTCTGACCCCACAGATCTCCATGGGGTTCCCCAGTGGGGCTGTGCCTGTGGCCAAGGGCCAGGAGATGCCACAGGGGCTTTTCCCGTGGGATCAGGGCTTGGGTGCTTCCCTGGGGCTTGGCTGCAAGCCTGGAGAAGGTTCTCTCTTCCTCGTTCTCTCCCCAGGTAACATCAGCACGCTGCATTTATTCTGTCTGTGGTTCGTGTTTTCCTTTCTGGGAGTTAATACCTTCAGAAAAAGGTCCCTGGGAATTCCACAAATAGGAGATAATGGAAGGGAACGGGGTTTCTTGAGAGCCATAATTCAAGGCTTCCAGCATTAGCAGCTTCTTTGTGTGACTGAACACGGAGTCTTTTGGCTGCCAGGTATCTTCAGCAGTGGCTGGGGCTGCACCAGAGGAAAGCCACAAAGCCTCAGTGACTTTTATCACCCTGTAATTTTGATCACAGCTTGGGAATTAGCCTGTCTAACGAGGTGTTCATTTCCTGGCAGATACTTTCCGTTTCCCCTGGAGTCACGCTGTGAACCTCTGAGTGACCTGAAATTAGTTTTTCTGTAGGAAAGTGAATTAATTCGCCTGGGATTGATATGGGAAGGGCGTTGCTCCCTTTGTCCTCTTTGCTTTCCCTGCTGCTTTATCCTCTCCCAGGGTGTGGATCTGAATGGATTTGTGCTGGTGGTGGCCAGCTGGGCTCGTGTCACCGTTGCCTTGGGACTGTCTGGGCTCACCAGCCACGAGCTCTGCTGTGACACAGCAAGGTGCCACCACCAACTCTGCCCACCCATGTGCCGTGAAAGCAGCCAAATTCCATTGGAGTGGCAGGGCCAGGGTGGGGGCACAGGTTCCCAGCATGGGTGTTGTCCCTACCCTTGTCCAAGGGGCTGTGTTGGGGGCCAGCTCCTTGGGCGTGGGTCTGGAAAACTCGTGCTGACCCACAGGGAGCTGTGGGCTCTGGAGGGGAGCCCCAGGGAGCTCAGGGTTGCCTCAGGGCAAGTGGCCTCCCCACGCTCCCTGTGGCTGGTCAGAAGTGCTGGGCCATAAGGGAGGTTGGCTCTTCCTGTCGTGGGTCGGACGGGTGCTGCTCGCCATTGCAGGGACTGGGACAGCAGGAGCTTGGCAGCCCAAAAATCCCCGTTGTTTTGGCTCCCCTCAGCTGTTCCCTGCCTTGATGGCTGGTCCTGCCTCTAAGGACAGAGCATTTCCAAGCAGCCCTCCTGGCAGACAGAAAATCAATGGTGTGACTCCACGTTCCTGCCAGGCACCTCTCTGCATGCACAGGAGGCTGGAATGCACCATGGAGCTCTTGTCACACTGAAGAGATGCTCAAAAAAGGATTAGAGCTTGTTAAAGAGCTCCTCTCCCTCTCCTCTCCTCTCCTCTCCTCTCTCCTCTCCTCTCCCTCTCCTCTCCTCCTCTCCTCTCCTCTCCTCTCCCTCCCTCTCCTCTCCCTCTCCTCTCCTCTCCTCTCCTCTCCTCTCCTCTCCTCTCCTCCCTCTCTCTCCTCTCCCTCTCCCTCTCCCTCTCTCCTCTCCTCTCCTCCTCTCTCCTCTCCTCTCCTCTCCTCTCCTCTCCCTCTCCTCTCCTCTCCCTCTCCTCTCCTCTCCTCTCCTCTCCTCTCCTCTCCTCTCCTCTCCTCTCCTCTCCTCTCCCTGATGGAGCAGCCCTGAGCAGGGGTTTGCCTTTTATGGGTAAATATGTCCTGAACAAAAAGGATTAAAAGCATTTAATGTGACACAGTGGTTGTGAGGATTGTCAGCAGCAGGGCCATGGCTTGGTGCCTGGGAGCTGGTCAGAAAACACCTTTCCTGCAGGGGTTGGACACTGCATTCCTCTAAAGATGGAGCCTGGGGACCCCTGGAGCCCACAACACCCCGATTTACCCTCTGTGTCTCACCTGCCACCTTCTGCGCCATCTTCCCGTCCAGGGGGCCACGAGCTGGAGCAGATGCAGCTGATCCTGGAGACCATCCCTGTCATCCACCAGGAGGACAAGGAGGAGCTGCTGAAGGTGATGCCCATGTTCATCAACAGCACGTGGGAAGTGCGGAAGCCGCTGCGCAAGCTGCTGCCCGAGGTGGACAGCGAAGGTACCGCGGTGGCCACTGGCCTGGGGGGCTTCTCCTGGCTGCTGTGTCTTCAGAGCAGTTTCCTTGGAGCTGTCCTGCAAGGCCAAGAGCCAAGGAGGGGGTGCAGATCCCTGGGCTGGTCCCAGCTGTAGCTCAGGTGTCCCCACTGCTGTCCCCTCACAGCGCTCGCCTGCTGCAGTGTCCTGCTTTGAAGGACAGGTGTCTGCCAATAAAGGCAGGAGCTTCTCTTTGAAATGGAGAATGTAAACCCACTCCCTCCAAATTATTATTATAATTTTGAAATTAAGAGGCTCTCAGGCAAAGAGATGGGAATTAGGAATAACAGTTCTGTACTAGGAATATTAAAATAGAAATGCAGTATTACAAAGAACAATCCCAAACCCTGCCAGAGTCAGAATCCAAGCTGACACCCGTCAGTCAGTCAGGGTGTTGGCACAGTCCCATTCCATGGTGGCTGCATCCTCCTGCAGTGGCAGATGTGGCTCAGCTGGAGCAGTGCTCCTGGAGAAGGTGCAGTTTCCTCTGAAGGTGCAGGGATGATGTGGGAAGGTCTGGCTTTCCTCTGGAATCCAGTGGAAAGAAGGTGCCTTGGTGTCCAAAATGTCAGTTTTTCTCTGGGTAGGAAAGGCTTGGCTCCTGCCCTGGCTGGAGCATCTCCCATGGGATGATGGAATTTTATCAGCCATGCCCTGGGACT
This sequence comes from Muscicapa striata striata, assembly GCA_030060385.1. Classification (NCBI taxonomy): domain Eukaryota; kingdom Metazoa; phylum Chordata; class Aves; order Passeriformes; family Muscicapidae; genus Muscicapa; species Muscicapa striata. The sequence goes on along the minus strand of JAREIS010000543.1, from coordinate 110,226 downwards.
CACTGGCCATGAACAGGAGATCTCTCCTGGAGGGAGGATGGGCTGTGGGAAGATAAAGATGATTGCCCCAGCTGGTTTAAAGCTGGCCCATGAGCAGATAATGTGTGCCAGGAGATGAGGGGCACTGCCCCAGCTGGTTTAACAGATGGGGACAGAACACACATTGCTGCCACATCCACCCAGCACAGGCAGCCTGCTCTCAGGTAGCTCCTGAGGGAGCTGCTGTACTCTTCTGTGAGGGTCTATCCCTGGCTTCCCACGTGTCTCCCTGAGCTGTGAGCGAGGGTTCAGCCCAGAGGTTCTTTTCAAGCCAGGTTTGTTCCCTTCAGCTGTGCAGCACAGCAAGGCACAGGCTCCCCTTCACAAACACCCCAGCCCCGTGACACGGCTGTGAAGGACAGGAACCCTGACCAGGTGCTCTCCTGAGCTCCTTCTCAGGCTTAAACTGGACCTGGCCACATCTTTTGGGAAGATGTCAAGACCAGGCTCAGCTTAGGTTTGCTGGTGTGACTCTTCACTGTAAGTGCCTGGTCCTGGCACCACGATACCCATGGCTGGTGTTGATCTTGGTGGAACCTCCAAATGTTACTGTGTAAGGGTTACAGCAGGCGAAAGGACACAGTAGCATGGCGCTCTCTTGCTTGGTGCAAGAAAGAACACAAAAGAGCAATTTATTGAAGGAAGCCATGGCTTTAAATAAGACACTTTGTGCAAAACAAAATTCAGGCAGTTCATTGGGCAGAGAAAGAGACAGCTCTGGTCCCAGGCTGTCTCACGGATCCAGCAGGTGTTTATCCTCTGTTATAATTCTTTCTCTCATGTTTACAGTAGAGAAAGAGGCTCTAGCTTGGGAAAAATCCCAGCTGAGCCTGAGAAAGCCAGACTGGAAAAATCCTTTAAGATTCTCCCTGGGCCTGTAATGGCCACAGGCTCGGGGTACCCGGGGCAGTGTCAGCCTCCAGCAAGCAGGAGCAGATTTATTTCCTGCCTGGGCTGCAGGAAGAAAGGTCACTGACATAATTCACTGTCGTTTTGCTGCCTCTCTGACCCGTGGTACATCACAATATTTAACTGTAATGTGCTGTTCCCCGTGCTCCCTGCCCGCGTCGGTGACCTTACGGAGCTGTTGATTCCATTAATTAGTCCAAGTGATGAGGTGATCTCACGGGACACAGTCAGAAATGGGTTAGTGTTTAAGCACAGGGGCAGCACGTGTGGCTGTCCTTTCTGCTGCCCCTACAGAAACTGTTTGCACAATTACACCTTTAACGGGCGTGTTTCTGAAGGTTTCAGTGCAGATCCATATCTGAAGAAACACATTATTCCTATTTTTATTGCCTGAAGTCAAAGGGACGTTCCTATGATCAACTGAATGAGCAACAGCATCAGAAACAGGATTTTACCTTTTCACATAACCTCAGTTACAGGAGTCATCAAAGTAATCACAACAAACCCTGCATGTTTACGTTTAATTGCACTTAAATTTCCTGTCTTCATAGGAAGACTACACACACCACAGTCTTTCTAAAAGGATTTTAGCCACAGAGAATTCCTCAAATATTAAAGGGTAAAATAATGTCATAGCCCTGGGTGTGACACAGGTGTGCTGTGCTGGGGACCATAGCCCTGGGTGTGTGTGACACAGGTGTGCTGTGCTGGGGACCATAGCCCTGGGTGTGTGTGACACAGGTGTGCTGTGCTGGGGACCATAGCCCTGGGTGTGTGTGACACAGGTGTGCTGTGCTGGGGACCATAGCCCTGGGTGTGTGTGACACAGGTGTGCTGTGCTGGGGACCATAGCCCTGGGTGTGTGTGACACAGGTGTGCTGTGCTGGGGACCATAGCCCTGGGTGTGTGTGACACAGGTGTGCTGCCCTGGGGACCATAGCCCTGGGTGTGTGTGACACAGGTGTGCTGTGCTGGGGACCATAGCCCTGGGTGTGTGTGACACAGGTGTGCTGTGCTGGGGACCATAGCCCTGGGTGTGTGTGACACAGGTGTGCTGCCCTGGGGACCATAGCCCTGGGTGTGACACAGGTGTGCTGTGCTGGGGACCATAGCCCTGGGTGTGTGTGACACAGGTGTGCTGCCCTGGGGACCATAGCCCTGGGTGTGTGTGACACAGGTGTGCTGTGCTGGGGACCATAGCCCTGGGTGTGTGTGACACAGGTGTGCTGTGCTGGGGACCATAGCCCTGGGTGTGTGTGACACAGGTGTGCTGTGCTGGGGACCATAGCCCTGGGTGTGTGTGACACAGGTGTGCTGTGCTGGGGACCATAGCCCTGGGTGTGTGTGACACAGGTGTGCTGTGCTGGGGACCATAGCCCTGGGTGTGTGTGACACAGGTGTGCTGTGCTGGGGACCATAGCCCTGGGTGTGTGTGACACAGGTGTGCTGTGCTGGGGACCATAGCCCTGGGTGTGACACAGGTGTGCTGTGCTGGGGACCATAGCCCTGGGTGTGTGTGACACAGGTGTGCTGCCCTGGGGACCATAGCCCTGGGTGTGTGTGACACAGGTGTGCTGCCCTGGGGACCATAGCCCTGGGTGTGTGTGACACAGGTGTGCTGCCCTGGGGACCATAGCCCTGGGTGTGTGTGACACAGGTGTGCTGCCCTGGGGACCATAGCCCTGGGTGTGTGACACAGGTGTGCTGCCCTGGGGACCATAGCCCTGGGTGTGTGTGACACAGGTGTGCTGTGCTGGGGACCATAGCCCTGGGTGTGTGTGACACAGGTGTGCTGTGCTGGGGACCATAGCCCTGGGTGTGTGTGACACAGGTGTGCTGTGCTGGGACCATGCTGGGGACCATAGCCCTGGGTGTGTGTGACACAGGTGTGCTGCTGCTGGGGACCATAGCCCTGGGTGTGTGTGACACAGGTGTGCTGTGCTGGGGACCATAGCCCTGGGTGTGTGTGACACAGGTGTGCTGTGCTGGGGACCATAGCCCTGGGTGTGTGTGACACAGGTGTGCTGTGCTGGGGACCATAGCCCTGGGTGTGTGTGACACAGGTGTGCTGTGCTGGGGACCATAGCCCTGGGTGTGTGTGACACAGGTGTGCTGTGCTGGGACCATAGCCCTGGGTGTGTGTGACACAGGTGTGCTGCCCTGGGGACCATAGCCCTGGGTGTGTGTGACACAGGTGTGCTGTGCTGGGGACCATAGCCCTGGGTGTGTGTGACACAGGTGTGCTGTGCTGGGGACCATAGCCCTGGGTGGTGACACAGGTGTGCTGTGCTGGGGACCATAGCTGGGTGTGTGTGACACAGGTGTGCTACCCTGGGACCATAGCCCTGGGTGTGACACAGGTGTGCTGTGCTGGGGACCATAGCCCTGGTGTGTGACACAGGTGTGCTGCCCTGGGGACCATAGCCCTGGGTGTGACACAGGTGTGCTGCCCTGGGACCATAGCCCTGGGTGTGTGACACAGGTGTGCTGCCCTGGGGACCATAGCCCTGGCTGTGTGTGACACAGGTGTGTGCTGCAGGACCATAGCCCTGGGTGTGTGTGACACAGGTGTGCTGTGCTGGGGACCATAGCCCTGGGTGTGTGACACAGGTGTGCTGCCCTGGGGACCATAGGCCTGGGTGTGTGTGACACAGGTGCTGTGCTGGGGACCATAGCCCTGGGTGTGACACAGGTGTGCTGCCCTGGGGACCATAGCCCTGGGTGTGACACAGGTGTGCTGTGCTGGGGACCATAGCCCTGGGTGTGACACAGGTGTGCTGTGCTGACACTTACAGGTGTGCTGCCCTGGGGACCATAGCCCTGGGTGTGACACAGGTGTGCTGGGTGCTGGGGACCATAGCCCTGGGTGTGTGTGACACAGGTGTGCTGTGCTGGGGACCATAGCCCTGGGTGTGTGTGACACAGGTGTGCTGCCCTGGGGACCATAGCCCTGGGTGACACAGGTGTGCTGTGCCCTGGGACCATAGCCCTGGGTGTGTGTGGGACACAGGTGTGCTGCCTGGGGACCATAGCCCCTGGGTGTGTGTGACAGGTGTGCTGCCTGGGACCATAGCCCTGGGTGTGTGTGACACAGGTGTACAAAGCTGGGGACCATAGCCCTGGGTGTGTGACACAGTGTGACAGCACACAGGTGTGCTGCCCTGGGGACCATAGCCCTGGGTGTGTGTGACAGGTGCTGCCCTGGGGACCATAGCCCTGGGTGTGTGTGACACAGGTGTGCTGTGCTGGGGACCATAGCCCTGGGGTGTGACACAGGTGTGCTGTGCTGGGGGACCATAGCCCTGGGTGTGTGTGACACAGGTGTGCTGTGCTGGGGACCATAGCCCTGGGTGTGACACAGGTGTGCTGCCCTGGGGACCATAGCCCTGGGTGTGTGTGTGTGACACAGGTGCTGTGCTGGGGACCATAGCCCTGTGTGTGTGACAGGTGTGCTGTGCTGGGGACCATAGCCCTGGGTGTGTGTGACACAGGTGTGCTGCCCTGGGGACCATAGCCCTGGGGTGTGCTGCCCTGGGGACACAGGTGTGCTGTGCTGGGGACCATAGCCCTGGGTGTGGTGACAGGTGTGCTGTGCTGGGGACCATAGCTGGCTGTGTGTGTGACACAGGTGTGCTGCCCTGGGGACCATAGCCCTGGGGTGTGTGTGACACAGGTGTGCTGTGCTGGGGACCATAGCCCTGGGGGTGTGTGTTGTGCTGGGGACCACAGGGTGTGCTGCCCTGGGGACCATAGCCCTGGGTGTGTGACACAGGTGTGCTGCCCTGGGGACCATAGCCCTGGGGGTGTGTGACACAGGTGTGCTGTGCTGGGGACCATAGCCCTGGGTGTGTGTGACACAGGTGTGCTGCCCTGGGGACCATAGCCCTGGGTGTGTGTGACACAGGTGTGCTGTGCTGGGGACCATAGCCCTGGGTGTGACACAGGTGTGCTGCCCTGGGGACCATAGCCCTGGGTGTGAGTGACACAGGTGTGCTGCCCTGGGGACCATAGCCCTGGGTGTGTGTGACACAGGTGTGCTGTGCTGGGGACCATAGCCCTGGGTGTGACACAGGTGTGCTGTGCTGGGGACCATAGCCCTGGGTGTGTGTGAGACAGGTGTGCTGTGCTGGGGACCATAGCCCTGGGTGTGTGTGTGACACAGGTGTGCTGTGCTGGGGGACCATAGCCCTGGGTGTGTGTGACAGGTGGTGTGCTGCCCTGGGTGTGTGTGACACAGGTAAAAGGCCCTGGGGACCATAGCCCTGGTGTCTGTGACACAGGTGTGCTGCCCTGGGGACCATAGCCCTGGGTGTGTGTGACACAGGTGTGCTGTGCTGGGGACCATAGCCCTGGGGTGTGTGACACAGGTGTGCTGCCCTGGGGACCATAGCCCTGGGTGTGTGTGACACAGGTGTGCTGTGCTGGGGACCATAGCCCTGGGGTGAGTGACACAGGTGTGCTGTGCTGGGGACCATAGCCCTGGGTGTGTGTGACACAGGTGTGCTGCAGGGACCATAGCCCTGGGTGTGTGTGACACAGGTGTGCTGTGCTGGGGACCATAGCCCTGGGGTGTGTAACAGGTGCTGCGGACCATGCTGGTGTGTGTGACCAGGTGTGCCCTGGGACCATAGCCTGGTGTGTGACACAGGTGTGCTGGCTGGGACCAAGCCTGGGTGTGGACACAGTGTGCTGCTGGGGACCATAGCCTGGGTGTGTGTGACAAGGTGTGCTGCGGGACCATAGCCGGTGTGGTGACAGGTGGCTTGGACCATAGCCCTGGTGTGTGTGAACAGGTGTGCTGCGGACCATAGCCTGGGTGTGTGACACAGGTGTGCTGCTGGGACCATAGCCCTGGGTGTGTGTGAACAGGTGTGCTGGCTGGGGACCATAGCCCTGGGTGTGTGACACAGGTGTGCTGCGACCACCTGGGTGACACAGGTGTGCCTGGGACATAGCCTGGGTGGTGACACAGGTGTGCTGTGCTGGGACCATAGCCCTGGGTGTGTGACACAGGTGTGCTGTGCTGGGGACCATAGCCCTGGGTGTGTAGTGCTGACACAGGTGTGCTGCTGAGTGGACCTAGCGCCTGGGTGAATGTGTGTGACACAGGGCGCCTAACGCAATTGTGTCTGTGACCAGGGTGCGTGATAGCGGGTGTGTGACACAGCTGGATGCGTGTGACAGGCGGACCATAGTGGGTGTGACAGGGGCTGCGAAGCCCGGTGGTGTACAGTGCTGCTGGACCTACGGGGACAGGGTGACAATTGGACACAGGTGTGACACTGTGCTGGGACCATAGCCCTGGGTGTGGTGACAGGTGTGGCTGGGACCATAGCCTGGGTGTGTGGTGACAAGTGGATCCCTGTGGACCATAGCCTGGGTGGTGACACAGGTGTGCTGTGCTGGGACCATAGCCCTGGTGTGTGACACAGGTGTGCTGTGCTGGGACCATAGCCCTGGTGTGACACAGGTGTGCTGCTGGGACCATAGCCCTGGTGTGTACACAGGTGAATGCTGTGCGGGGACCATAGCCCTGGGTGTGTGTGACACAGGTGTCAATGCCCTGTGGACCAGTCTGTGGGACAGTGCCGGTGGACACAGGTTGCTGTCTGGACCATAGCCCTGGTGTGTGGACAGGTGGTGTGCTGGGGACCATAGCCCTGGGTGTGGTGACACAGGTGTGCTGGCTGGGACCATAGCCCTGGGTGGTGTGACACAGGTGTGCTGCCTGGGGACCATAGCCCTGGGTGTGACACAGGTGGCTGCCTGGGGACCATAGCCCTGGGTGTGTGTGACACAGGTGTGCTGGCTGGGACCATAGCCCTGGGTGGTGTGACACAGGTGTGCGTGCTGGACATAGCCCTGGGTGGTGACAGTGCCTGGGAATGCCTTGGTGTGTGACACAGGTGTGCTGTGCTGACCATAGCCTGGGTGGTGACACAGGTGCTGCTGGGACCACGCCCTGGGTGTGTGTGACAGTGTGTGCTGGGACCATAGCCCTGGGGGGTGACACAGGTGTCGCTGGGGACCATAGCCCTGTGTGTGTGACACAGGTGTGTGCTGGGACTAGCCTGGGTGTGTGACACAGGTGTGCTGCTGGGGACCAAGCCTGGGTGTGGAGTGTGGTGGACATAGCCCTGGTGTGTGACACGGTGTGCTGCGGGGACCATAGCCTGGTGTGTGGGTGTGACAGGTGTGCTGGGACCAGCCCTGGTGTGTGTGACACAGGTGTGCTGTGCTGGGACCATAGCCCTGGGTGTGTGACACAGGTGTGCTGTGCTGGGACCATGCCTGGTGTGTGTGACAAGGTGTGCCGTGCTGGGACCATAGCCCTGGTGTGTGTACAAGTTGCGGGAACTGGGTGACACAGGTGTCGCTGGACAGCCTGGGTGTGTGCACAGGGTGCTGGGAATACCCGTTGGAAAGGTGCGGCAGCCTGGTTGTGACACAGGTGCTGCTGGGGACTCTAGTGGGCTGGTGTGGACCAGGCTGGTGTGCTGCAGGGACCATAGGCCTGGGTGTGGTGACACAGGTGTGCTGTCGGGACCATAGCCCTGGGTGGTGGACAGCAGGTGTGCCTGGGGACCATAGCCTGCTGGTGGACACAGGTGTGCTGCTGGGGACCATAGCCCTGGGTGTGGCGTGGTGCTGGACCATAGCCCTGGGTGTGACACAGGTGTGCTGCGGGACCATAGCCCTGGTGTGTGTGCACAGGTGCTGTGCTGGGACCATAGCCCTGGGTGTGTGACACAGGTGTGTGCTGGGACCATAGCCCTGGGTGTGACACAGGTGTGTGCGCTGGGACCATAGCCCTGGTGTGGACCAGTGTGTGTGACACAGGGGTGTGCTGTGACGTGGCGGACCATAGCCTGGGTGTGCGTGACACAGTGTGGCTGACGGTGCCTGGGGACATGGTGTGTGACAGGCGCCATGGCTGGTGTGACACAGGTGTGTGGCTGGGGACCATAGCCCTGGGTGTGTGTGACACAGGGTGCTGCTGTGGGACCATAGCCCTGGGTGTGTGTGACACAGGTGTGTGGGCTGGGACCATAGCCCTGGGTGTGTGGACACAGGTGTGCTGGTGGACCATGCCCTGGTGTGTGTGACACAGGTGTGCTGTGCTGGGGACCATAGCCCTGGGGTGTGTGACACAGGTGTCTGCATGGGGACCTATGCCTGGGCTGTGTGTGAGACGGTGTGCTGGGACCATAGCCTGGTGTGTGAACAGGTGCTGCTGGATGCCTGGGGTAGCCCGGGCTGGTGGACAAGGCCTGGCTGTGGGACCAAGCCTGGTGTGTGTGAGACAGTGGTGTGGACAGTGCTGTGCTGGGGCTACCAGGTGTGTGCCGGGGCTGGACATAGCCTGGGTGTGTGTGACAGAGGTGTGCTGGGACATAGCCTATGGGTGTGTGACACAGGTGTGCTGCCTGGGACCATAGCCTGGTGGTGTGACAAGGTGTGCTGCCCTGGGGACCATGCCCTGGGTGTGGACACTGGGTGCTGCTGGGTGCTGACAGGGTGTAGACCATAGCCCTGGTGTGTGTGGTGTGCTGGACCATAGCCCTGGGTGTGTGACACAGGTGTGCTGCGGGACCATAGCCCTGGTGTGTGTGACACAGGTGTGCTGGCTGGGACCATGCCTGGGTGTGTGACACAGGTGTGCTGTGCTGGGGACCATAGCCCTGGTGGTGACACAGGTGTGCTGTGCTGGGGACCATAGCCTGGGTGTGTGACACAGGTGTGCTGGCTGGGACCATAGCCCTGGTGTGGTGACAGGTGTGCTGGCTGGGGACCATAGCCCTGGGTGTGGTGACACAGGTGTCTGTCTGGGGACCATAGCCCTGTGGTGTGACACAGGTGTGTCTGCTGTGGGACCATGCCTGGGTGGTACAAGTGTGGGGACACGTGTGTTGGGCTGGGGACACCCTGGGTGACACGGGGCTGCGGCCATGCTGGGTGCAGGTGGGACAAGCTGGGGACAGGTGTGGAAGCGTGTGGCGGCTTGACTGCTGTGTGGTGGCGCGCAGCGTCGGTGTGCGACACTGGGGGAAGGGGACAAGCTGGTCGGGGCAGCCCTGTGTGTGAAGTGCTGGACCAAGCTGTGGTGGGTGGACGCCGTGTACGGTGCTGCTGGGGCCACCTGCTGGTGTGGACAGGTGGCGTGGACATGCCCTGGTGGTGACCATAGTCTGGTGGGGACACAGATGCCCTGGGTGGTGGGACATAGCCCTGGTGTGTGAGGACTGGCTGCTGGGACAACCGGTGTGCTGTGCAGGTGTGCCTGGTGTGACACGGTGGTGTGTGGACAAGCTGGGTGTGGGACATGTCAGGGCCCTGGGTGTGAGGTGGCTTGACAAGTCTGGTGGACACAGTGTGCTGTGGACATGCGTGTGTGACACTGTGCTTGCTGGGGACATAGCCCTGGGTGTGCTGGCAGTGCTGGGACCATAGCCCTGGGTGGTGACACAGGTGTGCTGTGCTGGGGCCATAGCCCTGGGTGTGTGTGACACAGGTGTGCTGCCTGGGGACCATAGCCCTGGGTGTGGTGGTGACACAGGGGTGTGCGTGAGACCATAGCCTGGTGTGTGTACAAGCGTGGCTGTGCTGGGACCATAGCTCCTGGGGTGGACACAGGTGTGCTGTGCCTGGGGACCATACCTGGGGCGTGCCTGGTGCTGTGCTCTGGGGACCATAGCCCTGGGTGTGTGTGACACAGTACCTGGTGTGGGGACCATTGCTGGGGGACCGTGCTGGTGTGGACCATGCCCTGGGTGTGGTGACCAGGTGGCTGGTGAGGACCATAGCCCTGGGTGTGTGTGACACAGGTGTGCTGTGCTGGGGACCATAGCCCTGGGTGGGTGTGACACAGGTGTGCTGTGCTGGGGACCATAGCCCTGGGTGGGTGACACAGGTGTGCTGTGCTGGGGACCATAGCCCTGGGTGTGAGTGACACAGGTGTGCTGGTGCTGGGGACCATAGCCCTGGGTGTGTGTGACACAGGTGTGCTGTGCTGGGGACCATAGCCCTGGGTGTGTGACACAGGTGTGCTGCCTGGGGACCATAGCCCTGGGTGTGTGTGACACAGGTGTGCTGTGCTGGGGACCATAGCCCTGGGTGTGTGTGACACAGGTGTGCTGTGCTGGGGACCATAGCCCTGGGTGTGTGTGACACAGGTGTGCTGCCCTGGGGACCATAGCCCTGGGTGTGACACAGGTGTGCTGCCCTGGGGACCATAGCCCTGGGTGTGTGTGACACAGGTGTGCTGTGCTGGGGACCATAGCCCTGGGTGTGTGTGACACAGGTGTGCTGCCCTGGGGACCATAGCCCTGGGTGTGTGTGACACAGGTGTGCTGTGCTGGGGACCATAGCCCTGGGTGTGTGTGACACAGGTGTGCTGTGCTGGGGACCATAGCCCTGGGTGTGTGTGACACAGGTGTGCTGCCCTGGGGACCATAGCCCTGGGTGTGACACACAGGTGTGCTGTGCTGGGGACCATAGCCCTGGGTGTGTGTGACACAGGTGTGCTGTGCTGGGGACCATAGCCCTGGGTGTGTGTGACACAGGTGTGCTGTCCTGTGCAGGTGTGAGGCTGCTCTCATAGCCCTGCTGCGCTGCAGGTGGTGGCACCTGAGGGCTGCAGGATTGCTGCCCTGCACTCTCACAGCTCCCTGAGGGGAATGCAGCAAGATCAGAAGTGCCTGGTTCAGGTCTGTGCCTGGCTCCTGGGCTGTGGCCTTTAGCTCATCCCTTACTTGCCAGCCTGGATCAGGAATGGTGTGGCCAGCAGCATCAGGGCAGTGGCTCTTCCCCTGTACCTGGCACAGGTGAGGCCACACGTTGAGTGCTGTGTCCAGTTCTGGGCCCCTCAGTTTAGGAAGGCCATGGAGGGGCTGGAACCCCGAGTAGCTCCAGAGGAGGCAGCAGGGCTGGTGAGGGGCACAAGGCTGAGGGAGCTGGGGTTGTTCAGCCTGGAGAAAAGAGACTCAGGGGTGACCTTATCCCTCTCTACAGCTCCCTGAAAGGTGGCTCTAGTCAGGTGGGGTTGGTCTCTCTCTCCAGGCAGCAACTGACACCAGGAGAGGACGCAGTCTCAAACTGTGCCAAGGAACAGGCTGGATATTCGGGAAAGTTTTTCACAGAAAGGGTGATAAAGTACTAGAACAGTCTGCCCGGGGAGGTGGTGGAGTCACCATCCCCAGATGGTGACAAAAAAGACTGGATGTGGCACTCAGTGCCATGGTTTCGTTGCGGTTCTAGGGCAGGCTTGGTCTCGATGATCTTGAAGGTCTCTTCCAACCCAGTGATCCTGTGATCCTGTGATTCTGTGATTCTGTGGTTCTGTGATCCTGTGACCCTGTGACCCTGTAATTTTGTGATCTTTCAACTCTGTGATTCTGTGATCCTGTGATCCTGTAACCCTGTGACCCTGTGACCCTGTGACTCTGTGACCCTGTGACTCTGTGACCCTGTGACTCTGTGACCCTGTGTCCCTGTGTCCCTGTGTCCCGGTGTCCCTCTGACCCTGTGACCCTGTGACCCTGTGTCCCTGCGTCCCTGTGACCCTCTGACCCTCTGACCCTGTCCCTGTCCCTGTGACCCTGTGACCTCTCACCCTGTGTCCCTGTGTCCCTGTGATTCATGGGAAGCTGAGCCTGGCACGTCCCAGTGGCCGAGTGCCTTTCTGCTCCTGGTTTTATTCATGGCCCAGGTTGTCTTCCTTTGGGTTTAAGTGGGTCTGCCCTCTGTCCCTGTAATACAGGTTACAAAATAATGTCATTGGTACCTTCTGGGGACACAGCCGGGTTTGGAGTGCTGTATTCATCACTTTTCAAGCTGCATGAGCCCTGGAGGCCACAGATCAGGGGGCCTTGTAAAAAATCCTGAATTGTGTTGACATTTAAATGGTTTGCTGAAAGCTGTGCTGGAAGTTTAGGACAGCCCAAATCCTTGAGCTGAGGATTTCTGGGGGATACCCCAGTTACTGGGCCAGTCCCAGCACTGGAGCAGGCAGGACAAAATAAGCAGCTAAGAATTAACAAGGTTCGGTTTTCAGAGCTCCTGGCAGCTGTGGGGGCCAAGCTTGCTGTGATAATTAGCACAGCAATTAAATCTCCTCGCTTTCCTGATCCACTAGATTTCACCAGCGCTAAAAAAACTCCCCAAAGAGCCCCTTCCTTCAGTGCCAGTCTCTTATCTCTCCTGGGGACGACAGATGATTTTGGCCAGGTGTTGAGGGACACCTGAAGAGCAGTGACAAAACCCCGGTGCCTGGGTATAAAGGTGGCATCTGCATGACTTAATTAGTGGCTTGTCTGTAGTTCTTCTGTCTTGACTCAAGAGTCAGGACTGAAAAACATGAAGGAGATTAATTTTCTTGTGTTGGGGCTTGGTTGTTTATTAAATCTTATCTAAAGTACAGGGAGTTCTGCCACACTTGTAGCTACCAGCTAAAAGTGAGCAAAATGGAGACAAACCTAGCTAGATACAAGGTCCTTGAAAGCTAAACAGTCCAATAATGGACTAACACCTGCATTATGTATACTTTTGACCCAATAACCAAATTCCTGTGATCTGCAGTGCAGTGCTAACTATCCAACCAAAAACTCCTACCTGAAATCATGAAGAAGAAGGAAGAACAACAAAGAAAGAAATAACACCCAAAATCCTCCATCTTGTTCCATACATTGTAAAAACCTCAAATTCAAAATTCTTCACCCTGTGAAATCACACACTTCTATTCCACCCACACACCAGCGATTTTAACTGCATCACTCAAATTTGGAAGCTTTCTCCAAGGCCCTAACTCAAAAGCAGTGTTCTCCAGGGGGTCAGTGCCAGACAGCACAGAAAGCTCAAAATTCCCAGGTTTTTGGGATCCAGCACCTGGGATGATGCATTTTAAAGGAGCTCAGCTAGGAACCAGTAAATCAGGTGTCACTGGGGGAGCCGTGTGTTGTCACGTGGGTATTGTCAGGTAACTGCAAGTAAGGAACTTAGCTGGCCTGAGGAGCTGTCACTCAGCAAGGTGACCCTTCAGGAATGCTCTTGGTCCTTGATGTCAGGATAAACTGGTGATGCTCAGTCTCAGTGGGGCTTTAAGGTCATGTCTTTCACTGTTCTGCCACCTAGCAGGAAGGACTCACTCCTGTCTGTGGGCGGTGGGTTATTAATGTTTTTAATCATGTTTTAGTCCCAAGTGGAGGGGAGGTGATGTGATGGATGTCTAAAGGAAGGAGCCACTTGTCACTGTCTGAGGGGTCTCCTGAGCCTGAGTTCCCCACAACAGGACATGTAGGTGGTTTAAAGTTCAGGTTTTCCCAGCCTGATCACCGAAGAAGAGTCAGGAGCCGTTTTCTGAAGTTTCCAAGCTTGTTTATTCTTTCTTACCCAAGGAATTATTTCTCTAACAGTACTCTGTTCAGCATGGAAATCCAAGGCACACTGCCTGCCCTTGGGGCAGGATTTATCTTTTATACTATAAATTACATACCTGGTATTTACAATCACTTTCCAATACATGACACCTTTATTACACTGTCCAACTCTGTCCCAAACCAATCCAGTGGTGCCAGCCTGGCACAAAGATGGATGGCATGGAGAAGAAGAAGAAAGAAAAGACACACCACGCCCAAAATCCTCCATCTTAACCTTAAACCCCCGAATATAAACATTTCTAAAAATTTGCTTTTCTACCTTCTAACAATCTAATTTATACTCTACTTATTTTTTTGTGACTTGTAATTCTTCCTGCAATGTTGGCAAATTTCTCCAGGGACTCAAGTCCAGCCCCAGAACCCCTGGGTACCATGCCAGGGCCTCTGAGCCCCCTGCCAGGGGGGTCTGGAGGCATCCAGGGAAGTCAGGGGAACACCCTGGATTCCCACAGTTTGTTTTGGTTTGGTTTGGTTTGGCTGGGTTGGGTTTGGTTTGGTTGGGTTTGGTTGGGTTTGGTTGGGTTGGGTTGGGTTGGGTTGGGTTGGTTTGGTTTGGTTTGGTTGGGTTGGGTTTGGTTTGTTGGTTTGGTTTGGTTTGGTTGGGTTGGGTCGTGTTGGGTTGGGTTTGGTTGGTTGGGTTGGGTCAGGTCAGGTTGGTTTGGTTTGGTTTGGTCAGGTCAGGTTGATTTGGTTTGGTTTGGTTTGGTTTGGTTTGGTTTGGTTTGGTTGGGTTTGGTTGGGTTGGGTTAGGTTGGGTTGGGTTGGGTTGGATTGGGTCAGCTCAGGTTGATTTGGTTGGTTGGTTGGGTTGGGTTGGGTTGGGTTTGGTTTGGTTGGGTTGGATTGGGTCAGGTCAGGTTGATTTGGTTTGGTTGGGTTGGGTTTGGTTGGGTTGGGTCAGGTCATGTTGATTTGGTTTGGTTTGGTTGGGTTTGGTTTGGTTGGTTTGGTTTGGTTGGGTTGGGTTTGGTTTGGTTGGTTTGGTTGGGTTTGGTTGGGTTTGGTTTGGTTTGGTTGGTTTGGTTGGGTTTGGTTTGGTTTGGTTTGGTTTGGTTTGGTTTGATTTGGTTGGGTTTGGTTTGATTTGGTTTGGTTTGGTTGGGTTGTGTTGGGTTGGATTGGGTTGGGTTTGGTTTGGGTCAGGTCAGGTTGGTTGGGTTTGGTTTGGGTCAGGTCAGGTTGGTTGGGTTTGGTTTGGTTTGGTTGGTTGGGGCAGAGCCCTGGCGAGCCCGTGTCTAACAGCAGCGCGTCTCTGGCAGGTACCACATCAGCCTCTCCTCCGAGCTGGACTGGAGGCACGACAAGCCCCACGACATGGACGAGGTGCAGCGGGATCCGCGCGCGGGCTCCGAGGGCGCGGCCGAGGAGGCGCAGGTGGATCCGCGGAAATATTCCCAGAGCAGCTCGGAGCGGTTCCTGGAGCTGTCCCACTCCTCCATGGACCGCGTCTTCGACGCCGACTGCGGCAAGTCCTGCGATTACAAGGTGGGGTCGCCGTCCTACTTGGACAAGCTGCTGTGGAGGGACAGCAAGCCCCACCACTACTCGGAGCCCAAGCTGATCCTGGATTTGTCGCACTGGAAGAGGGCGGCCATAGCGCCCGCCGCCGAGCTGGCGCTGGAGGAGGAGCCATCCAACCTCTTCCTGGAGATCGCCCAGTGGGTGAAGAGCACGCAGGTGGGGCTGGAGTGCCCCAGCTCCCTCCCTGAGATGCAGGAGAGGAGCCTGCCCTCCTCTCCCCACCGCCTGCACAAGGAGCCCGCCCAGGTGGGCGGCGAGACCGACCCCGAGTTCGACCTGGACGTCTTCATCTCCAGGGCGCTCAAGCTCTGCGCCAAACCCGAGGATCTTCCGGACAACAAGCTCAACGAGATCAACGGCGCCTGCATCTCGGAGCACCCCGGGGACATGGTGCAGGCAGAGGTGTTCCAGAAGGAGCGGTGGTGAGGGGTCATGTCCCCAAGCCCCGCTGCTCCTCCTCCTCCTCCTCCTCTCACTGTCACTGAGCATCCCCTCCTCACCCCGTACCAAATGCCTTTTCGGGGAAAGGCAAGCACAAACCACACGCCCCTTTGGATGCCCTGGAAGTGCTTCTGAGGGGATCAGGAGGTGTGAGTGGAATGCTGAGTTTCTTACACTGCCTTAACAATCTTGCCTTGCGATCTCTGGGACCTGTTTGAAACTTCAGTGTACGAGGGGAAAAATGACAGTACATGGCAGGTTTACAAACAGTAGTCAGATCAACTTCTTCTCCTTTCTTTTTCTACAGCAACTTGAAACGACAAGGACAAAATTAACATTTTCAGTATGGTCAGATACCCTCCTGGCTGGACAGGTTCCCAAAACTTTGAGCCCTTCTGAGGCACCTGTGTGAGTACAGGTATGGAATGAAGTGATGCCAGCCATCAGCCAGCAGAGAATGGAACTAGAGGTAGAATTTGGCCATCCAACAAAAAAATAACTCTCTGAGAATGTTAGTGGGGAAGAAATTTGACCTACAAAGTATGGGCCATTGGGGATTTCTTTGTTGTTTGTTTTTTTTTTTTTTTTTTCCGAGGAGAGGACAAAGCTTTTGCTAAGTGCATTTTGCTGGTTTGTGGCTTCTGACACCAAAACCTTCCCTGGCGTGGCACGGGGTGCAGCAGGGGATGCACGGGGATCTGAGCTCTCCTGGGAGGGCCCATGTGATGCATTTCAGCGTGACACCCTGGTGCTGCCAGCCCTGCCTCGGGCAGCTGCCCACCCGACCAGCAAACCCAGCCTTGAGGCGAGGGCTGGGCAGGAGGGAAAGGGGCACCAGCCACACGGCCCAGCGAGGACTCTGCTCCTGAAAAGGAGCCAAAGTGCTGCTGGGCTCCCTTCTGACAGAGATCTGGGGAAGGAAACACAGTTCCTGGGGTGTTGGACTCCTGACTGGCCACCTTGCCCCCAGCTGGTGTCAGCAGGCAACTGTGTGTAAATAGATGAAGACACAGCTGATCTACTCTAACTCCTGTTCTCATCCACACTTCCAAGCACCTTAATGATTAATCAGCTAACAAGAGTTTGTATATGGAAGAAATGTTCTATACTTGTATTTAACCCAACTGGGCAGCTTTTTAAACGGGAGATGTGTAAATACAAGGCAGTCTCTGCTCTCCTCTGCCATCCTGCTGCTGTGCTGTCCGGCACAGAGGCACTGCTTACCTTTGTAAAAGAGAAACTGCTGTGTTTAGTACTGCAAGGCCAATATTTAACTACTCCCGTGTGAATTATTTCTACCTTTTAACAAGCAGTCCACTCAATGCTCTGAGATGTGAAGAAAACCCACGTGAGGCTCACATACCCAACAGCAGTGTTCCCTGTGTCAGCCCTGGGCTCTGTTCTCACTGGGACCAGGTGCAGGCTTAGCTGTGGCAGGCCTTGCCAAGCCCAAAAAGGTGTTTTTGCTGTGCAGATCTGGCCCCGGGGTGCTGGAGGTGCCGCTGCTCTGGCTGCCCAGCAGCGTGGCTGGGAGGGGCTGCAGGCCCAGGGCTGGAGGAGGCTTTTGGAAGGCTGGGAAAGGCAAAGCCTTTTGTCTCCAGTCTTTGCTTTGAGCGTTTGGAGGGCCCCAGAGTGGTTCAGAGAGGGGAGACGGGGCAGAAGCAGAGGTTTGGGGTCTGCTGTGTTGCAGGGGGTTGATACACCTCAGCTAAAGCTCAGCACTTTGGCTGGTGGCAGGGCCAGGTCCGAGCAGCCCCCATGGCCCTTGCACAGGCTGGATTTGGGGCTACCAGGCTTGAGGGAGGGCAAGCCAAGGGAGGAGAAGGCGGCAGGAGCCTCAGCTGTGCCCCACGAGCCCCCAGGAGCAGTGCCCATGGTGGGAGAGGCAGCAGGGCTGGGGCCAGCGGGGCCAGCTCTGGGCAGAGTCAGAGCCACAGGATGGGCCAGGTCTGGGCAGAGTCAGAGCCACGGGATGGGCCAGCTCTGGGCAGGGCTCAGAGCCACGGGATGGGCCAGCTCTGCTCAGGGCTCAGAGCCACAGGAGGGGCCAGCTCTGCTCAGGGCTCAGAGCCACAGGAGGGGCCAGCTCTGGGCAGGGCTCAGAGCCACAGGAGGGGAGCAGCAAGGCCAGAACACTCTCTGGAACTCTCCTGGCGGAGGGAACAGCCCTTTGCTGCCCTGGGGCTGCACACCAGAGCTCAGCCTGGGCGCGCCACGCCAGCGCTCGCCTCGCCACCATCAGTGGCCACATCCCCTGAAACCAGGAGCCATTTCCCATGGGCTGGTGCTTCTCCTCCAGAGGCCTGCAGGGCTGTAGATTATGGCCACAAATTAAACACAGTTTTGGTTTTGAGTGTCCTCTTGCAGGCCACAATTGAAGTGTAAAACTGACTCCAAGCAGAGCGTGCTGCCACCACTCCTGATTTTCCATCTCGCTTCATGAGCTCTTATTTAATGTTGTTCTAAAACCTCAGCGCCACATGCTGGGGAAAGGGGATAAGAGGGATGGCTTTAATTTGTTACCTGAGTGTGCTTAGCTGATCACAAGCCAGATCTGTCTCTCATTTACAGAAATAAAATGTAAGGCCTGAGCCTTCCTTGCGTGGCAATGTGTAATTATTTTATAAATTGTTATTATTTTTGTTGTGAGGGGTTTGCTCCAGTACTGGTGTCTGGGTTTCTTCTGCAAGTCATGGAATTCACCCAAGTTGGAAAGGACATGAAGAGTGGACATGCAGTCCTGCATCACATGAATATTTGCATTTTGGGGTTCCTTGGCGGTGGGCTGCTTTTCACCCAGCTGTGTTTTGGTTCAGGCTGTGTGAGTGCTCAGGGAGGGAATTTGGGCTTTGCCATCTGCATTTCGTGCAGTTTGAAGGATGGTTCCAGTGCCAGGTCACCCATCAGGTGTTTCAGTAGGTTTGCAGAAGGCATTCATTGAGAGGGACACAGGAGCACTGATGATGATGGTGACACGGCCTGGCGACCACATGGCCCTGGGATGGGTGCACACCCTTGTGAAAAACCAGACTTTTTTCTTTTTCTTTTTTTTTTTTTTTTTTTTTTTGCAGCTTTTAAAAGATTTAATAAAAGACAGTGAGAGACAAAAGGTTATAACAGCAGGTGTTTGGCATTCAGCCAAGAGCACACATCGTTTTAGAGGCATCCCTTAAATTCATCAGCCTGTTGCATATTCATAGACCTATCATACATTTTCAAACTTTTCTACAAACTGTTTTCCATATTCCAAGAACGGTTTTGCATGGCTACTCCTTGTGAGTTCACCTTATTAGAGCATGCATGTTTCTCAGCTGAGGTTTTAATTTATTTTTCTTATCAATTTAGTCTTAATTCAGACTGTGGTCTTCAATTTCGGTGCAGGTAGCTTGTGTATCAGTGGCAGTGTCTTCACTGGGTGTTACCCAACCAAGCAACCAGTTCACTCACTACAAAGACACCTTATCAGCTTATCTTACTCCTGAAGAAATTATGTATTAAAAACCCTTTCAACACCACACGTATGGTATCCATCCTAATAACTGTGAAAAGCCAATACCATAATGCGTATTTATAACAGCTGTTCTGGGTTTTACTTAAAGAAAAACAGAGTGAGAAGAAAAATCCCTCCCTGAAACCTGTCACTGTCTGACAGGGTCTCCTGAGCCTGAGTTCCCCACAACAGGACATTTGGTGATTTAAAGTTCAGGTTTTCCCAGCTCAAGCACTGAAGGAAGAGTCAGGAGCTGTTTTCTGAGGTTTCCAAGGTTGTTTATTATTCCTTACCTAAGGAATTCTTTCTCTGACTTACAGAGGTCTGTCTAGCACATCAACCCAAGGCACAGTGCCTGCACTTGGGGCAGGACTTACCTTTATACTATAAATTACATACCTGATATTTACAATTGCTTTCCAATACATGACACCTTTATTACACTGTCCAACTCTGTCCCAAACCAATCCAGTGGTGCCAGCCTGGCACTAACATGGATGGCATGGAGAAGAAGAAGAAAGAAAAGACACACCTTGCACAAAATCCTCCATCTTAGCTTTAAACCCCCTAATATAAACATTTCTAAAAATTCACTGTTCTACCTTCTAACAATCTAATTTATACTCTACCTATTTTTTGTGACTTGCAATTCTTCCTGCAATGTTGGTAATTTTTCCCAGGGACTGAAATCCAGCCCCCAGGACCCCTGGGTACCATGCCAGGCTCTCTGAGCCCCCTGCCAGGGGGGTCTGGAGGCATCCAGGGAAGCCAGGGGACACCCTGGGCTCCCACAGAAACCCTGAGTGCTGCTCCTGGTGGCTCCTTGCAAGGATCTGTGGCTTCCACCACGGCCACCCACTGGCCACGAGCTGGAACCTGGGAATCCATCAGGAGGATGATTTAAAAACTCCTTTAAATATCAGAAAGACGCCTCACACCATTCTGTTGCTGCCCCAGTGATTGTTCTTCCTCAGTCACAAAAATGTGACTATTTTTACTGCAGTTTATTTTTATTTGTTCTAGGGCTCAGCAGCTGTTAGAGCTGCACTAACCAGAGTTTTAGAGCTTTAACACTGCAGTAACAAAAATGCTGCCTTCAGCTGCCTTTTGAAAGGGGACATCCTGGGGAGTTTTCCCTGTGCACATCCCATCCAGATCCCAGAGTAAAACCACAACACAGCGTCGGTGAATTTTACAAGCAGGCTTTTTGGAGACTGGACTGCAAATTCTATCCCTTTGAGCAATTTCATGCCACCATCTACAGATTTTGGGAGCCTGCAGTGAGAACACTGTATAGTGTGGCATGCAGACATTTCAGCTCTGAAATGTTCTTTCTTTTTCAGCTGGTTCTAAGAGGAACTGAAGAGAACAAAAACACCATATGGTGAACTGTTGCCTTTGACATTTTGAGAGGCAGAGTTTGATTTTGAAGCAGTGAATGGAGTCCTCTCAAAGTGCACCTTCCCTTTCTGAAGCTGTGCTCACCTCAGTATTTTAAGCTGCCATCTGGGTGCCAGGAAAGCTGGTGTATAACAATAATATTGATAAATTCAGAGTAGGTTTTTATTTATTAAAATTAAAAGCGCAATCTTTTCACGAAGGGTCTTACTCTGCCCAGTCTTGGGTTGGGTGGAATAAGGTGTAACAGAAAGATATCTGAATGGTTGCTTTCATTAATGTTGCAGTGAAAATTAGGTGTTTTAGGAAGTTCAATTGAATTTTTATGAAGCTTTGGAGAGGATATACCTAAGGACATCTTTGATAGTGCAGGTAACTCTGAAAAATTGAGTTAATTCCTGTGTGTGTCAACAGGAGCAGGTGTTTCCATGGGCTCAGCCAGGGAGTGTAAAACATTAGTGTCACAGGGATGGGGCCGAACAGGTGACAGGACAGCCATAAAATTATTAAATAATCCCTTCAAAAGCTGTGTGCTGCCCACCCCTGAGCCCTGCTGGGCCCTGCAGAGCCAGCAGGAGTGCTCCAGGAGGAACCCATGTCCTGGTGTGAAGGACAGGTGTCTGCCAAAAAAGGCAGGAGCTTCTCTTTGAAATGGAGAATGCAAACCCCCTCCCTCCAAATTATTATTATAATTTTAAAATTAAGGGGCTCTCGGGCAAAGAGATGGGAATTAGGAATAACAGTTCTTTACTAGGAAAATTAAAATAGCAATGCAGTATTACAAAGAACAATCCCAAACCCTGCCAGAGTCAGAATCCAAGCTGACACCCGTCAGTCAGTCAGGGTGTTGGCACAGCCCCATTCCATGGTGGCTGCATCCTCCTGCAGTGGCACATGTGGCTCAGCTGGAGCAGTGCTCCTGGAGAAGGGGCAGTTTCCTCTGAAGGTGCAGGGATGATGTGGAAAGGTCTGGCTTTCCTCTGGAATCCAGTGGGAAGAAGGTGCCTTGGTGCCCAAAATGTCAGTTTTTCTCTGGGTAGGAAAGGCTTGGCTCCTGCCCTGGCTGGAGCATCTCCCATGGGATGATGGAATTTTATCAGCCATGCCCTGGGACTCACTGGCCATGAACAGGAGATCTCTCCTGGAGGGAGGATGGGCTGTGGGAAAGATAAAGATGATTGCCCCAGCTGGTTTAAAGCTGGCCCATGAGCAGATAATGTGTGCCAGGAGATCAGGGGCACTGCCCCAGCTGGTTTAACAGATGGGGACAGAATCCACATTGCTGCCACATCCTGTATTTCAAACCAAGACACCCCATCACACAAGGTCAGCACTGCGGCTCCCAGCGCCTCCCCACGGGAGCAGTGACATTTCCCCAGTCAGCACTGGCACGCAATAAGGGAAGAAAACGCTTCCAGCCCGAAGAATCCTGCCTGTGTTCCTCAAATCCCTGTGCCCACAAGCAGCTGGGAAGCCACCAGTCACCCAGGTAGGTGCTTCCCTAAAGCACTGCCCGGTTTAGGAGGGGAGAGGTGGAAGGAGACTCAGTGTGTGCCTGAGCTGGACTCAGCCAGGCACAGCAGCACTGATCCCACTGTGTGAGCACACAAACACACCTGTTTCATGGGCTGAACACCTGGAGAGCCCCTGGAGCAGGACTCCAGGCTGGGAAGGTTTGTTTCAACCTCACAAAGGCCAGCCACAACTTCTCACCGTCCTTCACCTGAGGAGATGAGAATTCCTCCATCAGGAGAACATCTCTGTGATGCTGTGGGGATAAAACCTGACGGGTTTTTAAAGAGAGGTCAGCAGACCATGACTGAAATGCAGAGAGGATCCAAGCTGTCCTCACAAGCCACCTGCTTTTTCCAGCTTGGTATTTGTGCTGGGTGGATGTGGCAGCAATGTGGATTCTCTCCCCATCTGTCCCCAGCTGGGGCAGTGCCCCTCATCTCCTGGCACACATTATCTGCTCATGGGCAGCTTTAAACCAGCTGGGGCAATCATCTTTATCTTTCCACAGCCCATCCTCCCTCCAGGAGAGATCTCCTGTTCATGGCCAGTGAGTCCCAGGGCATGGCTGATAAAATTCCATCATCCCATGGGAGATGCTCCAGCCAGGGCAGGAGCCAAGCCTTTCCTACCCAGAGAAAAACTGACATTTGGGACACCAAGGTACCTTCTTCCCACTGGATTCCAGAGGAAAGCCAGACCTTTCCACATCATCCCTGCACCTTCAGAGGAAACTGCCCCTTCTCCAGGAGCACTGCTCCAGCTGAGCCACATCTGCCACTGCAGGAGGATGCAGCCACCATGGAATGGGACTGTGCCAACACCCTGACTGACTGACGGGTGTCAGCTTGGATTCTGACTCTGGCAGGGCTTGGGATTGTTCTTTGTAATACTGCATTTCTATTTTAATTTTCCTAGTAAAGAACTGTTATTCCTAATTCCCATCTCTTTGCCTGAGAGCCCCTTAATTTCAAAATTATAATAATTTGGAGGAAGGGGGTTTACATTCTCCATTTCAAAGAGAAGCTCCTGCCTTTATTGGCACACACCTGTCCTTCACACCAGGACAGTACTTTAGTTATTCCATCCCTGTGCAAGTAGCCCGGGTTTTTTTGGAAGCTGGATCTGTGTGGATGTGCAGCACTGGTGTCCTACCAAGGAACACTCCTCAGTGCCCACAGCAGGGGAATAGCAGATCTGTGGGAATCCAGGGTGTTCCCCTGGCTTCCCTGGACACCTCCAGACCCAGGCAGGGGGCTCAGAATCCTTGGCACAGTGCCCAGGACCCCTGGGGACTGGATTTCAGTCCCTTGGGAAAATTTACCAACATTACAGGAAGAATAACACGTCACAAAAAATAAGTAGAGCATAAATTAGATTGTTAGAAGGTAGAAAAGTGAATTTATAGAATTGTTTATAATAAGGAGTTTAGAGCCAAAATGGAGGATTTTGGGCGTGGTATGTCTTTCTTTCTTCTTCTTTGTGGAGTCCATCTTTTGAGTTAGAATGACACTTCTGGATTGGTTTGGGAGAAAGTTGGACAGTGTAATGAAAACGTCATGTATTGGAAAATAATTGTAAACATCATGTGCATAATTTATAGTATAAAAGATAAGACCTGCCCCGAGGGCAGGCAGTGTGCCTCTGAACGAACTACTAGACAGATCTCTGTAAGTCAGAGAAAGAATTCCTTAGATAAGGAAGGATAAACACCCTTGGAAACCTCAAAAAACAGCTCCTGACTCTTCTTCAGTGCTCGAGCTGGAAAACAAGATCTCTAAACTACCCAAATGTCATGAGGTGAGTGATCTCAGGCTCAAAGAGACTTCACCAACAGCGACACAGATCCTCACCTGAGAGCATCTCCTCAGGCTGCAGAGTGAACCCTTGGGCACAGCTGGGTGTGAGGGAGGCTGGGCAGGGCAGGAGGGACACTTGCACTGCTGCTGTCTGTCCCCTGTCCTCAGGGGGTCCATAAACCAGAGAGAACCCTCCTGGGAACAGCCAAATACGAACTGGAGGGGCCTCCAGATTTTTCTTGAGTAACCCCATGGAAGTGTCACCTGTGGAAGGAAGGAAGGAGGAAATCCTCTCTCTGCAGAGAAGGTGGCATGGGGTGTTTATTCATCACAGGCTCAGAAGTCTGTCACTGCAGCAAAACAAGGGAGCACATTGTGTGCTCCTGCTGATGGCTGGAAAGGCTGACCTGGAACAGAGACTGGACAGAGCAAGAGGGATAAAACAGGGATTTATTGAAAGGATTCACCGTGGGCAGTGCAAGAGCCCAGCTGGGGCTACAGCCAAATCAAATCCAAGGTGGATCCTGGTCTCGAGTTTTACACTTTTATAAGTTCTGATTCATCTACACATTGGGGTCAATTGTCCAACCACAGCCCCAGGCTATGAAGCCTCAGCACCCTGGCTTGCCCCCTTTCCCTCACCATTGTTTATGATTTTTTGGGTACTGGGTGTCCTTGAGTCTCCAGCTGGGAAGGGATTGCTTTGTCCAACTCCTTAACACCTAATATGAAGTTTCAGAGTTACACACCAAGCAGCAGAGAATCTGAAAAATATAAAAGCCAAAACCCAAGGAATCACTGCCACCAGCTCATCGTGCTGAGCAGCTCTGTGTCCCACAGCCCAGACAGCTCACCATTCCCTTCCTACAGATTTTCTGCCCCAAAATTAGCAGCAAATCGGGGGCCCATGTTGCCTGTGCACGGCCCATGCTGATTCTGAGCCATGCGCACCTCATCCTGCTGTCTGCTGGATAAATAAAGGAGATGCATATAAAGGAGAGGCTGGAATAATAAAGGAGATGTATATAAAGGAGATGCTGGATAAATAAAGGAGATGCTGGATAAATAAAGGAGATGTATATAAAGGAGAGGCTGGATAAATAAAGGAGATGTATATAAAGGAGATGCTGGATAAAAAGGAGATGCTGGATAAATAAAGGAGATGCTGGATAAATAAAGGAGAGCTGCACCCCCCTAGTGCCAACGGAGCTGGGGGAGCTCCCCCATCCCCCAGGCCTGTGTGGGGACAGATATGTGGCATCTGCAGAGGGCTGGGTGGCATTCTGTGTGTCCCCCCTTAATCCTCAGACAGGCTGTGCCTCTGATGGATAAACAAACAAACAAGTGAACAAACAGGCGGCAGAAATGTCAGCCCGGGATGTGCTGAGCAGCACACTGAGATGTTTGAGCAGGGGGGCAGTGGCAGAGCAGCTGAGCAGCAGGAGCCCCGGTGTCTTCCTTTGGCTGCTGTGCCTCCAGAGGCACCAGCTGACATTTCACACATGTCACAAATTACACACATTTCACACATTTCACACATTTCACACATTTCACACATTTCACACTGACTGAACTCGGCTCATGAAGAATCAGGCGTGGGCAGAGCTGTTTGTGTTCTTGGCGCAGAGCAAGGTGAGCTTTGTGAGCCACGGCCCACCCAGGGACACCAAATGTCACTGTCTGTGGGGTCTGCTGAGCTGAGCTTTGTGAGCCACGGCCCACCCAGGGACGCCAAATGTCACTGTCTGTGGGGTCTGCTGAGCTGAGCTTTGTGAGCCACGGCCCACCCAGGGACACCAAATGTCACTGTCTGTGGGGTCTGCTGAGCCTGAGATCCCCACAGCATGACATGATGGTGGTTTAGAGTCTGTGCTCTTCCCAGCCCGAGCACCAAAGAAGAGTCAGGAGCTGTTTTTCAGGATTTTCCAAGGTTGTTTATTCTTTCTTATCTAAGAAATTATTTCTCTAGCTAACAGAGATCTGTTCAGCACGTTGATACAGGCACAGTGCCTGCTCTGGGGCAGGACTTGTCTTTTATACTATAAATTACATACCTGATATTTACAATTGCTTTCCAATACATGACACCTTTATTACACGGCCAACTCTGTCCCAAACCAATCCAGTGATGCCATCCTGGCACTAACATGGATGGCATGGAGAAGAAAAGACACACCACGCCCAAAATCCTCAATCTTAGCTTTAAACCCCCTAATATAAACATTTCTAAAAATTCACTTTTCTACCTTCTAACAATCTAATTTATACTCTACTTATTTTTTTGTGCTTGTAATTCTTCCTGCAATGTTGGCAGATTTCTCCAGGGACTTAAATCCAGCCCCCAGGACCCCTGGGCACCATGCCAGGGTCTCTGAGCCCCCTGCCAGGGGGGTCTGGAGGCATCCAGGGAAGCCAGGGGAACACCCTGGACTCCCACATACTCACACCCTGCTTCTGTCAGCTGAACAATCCGTGTTTGGGAGCCAGGCAGAGCTGCCCTGGGGCTTACTCTGCAGCCTGCTCTCCGCTGAGGTCTGCTGAGCTCTGTCTGCATGTCCTCAATCCCAGCTGTGAAAAAATGCTTTGAGGCTGATGATGGAAATATTGGAGTGTGTTCTGGTTTTGTTTTCCAGCCGTGGAGCTTTTACAGGATCACAGAAGGGTTTGGGTTGGAAGGTACCTTTAAAGGTGTCCTAGGTGACAATGTAAAGATGTGCCCAAAAGTGTGTATTCTATCACCATCTGCTGAAATCAGGTGAGGCAGTGATTCTTATCTCTGTGGGAGATATTCTCTGCTAATGGGCCGTCTGTTAAAACCAGGAGGGGCAGTGTTCTTTATCCTTTCCACAGGAGAGATCTCCTGTTCATGGCCAGTGAGTCCCAGGGCATGGCTGATAAAATTCCATCATCCCATGGGAGATGCTCCAGCCAGGGGAGGAGCCAAGCCTTTCCTACCCAGATAAAATCTGAGATTTGGAACAGCAGAGCAGCCCTTACCCACTGGTTTCCAGAGGACAAGAGCTGCCAGGGTCACTACTTCAACAAGACCACTTAATCTGGACTGCTACCGCCACCCTAACCAGTGGGGTGTCAGGTTTTATTCTGATTCTGTCAGTGGTTTTTCTGTTGTACTATTGCATGCATTTTATTTCTCTCTCTCTTTTTTTTCTTTCCTATTAAATTGTATTTCTAACTTCCAGTCTCTCGCTGGCTTTGCTTTCACAGCATTACAAAAGGTCACCTGGAGTTGAACCGAGTGGGTCCCGCCCCAGCTGGCCAGGGAGGGGCGGACACTGAGCCCGCGCGTCCCGGCTGCTCCTGGCTGAGCACCACCAAAGAGCCAGGCTCTGCTCTCCGGGAGGGAAAAGGGGTGAGAGGGGAGAAATCCTGCGAGAGGAAGCCGTGGGGCAGTGGGTTCAGGGAGTGCCAGCAGGAGCCCGTTCCCAGCTGGGCTGTCTGGGGTGCTCAGCTGCAGCAGACAGAGGGCTCCTCTCAGAGGATGCCCTCAAGCCAGGGCTGGCACTCCCGAAACAGCTCTGCTGGCAGATGGGAATAGCTGCATTTCCTGACTATAACTGTCTGATTTTGTCACTGTCTGAGTGGTCTCCTGAGCCTGAGTTCTCCACAGCAGGACATGATGGTGGTTTAGAGTCTGTGCTCTTTCCCAGCCCAATCACCGAAGAAAATGCAGAAGCTGTTCTTCAGGGTTTAACAAGGCTGTTTATTGTTTCTTATCTCAGAAATTCTTTCTCTAACTAGTAGCAGTCTGTTCAGCAAGCTGGTCAGAGGCACACTGCCTGCCCTTGGGGCAGGACTTGTCTTTTATACTATAAAGTACATACCTGATATTTACAATCACTTTCCAATACATGACACCTTTATTGCACTGTCCAACTCTGTACCAAACCAATCCAGTGATGCCAGCCTGGCATTAACATGGATGGCATGGAGAAGAAAAGACATACCATGCCTAAAATCCTCAATCTTAGCTTCAACCCCCTAATATAAACATTCCTAGAAATTCACTTAACTGCCTTTTAACAGTCTAATTTATACTCTACTTATTTTTTGTGACTTATAATTCTTCCTGCAATGTTGGCAGATTTCTCCAGGGGGTTAAATCCAGCCCCCAGAACCCCTGGGTACCATGCCAGGCTCTCTGAGCCCCCTGCCAGGGGGGTCTGGAGGCACCCAGGGAATCCAGGGGACACCCTGGGCTCCCACAGATTTCGGAGCTGTGCAGCTCTTGGGGCTGAGAGCTGTCTTAGGCAAGGACAGGCCTCCCTCTGCAGGGAAATTCACTGAACTTGTGTTCCCGCTTTCCCCATCCGCTGCCTGGATTAACCACCACAGATCAGCCCCAAACTGAGGCCACCCCGCTGCTCTCACCTCGCATCCTCCAGCAGAATTCCGTTCCCAGATTTGCAGGGCTGATTTGGCCCTAAGCTTTTCCCCCTGCTGGTAACAACAATGGGATGTGTGTGAGCTGCGAGGGGCAGGTGTGGGTCTGGGCTGGCAGGGTGGTGAGTGCTCCCTGCTCCTCTGAAGAAAGCCAGGAGGTGTTTTGTCCTGCTGAATTGCATCTGGCAGGTTTTCTCCAGCCAGGTTATTTCAGCACATCGTCACCAGGAAGGTCAGCAAAGTCATTTAAGTCAGCTTAGGTTAAAGTCAGTGTTAACCTGGTTTAGGTCAGCGTTGCCTGCATTTGTGTGGCTGAGTGCTTTGCTGGCTCGGGCTGGTATTTTGGCAGCAGGTGTTGGAACAGAAAAGGAAATTTTGCTGTTTGTGCAGACCCCAGCCCACACTGATCTCCTGGCTGTACCAGGGCAGCTGAAAAACCTAAATTCCCATCTTGAGCTTAGGCAGTCCCTTCACTGTCCCCTCTGACAGGGACAGCAGAAGGGATGGACCACGCTCCTCTCCCAGGTGGGCCTGCTGAAACAAGAGGCTTTTAAAACCCAAGAGCCCCATCATTTGTAACAATACTCAAAAATTTATGCTGCAAGCTGCTATTGGTCTCACAGAGAGCAGCAAATGATCTCTTGGAGAAGCTGGAGGTGAGCAGTCGAGATGTTCTAAGCAGTAACCTGGTGCTGAAGCTCCTGGAGCTCTGCATCTCCCCAGGTGTTTGGGACAGGGGTGATGGACAGGTGTCACTCACACCAGTTTATCAGGAGCTGAAAAGGTGCAATGCCTTGTTGGGGCCTTTGTAAGCACTTGTGAAAAGTGAATACCCCAAAAAAAAAAAATACCCCAAGAAAGTGAATACCCGAAAAAAAGAAAATATCACAAAAAAGTGAATACCCCAAAAAAAGAGAATACCTCAGGAAAGTGAATACCCCCAAAAAAGAGAATATCCCAAAAAAAGCGAATACCCCAAAAGCAGCAGGTGCAGCTGCTGCTCCTCTGTGCGTTCTCTGGAGCTGTTGGGAGGCTGAGTGTGGATCCCAAAAACCTGGGAATTTTGAGCTTTCTGTGCTGTGTGGCACTGACCCCCTGGAGAACACTGCTTTTGAGTTAGGGCCTTGGAGAAAGCTTCCAAATTTGACTGATGGAATTAAAATCACTGGCGTGTAGTTTGAATAAAAGTGTGCAATTTCACATGGTGAAGGGTTTTGAAACTGAAGGTTATGGAATATAGTAATGGGTATGGGACAAGATGGAGGGTTTGGGTGTTGTCTCTTTTTGTCTTCTTCCTCCTTCTTCTTCATGATTTCAGGTAGGAGTTTTTGGTTAGATAGTTAGCACTGCACTGCGGGTCACAGGAATTTGGTTATTGGGTCAAAAGTATACATAATGCAGGTGTTAGTCCATTATTGGACTGTTTAGCTTTCAAGGACCTTTTATCTAGCTAGATTTGTCTCCATTTTGCTCACTTTTAGCTGGTAGAACTCTCTGTATTTTAGATAAGATTTAATAAACAACCAAGTCCGAACAAGAAATCCATCTCTCGAGTGTTCAATCCCAACTCTGAGCAAAGGCAGAAAAAACAAAATCTAACCACTACCAGCTGAGAACCAGCAACGAGCTGACCCTCCCAGGTTCCATCACACAGAAAATACACCCTGGCTGCAAGGTGTACTGCGAGGGATAAAGGGGACATGAACAGCTCTGGGTGTGCAGCCATCACCTGAGGCACACGGTTAAGCATAATTATTATTCTTATAAACTTTTCCATTGCCTTGGCCAGATTCATATTCATAAAATGTATACATATTCAAGCATTAGTTTGAATTTTTTTTACATGTTCTGGGAATTCTTTAGCTTGATTCGACCCCTGGCCCATCTTTTGTTTTGGAGTAGTGCAGAAATTGTGAATATCACTTCCTCACAACAGGCCTGTGTCCTGTGGATTCAGCAGGGACAGTTATTGATATTTGAAGGGTTAAAGGCCTTCTTCACATCTGTCCTTATATTAATATTAATTAATAATAATAATTAATTAATATTAATATTATCTGACCACATAGATGGTTTTAACTATTTCCACAGGTACTTTAAACCAACATTAGCTATTCCACAAATATGTCTGAGTCATTCTCATTATTGTCAATCAGTAACTTCTGCAAAAGCCAACGTTATAATGCACAAGACTTAGCATCCACTTTAATATTTTGTGGAAGTCAAAACTATAATATACATTCATCACACTGTCCACAAACTAAAATGTCATCCATAAATTCTGTTCTGAGGATATGAGCTACACAGGGGCCAGGATGGCCACAAAAAGCTGACAAACTATTTCAAAAGCACTTAAAAGTGATTACAAACTACTATATCAAAATTGTTGTGATAATAATAATTTGCAAGAACGAGTAGATAATATCCAACAACTACATAGTTATTTCTAACTCTGGCTTCAACCAGGAGGGGAAAAAAACCAAAACGTGTTAGCTAAGTGGGTCTGGGTTTTTAAGAGACTCAGGTTTCCTTGCTCTCAGAACAGAGAAAAAATCCTGTTTGTGAAAAATTGGAGGCTTCCTTTCACAGCATCGTTGATGAAATCTTGATGGAGTTTGGTTCTCAGTAATTTAAACTACAGAAGAGCTCCTGAAAAAAGTTCTCCTCATAACAGAGCTTTTGTAACTGGCTCATTTCTCCCTATCCACACGCCCCACACCTGAGACATCTGACACTGTCCCAAATCCAGATACCTGTGCTTTCTGTGGAGTGACAAAATGCCACACCTGACATCTGACACTGTCCCAAATCCACCTGTGCTTTCTGTGGAGTGACAAAATGACACACTGTCCCAAATCCAGATACCTGTGCACTCTGTGGAGTGACAAATGCCACACCTGAGACATCTGACACTGTCCCAAATCCAGATACCTGTGCTTTCTGTGGAGTGACAAATGCCACACAAATCCAGATACCTGTGCTTTGTGGAGTGACAAAATGCCACACCTGAGACATCTGACACCGTCCCAAATCCAGATACCTGTGCACTCTGTGGAGTGACAAAATGCACAATTGGTGTGAAGGGATTTCTGCCCTCTGCTCTTTGTGTGAGGTGTAAAAACCCATGTTATACCCCAGATCAGGTATTTCCTTACCTGGCTGTGTCAGGGTTTTCACACCAGCCCTCTCCCACAGGAGGGTTTGGATTGTCAGGCTTGGCTGGCAGCACAGGTCCAGTGAGAGCCCACGTGGGGTGAAATC
The DNA here is from genome assembly GCA_030060385.1 of Muscicapa striata striata. Classification (NCBI taxonomy): domain Eukaryota; kingdom Metazoa; phylum Chordata; class Aves; order Passeriformes; family Muscicapidae; genus Muscicapa; species Muscicapa striata. The sequence goes on along the minus strand of JAREIS010000543.1, from coordinate 79,021 downwards.
CTGCAGAGGATTTCGAGCAGGATGGAGGAGGAGGGCGGTGGGTCAGCAGCTGGAGCTGCTGCAGCAGAGACCCACGGATGGCTGTGCCTTCTGCACCACCCAGCAGGGGAATGACGGCTCAAAAAACCCCCCAAAAGTGGCAAAAGCCACTTCTCCTCACTGCCAGGATGGTGCTCTGTGGGATCCCAAAAACCTGGGAATTTTGAGCTTTCTGTGCTGTCTGGCACTGACCCCCTGGAGAACACTGCTTTTGAGTTAGGGCCTTGGAGAAAGCTTCCAAATTTGACTGATGGAATTAAAATCACTGGCGTGTAGTTTGAATAAAAGTGTGCAACTTCACATGGTGAAGGGTTTTGAAACTGAAGGTTATGGAATATAGTAACGGGTATGGGACAAGATGGAGGGTTTGGGTGTTGTCTCTTTTTGTCTTCTTCCTCCTTCTTCTTCATGATTTCAGGTAGGAGTTTTTGGTTGGATAGTTAGCGCTGCACTGCGGGTCACAGGAGTTTGGTTATTGGGTCAAAAGTATACATAATGCAGGTGTTAGTCCATTATTGGACTGTTTAGCTTTCAAGGACCTTGTATCTAGCTAGATTTGTCTCCATTTTGCTCACTTTTAGCTGGCAGCTAGAAGTGTTGCAGAACTCTCTGCACTTCAGATAAGATTTAATAAACAACCAAGTCTGAACAAGAAATCCATCTCTCGAGTGTTCAATCCCAACTCTGAGTGAAGGCAGAAAAAACAAAATCTAACCACTACCAGCTGAGAAACAGCAACGAGCTGACCCTCCCAGGTTCCATCACACAGAAAATACACCCTGGCTGCAAGGTGTACTGCGAGGGATAAAGGGGACATGAACAGCTCTGGGTGTGCAGCCATCACCTGAGGCACACGGTTAAGCATAGTTATTATTCTTATAAACTTTTCCATTGCCTTGGCCAGATTCATATTCATAAAATGTATACATATTCAAGCATTACTTTGAATTTTTTTTACATGTTCTGGGAATTCTTTAGCTTGATTCAACCCCTGGCCCATCTTTTGTTTTGGAGTAGTGCAGAAATTGTGAATATCACTTCCTCACAACAGGCCTGTGTCCTGTGGATTCAGCAGGGACAGTTATTGATATTTGAAGGGTTAAAGGCCTTCTTCACATCTGTCCTTATATTAATATTAATTAATAGTAATAATTAATTAATATTAATATTATCTGACCACATAGATGGTTTTAACTATTTCCACAGGTACTTTAAACCAACATTAGCTATTCCACAAATATGTCTGAGTCATTCTCATTATTGTCAATCAGTAACTTCTGCAAAAGCCAACGTTATAATGCACAAGACTTAGCATCCACTTTAATATTTTGTGGAAGTCAAAACTATAATATACATTCATCACACTGTCCACAAACTAAAATGTCATCCATAAATTCTGTTCTGAGGATATGAGCTACACAGGGGCCAGGATGGCCACAAAAAGCTGACAAACTATTTCAAAAGCGCTTAAAAGTGATTACAAACTACTATATCAAAATTGTTGTGATAATAATAATTTGCAAGAACGAGTAGATAATATCCAACAACTACATAGTTATTTCTAACTCTGGCTTCAACCAGGAGGGGAAAAAAACCAAAACGTGTTAGCTAAGTGGGTCTGGGTTTTTAAGAGACTCAGGTTTCCTTGCTCTCAGAACAGAGAAAAAATCTTGTTTGTGAAAAATTGGAGGCTTCCTTTCACAACATCGTTGATGAAATCTTGATGGAGTTTGGTTCTCAGTAATTTAAACTACAGAAGAGCTCCTGAAAAAAGTTCTCCTCATAACAGAGCTTTTGTAACTGGCTCATTTCTCCCTATCCACACGCCCCACACCTGAGACATCTGACACTGTCCCAAATCCAGATACCTGTGCTTTCTGTGGAGTGACAAAATGCCACACCTGAGACATCTGACACTGTCCCAAATCCAGATACCTGTGCTTTCTGTGGAGTGACAAAATGCACAATTGGTGTGAAGGATTTCTGCCCTCTGCTCTTTGTGTGAGGTGTAAAAACTCCCCATGTTATACCCCAGATCAGGTGTTTCCTTACCTGGCTGTGTCAGGGTTTTCACACCAGCCCTCTCCCACAGGAGGGTTTGGATTGTCAGGCTTGGCTGGCAGCACAGGTCCAGTGAGAGCCCACGTGGGGTGAAATCCTGCAGAGGATTTCGAGCAGGATGGAGGGAGGGAGGGCGGTGGGTCAGCAGCTGGAGCTGCTGCAGCAGAGACCCACGGATGGCTGTGCCTTCTGCACCACCCAGCAGGGGAATGACGGCTCAAAAAACCCCCCAAAAGTGGCAAAAGCCACTTCTCCTCACTGCCAGGATGGTGCTCTGTGGGATCCCAAAAACCTGGGAATTTTGAGCTTTCTGTGCTGTGTGGCACTGACCCCCTGGAGAACACTGCTTTTGAGTTAGGGCCTTGGAGAAAGCTTCCAAATTTGACTGATGGAATTAAAATCACTGGCGTGTAGTTTGAATAAAAGTGTGCAATTTCACATGGTGAAGGGTTTTGAAACTGAAGGTTATGGAATATAGTAACGGGTATGGGACAAGATGGAGGGTTTGGGTGTTGTCTCTTTTTGTCTTCTTCCTCCTTCTTCTTCATGATTTCAGGTAGGAGTTTTTGGTTGGATAGTTAGCGCTGCACTGCGGGTCACAGGAGTTTGGTTATTGGGTCAAAAGTATACATAATGCAGGTGTTAGTCCATTATTGGACTGTTTAGCTTTAAAGGACCTTGTATCTAGCTAGATTTGTCTCCATTTTGCTCACTTTTAGCTGGTAGAACTCTCTGTATTTTAGATAAGATTTAATAAACAACCAAGTCAGAGCAAAAAATCGAGTGCTCAACCCTGACTCTGAGCAAAGGCAGAAGAAACAGCAAACCACTATCAGCACTCTGCTCATCAGCTTTTTCCTCAGTTTGTAGGAGATCAGGTCATTTTGCACTGGTTGGGATATGCACACAGAAAAGCCAGGGCTGACACCATGGCACCCTGCTAACAACATTTCACATTTTACATTTTACATTTTACACTTTACACTTTACACTTTACACTTTACATTTTACATTTTACATTTTACATTTTACATCTTACATTTTACATTTTACACTTTACACTTTACACTTTACATTTACATTTACATTTTACATTTTACATTTTACATTTTTACATTTACATTTTACATTTTACACTTTTTACATTTTACACTTTACATTTACATTTTACATTTACATTTACACTTTACATTTTACATTTTACATTTTACATTTTACATTTTACACTTTACACTTTACACTTTACATTTTACATTTTACATTTTACATTTTACACTTTACACTTTACATTTTACATTTTACATTTTACACTTTACACTTTACACTTTACACTTTACATTTTACATTTTACATTTTACACTTTACACTTTTTACACTTTACATTTTACATTTTACATTTTACATTTTACATTTTACACTTTACATTTTACATTTTACATTTTACATTTTACATTTTACATTTTACATTTTACATTTACATTTTACATTTTACATTTTACACTTTACATTTTACATTTTACATTTTACACTTTACACTTTACACTTTACATTTTACATTTTACATTTTACACTTTACACTTTACACTTTACAATTTACATTTTACACTTTACACTTTACACTTTACATTTTACATTTTACATTTTACATTTTACATTTTACACTTTACATTTTACATTTTATATTTTACATTTTACACTTTACACTTTACATTTTGCAGCGTGTCAGGCCAGCATGGTTTGAGACCCGTGGAGGTGAGTGGATCTTCCTGGCAGGTCTCTGTTATTTCTGCAGCTCTGCACAGAGACAGGAGCAGGGTGTTCTCAGCAGAGAGCTGGTCCAGCCTGGGAGCCCTGGCTGGGTGAGCTGTGCTCAGACTAAAGCAGGTGCAGGAGCTGTGTGGAGTGTGCCTGGGCTGGTGGGACTGATCCTGTCACCCCCAGGCTCATTTTGGTTCTGCAAGGTCCACTCACAACTGTGGGAGCCCAGGGTGTCCCCTGGGTGCCTCCAGACCCCCCTGGCAGGGGTCTCAGAGACCCTGGCATGGTACCCAGGGGTCCTGGGGGCTGGATTTCAGCCCCTGCAGAAATCTGCCAACATTGCAGGAAGAATTACAAGCCACAAAGATAAGTGGAGTATAAATTAGACTGTTAGAAGGTAGAAAAAGTGAATTTCTAGGAATGTTTATATTTGAGGGTTCATAGCTAACATGGAGGATTTGGGGCATGGTATGTCTCTTCCTTCTTCTTCTCCATGCCATCCATGTTGGATGCCAGGCTGGCATCCTTGGACTGGACTGGGACAGAGTTGGACAGTGTAATAAAATTGTCATGTATTGGAAAGTAATTGTAAACATAAGGTACTTAGTTTAGAGTATAAAAGGTAAGTCTGCCCTGGATGTCAAGCTGAACAGACTCTGTTAGCTAGAGAGAGAATTTCTGAGATAAGAAACAAGGAACAACCTTGGGAACCTCAGAGAGCAGCCTTCTCAATCTTCTTTGGTGGCCACCAGGGAAAACCTGAATTTCAGCCCACCTTTATGTGCTCCTGAGGGGATCTCAAGCTCAGGAGAGCCCTCAGGCAGTGACGCACAAACTGCGGTAACACGCGCAGCCTGCGAGGCCAGTGAGAACACAAAACACCCATTTCAAAGCCTTAAACCCGAGTGCAGATCTTAAACCAGACCCTGCCGTTGGGGTTAGACTCTGTTATAAATGAGAAACAAAGCCTCGATATTCAGCAACATTTAGATTGGTTTATTTTATATAGACAGAGCAATGCAGCGCTCGGAGAACGTGAGGGGTCAGCGCCCACTCCAACTTGGTTTGCAGCTCCCTTTTTATTGTCTGGTTTTCCTTGTAGCAATCAATAATTGCTGTTGTTTTGTTGTAGTAATTCTGCAAGGTAAGCAGTGGTGGGCAAAGAAACTTCCAAACTCCCGTGGGACAGCTCTTGGGACAATTGGTCATGGAACCATCTGGGCTTGGTGGATAAAAACCAGGAGAAGTGGGAAGCTGATCTTTAGCAGAGAGTTTGTGATTGATCACACAAAGGCTGGAAATCTGATTCTGCAAAAAATCCTTTCAGACTCTGGAAAACCCTTATTTTTTTCCCTTACACAAACTGGTATACAATATTCAATACGCAAAATTCGTAACAGGGGGATTAAAACAGAATGGGTTTAATCCTATATTTCCCTTTATCTAGGTCCATGTTCTTTTCTTATTTTAAGTATTCTGGTTTATACAAACTGCTGTGATTAACACGAATCATTTATCAATTATCACAACTCCCTTCCAGCCGAACCGAGCCGGGGCCGGCAAACCCAGGCAGGCTCAGCGGTCCCGGTGCTTTTGGACCGGCTGCGCTGGAGCCAAGCCTGGCCCGGCGTGTCCCGAGCCATCAGCAGAGGGCAGTCCCGCCCTTGTGCTGAGCCCGGCTTTGCGCTCGGGCCGAGCCTGCAGCCCGGTCCCGACGGGGGATGGGTCCTGTGCCCCAGGAAATAAAGCAGCGCCGTGCCCAGGGGCGATGCGGGGGCTGCTCTAGGGTGATTTCTGGTGTAGGAAAATCCTGCCGTGTGCGAGCACCAGAGGTGGGATTGGCGGCGCTATAAATTTATTTTTTTTTTAATTATTATTATTATATCAATATAATATAATATAGTATAATGTAATGTAATGTAATATAATATAATGTAATGTAATGTAATATAATATAATATAATATAATATAATATAATATAATATAATGTAATATAATGTAATGTAATGTAATATAATACAATACAATGTAATGTAATGTAATATAATGTAATGTAATGTAATGTAATGTAATGTAATGTAATGTAATGTAATGTAATATAATGTAATATAATGTAATATAATATAATATAATATAATATAATATAATATAATATAATATAATATAATATAATATAATATAATATAATATAATATAATATAATATAATATAATATAATATAATATAATATAATATAATATAATATAATATAATATAATATAATATAATATAATATAATATAATATAATATAATATGCAGGAGGCAAAGAGGCCATTTGTTATCAAACCACAGAAACTGCCTTCCAAGGCATGGCTTGTTCTGCAAAACCTTCTGAGATTGGAGTGAGATAAAAGCCAATGCCACTGCTTAAATAATCATTTGTTCTCTATTATCTGTATGCAAGCAGCAACACTATCAGTGAATTTATGGGGGCACCACGGAAGGAGTGGAAGGGCAGAACTAGAACAGAGAGGGTTAGGGTTAGGGTTAGGGTTAGGGTTAGGGTTAGGGTTAGGGTTAGGGTTAGGGTTAGGGTTAGGGTTAGGGTTAGGGTTAGGGTTAGGGTTAGGGTTAGGGTTAGGGTTAGGGTTAGGGTTAGGGTTAGGGTTAGGGTTAGGGTTAGGGTTAGGGTTAGGGTTAGGGTTAGTTAGGTTAGGGTTAGGGTTAGGGTTAGGGTTAGGGTTAGGGTTAGGGTTAGGGTTAGGGTTAGGGTTAGGGTTAGGGTTAGGGTTAGGGTTAGGGTTAGGGTTAGGGTTAGGGTTAGGTTAGGGTTAGGGTTAGGGTTAGGGTTAGGGTTAGGGTAGCAAAGGGGCTCCATCTCCTGGCAGCAGCAGCATCCCCAGAACCAGCAGGAACCCAGTGAGTGAGCACCAAACACGGGATGGAAGGAGAAACAACTGCTGCTCCTGTTCGGTGGCACAGGGACTCACAAAGAGAGACACCGAGGGGCTGGAGCGTGTCCAGGGCAGGGAACGGAGCTGGGGAAGGGGCTGGAGCCCCAGGAGAGGCTGAGGAGCTGGGAAGGGGCTGAGCCTGGAGAAAGGAGGCTCAGGGGGACCTTGTGGCTCTGCACAACTCCCTGACAGGAGGGGACAGCCGGGGGGATTTGGGATCTGGGAACAGGGAGCAGGGACAGGAAGAGAGGGAACGGGCTCAGGGCCAGGGTGGACACCAGCAGAATTTCCCCATGGAAAGGGCTGTCCAGCCCTGGCACAGCTGCCCAGGGCAGTGGGGAGTCCCCATCCCTGGAGCTGTGGATGTGGCACTTGGGGACAGCGCTCAGTGGTGGCCTGGGCAGTGCTGGGGACAGGGCTGGACTTTTCCAACCCTGGCAATTCCGTGATTCCATGACCCTGCTGCCCTCGGTGGCACACAGAGCACAGCCAGGCCTCCTCTCCACAGTGACCTGTATCCCAGACAAGGTTTGTATCCTGGATTTGGGAATGAGCAGAGCCAGCTCTGGGATGCAGTGGGCACCGTCTGCAAATGGAGCTCTGCCTGCAGCCAAACCTGTGTTATAAATGATTAGTGCTGATTAAATTGTAACAATACTGGCAAAATTGTTGCATTATAATTAATCAAAATTCGTATCTAATTGCTATAAAGCAAAAAGAGATAAAGGGAATGGTTGAGCAAAGCAGAAAAAAAATCATCCTCCAGATGTTAGGTGGGAGTGAGGATAGGAAGGGTACAGGTCTAAGAACAGCATCTAGAAATAGGTTTTTGACCTTGAACTGGGCCAAACTGGGATGATTCCAAACCCCTGGACACTGGACTAAGGCCTGTTTAATATTAAATATATTTAATTCTATAACTCTAAGCTCAGTGTGCCTGTGCCACCTGCAAGGTCAAACAGTGACACTGAGGAAGACCCAGAGCCTTCATCGGGAGCAAGACCCCGAAAGGGAGGAGAGACCCCGAGCACTGGTGACACATGCACAGCACAACAGTGACGGAGATTTTGGGAACAGAAACCAGGAGGAGCTTTCTAGGAGATTCTGTATCAATATGTGTTAGTAAACAGTGTGTGAGTGAGGTTTTAGCCGGGCTGGGCTGGTACGGTGTGAGAGGAATTCCCTGCCCCTACCCCCGGTCGGTTTTGCTCGTGTTTATTCAACCAAACCCTGCCTCTATCGTACTGAAATTGCTGCTGAAGTTTGTATTTACTCAAATTTATATAACTCACATCTTTCCATTGTATTCATTCATATGCAATTGCTATTAGTAATAAATTACTGCTAAATTTAACTTTGCCGTTTGATTAATTGGACAAAATTGAACACATCCAACTCCCATTCACAACACCTGGCAGATTGCAGCCCCGGGGGCGCAGGTTTTTCTCTGCTGTGACTAATTGAGGCTCAGCCCCCAGGGCAGCCGTTCTTTCCCAACAAAGGGTTGCACAGCTGCCGCACCGAGCCCCAGCTGCTCGCTCGGTGATCCCGGGGATTGTCCTCCACCCCTCCGGAGCCGCACGGGTGCACGGCAGCAGCGATTTGTGCAATCTGGGTACCAAGCCAGGCGTTTTTAAATGCCTCCAATTTGGGCTATTTTTAGCCTGGCACCAAGTCATGACCTTGCAGGTTATTTTCGCAATCTCCTTTGTTTATAGGTGCAGAGCAGCTTTATTCAGGAGTGTTTCAAAGCCGGCAGAGCCTGCTGCTGGGAGGAGGGGGGAGAAAGCAGCTGAATGTGCTCTTCATGACAGGCCTCAAAATCCTAATTAGGAGAGGGGGTTTTGATTAAGCAGGTTTACATATCTGATACTGTTACTATAGTGACTCTGCTGCTTTTAACTGCACCGTGCTCCTTCGTACATCAAACTATTTCAATCGTGTTCCGTGGCAAGGAATTAAAATTCTTACTTAACAGAAGCTCTTGTTAGAATAAAAATGTCTCTTTTTAACGGCGAGCAGGCAGGGATGGTTGGGATATTGGGAAGGAATTGCTGGGGTGAGGGTGGGCAGGCCCTGGCACAGGGTGCCCAGAGCAGCTGTGGCTGCCCCTGGATCCCTGGCAGTGTCCAGGGCCAGGCTGGACAGGGCTTGGAGCAGCCTGGGACAGTGGAAGGTGTCACTCACTGATGAGCTTTAATGTCCTTTCCAACCCAAACCACTCCAGAATTCTGTGATTAACAGCCCCAAAATCTTCAGCACTGGCAAACATCTGGGTTTGGGCTGGTGGGGGAGTGGCAGAGGCTGGGCTGGGCTGAGCTGTCATGTTCCATATCCCTGTGCTTTCCCTCTCTGAACCCTCTGGAGCTGAGCTGGGGACGGGTGTCACTCCCAGTGTGGTTCTGCTCTTTCTGTGCAGCTCCAGTGCTGACCTGCAGGGTTGGCTGTCCCGGTGACTCCTGCCAAGCTGTGCTGGGTGGATGTGGCAGCAATGTGGATTCTGTCCCCATCTGTTAAACCAGCTGGGGCAGTGCCCCTCATCTCCTGGCACACATTATCTGCTCATGGGCAGCTTTAAACCAGCTGGGGCAATCATCTTTATCTTTCCACAGCCCATCCTCCCTCCAGGAGAGATCTCCTGTTCATGGCCAGTGAGTCCCAGGGCATGGCTGATAAAATTCCATCATCCCATGGGAGATGCTCCAGCCAGGGCAGGAGCCAAGCCTTTCCTACCCAGAGAAAAACTGACATTTTGGACAGCAAGTTATCCATCTTCCCACTGGATTCCAGAGGAAAGCCAGACCTTTCCACATCATCCCTGCACCTCCAGAGGAAACTGCCCCTTCTCCAGGAGCACTGCTCCAGCTGAGCCACATCTGCCACTGCAGGAGGATGCAGCCACCATGGAATGGGACTGTGCCAACACCCTGACTGACTGACGGGTGTCAGCTTGGATTCTGACTCTGGCAGGGTTGGGATTGTTCTTTGTAACACTGCATTGCTATTTTAATTTTCCTAGTAAAGAACTGTTATTCCTAATTCCCATCTCTTTGCCTGAGATCCCCTTCATTTCAAAATTATAATAATAATTTGGAGGGAGAGGGTTTGCATTCTCCGTTTCAAAGAGAAGCTCCTGCCTGTAGTGGCAGATACCTGTCCTGCAAACACAAGCCTTCTGGGCTTGGGATCCATCGGGATCCCTCAACGCTTCCCAGGGTATCCCAGGCCAGGCAGGGCCACCCCAGCGCTGTGGCTCTGCGTGTTCCCATCCCAGCAGCGCAGCCCCTGCCGGGCTGGCAGCACGGTGGCCCTGGCCACCAGGCGCTGTCCCCGCGGCTGCGGGAGCGCTGCGTGCGCTGTCCCCGTCCCTGCCCTCGGCTCCTTCCTCCCGCTCCGCCTCTCCCCTCAGCCTCCGTCCCACCAGGATGGCCCCGGAGCCACAGTCCCACATCCTGCCACGGTCCCACACCCTGCTGCCGCACGGCACCGCAGCCGTGTCCCCTCATGGATCACAGATCCCCGTGGATCCCACACTCCCCATGGATCCCACACTCCCCGTGGATCCTCATTCACTCCCATTCTATCCCCATTCCCATCCCACATCTCCATTCATGGATCCCACACTCGTGATCCCCACTCATCCTCATCTCAATCCACATTCCTTATCCCCATGCCCACACCCCCATTCCTTGTTCCCATTCTCATGTGTGATTCCCCATCCCATTCCCGTGATCCCACACTCCCCCATGGATCCCCCCATCCCCGTTGATTCCACACTCATCCCCATTGCCATCCTATTCCCATTCCCATGGATCCTGGCTAATCCCCATCCCTATTCCCAGCTCCCTCACATTCCTTGTTCCCATTCCCATTCTCATCCCCATCTCCACCCCCATCTCCATCCCCATCCCCATCCCCATCCCCATCTCCATTTCCATTCCCATCCCCATTCATTCCCATACCCCATTCCCATCTCAATACCCCATTCCTACTCCCCATCCCCATCTAGATTCCCATCCCCCATTCCCAGTTCCCATTCCTTCCCACTCCCCATCCCCTGTTCCCAATTCCCATTCCCATTCCCATTCCCATTCCCATTCCCCATCCCCCCTCCGCATTCCCACTCCCACATCCCCATTCCCAATCCCCATCCCCCATTCCCATTTCCATCCCCATTCCCATTCCCACTCTCCCATCCCCATTCCCACTCCCCCATACCCCGTTCCCATTCCAATTCCCATTCCCCATCCCCTCCGCATTCTCACCCCCATCCCCATTCCCACTCCCCATCCCCCATTCCCATTTCCATCCCCATTCCCATTTCCATCCCCATTCCCATCCCCATTCCCACTCCCCCATCCCCCTTCCCACTCCCCATCCCCTGTTCCCATCCCCATTCCCCACTCCCCATCCCTGTTCCCATTCCCCAATTCCACATTGCCGTTCCAAAGCATTCATTGGCCAAACGTCGCTGTCGCCTGCGAGCTTCCTTCCTTTCTACTGGCTGCATGAACTGCCAATCACGGCCGACACCCGCCTCCCGGGGTGTCCCTCCCCAGCGCCTCGGTGTTGGCTGCATTCAGTGGCGGGTTCCGCGGTGGACGCAGCTCCGGCGGGCGGGCGCTGCTCTCGCTCAGTCGGATCAACTCCTCGGCCGGCATCGTTCAGCGGGCAGCAGCCGCAGGAGGAGGTAGATCCCGTTCTGGTAACAATTATACAACTGCGGCGGCGCCACCACAGGCCTCTCTGTCTTTATCAGCCCGTGTCTGCGGGGCGCCCTGAGGGGCTGGAGGCCGGCCGGGCGCGGGGAGGGGATGGAGCCCGCCCGGGATGCTCCGTGTGCCCGGCCCGGCCCCGCGGGGAAGCGCCGCTCAGCAGCACGGCGGAGCGAGGCCCCGGGCTCGGCCTGCGGCGGGCGGGGGCCCCTGGGCCCTGCGGCAGGTGCCTGCCCGGAGCCGGGAGCAGCCCCGAGCGTGCCACCCGTGCCACAAGGCTGACACCCGGAGCTGCCAGCCCGCCGGGAGCCGCGGGCGGCGCCGGGCCCCACCTGCCCTCAACTCCCCAGGCCCTGCCGAGTGAAAGTTGGGAAGGAGCGGAGCAGCTGGCGCGGCCTTGGAGCAGGAAGGAAGCGCCGCCTGGTACTTTTATAGAGTTTAGCGTTGGGGTTTGGCCTCCTGGCTGCCGGCTCCCAGAAGTGGCCGTGGCTGACACGCTGGCTCCACGCTCAACTAGAAAATACTGACCGAGCGATGATGTGTCGTGGCAAGAATCTCATAATTAATAGGAAAAAACCCAAACGTTGATAAAGGGTTGGTGAAAAAAGACAGTCTTGCAGCCGAGCAAGATCTAAAACACCAAATGTCGGTTATTTGGCGTCTTCGTGTTGGTAATTCCAAAAGTAGTGAACATCAAAGGAAGGCTTTCTATGCACCTGTAATTTACATGTGGGCAAATGAAAGAGCTGGGCAGAATGTGGCCCCATGAGTGTGCAGCCAGCAGTGTCTAATGCCTTATTAGACACGATAAGATCTGTAGAAAATTAACCCGAGCCTGTATTTTAAAACCAACCGTGTGTTACAGTCACAGGAGGAAAGTTCTGATAGTCCTGTGCAGTGGCTTGTGAGTCAGCAGCTTGAGTGCAGGCAAGATCTGGAGCTTTTCCTCCTGCAAACTAAGGCAGAAGCTGTCAAAGTGCGTGGTAGCACGCCGTGGTTGAGTGAGTACTAATTGAATGTTCATCTTTACAAGCTGTGCCTGCACTGTCCCCGCAGCAGGAGCAGCACTGGTAGCTCCTGGTGCAAGCACAGGTCCTCAGGTTCTTCTGTAACTGGAGTGGGGTATTTCTTTTTGAAGCCCTGAGCCCGGTGCACACGCAGGTTTGTGGGAGATTGGCAGGCTTCACTTCACCTGACCAGCCCTGAGCTACCAGCAGCTCGGTTTCTCTGTGCTCAGTGCTGAGGAATTTTCACTCTTTCCCGGGAAGAACTCCCGTTTATAAGTGCAGCAGTTGTTGGGACCATCCTTCTCCACCTCTCAACCTGTACCCCAGAAATGTTTCTGAGACGAACAGCTCCAGCACAGGGGTGTGCCAGTTCTCCAGAATTGAACATGAGTATCTTTCTGCTTACTCCTGGAGTGTTCCTGGGGGGTTTTAGGATAAGGTCTTTGCCCTTACCTTCACCACCAGTAGCCCTCCTAGTTACAAAATGAAAATAAATCAAGGATGTCAATACATCTTGTCACACTTGGCCAAAAATACTGCTGCTGCAGCTTCCACAGTAAAAGATAATGGACTTTCTGGTGCTTAAGAATCAAAATATTCAGGTCTGGCTTGTTAATGTATGAAAATACAGCTCTCTGATGTTGTCTGGTATGAGCTGCTACCAGTAGTTCCAAAGACTCCAGTACCAAACAATTCAGCCCTACTCTCTGCCCCTGCTGATAATGCTGTCAGTTGCAGTAATTGACAAATACTCTCTTTCAGAAGGTGTTCTGAAATCATTCTCGTCTGAGTTCACCTAAGTGTGCTTTGTTTAGTGAGTGTTTGCAGCCTCAGGTGGGGAACTCCCTCTGTTCACTGCTCCACGCCCAGCTTTCCTCCCTGTTGAACAGGCTGCCTCAGAATAAAAGGGAAGAAAAGTAATTCCAATATGCTAAAGATCTGCTTCCAAAATAACCCACCTACCTCTGCCAAACACTTGTAATTACATTAGTAATTTCTGCCCATGACTGTTCCTTTTAATCTGCAGATCTCAAGGTGCTTTAGAAACGTCCTTTAAAGCACTGGCCCAGGACCTTGCTGGAGGGAACCTGAAATGGTTTTGCCACTGTTTCCTGCTGGCTTTCCTCAGCAGTAGCACCTGGTGAGCTCAGGGAGCCAGGAGCTGCTGTGCAGAGCCACGTGCCCCGTGCTCTGCTCCCTCCTCCTGGGGTGCTCCTGTTGTGGGGTGGAGGCGACTCCTTGGCCTGCTGGAGGGTGCAGGGAGAGCTGCTGTCTTCAGGTGGAAGTCACACTTAGAGCTGGTGCTTGCCTAATGTAATAATTTTAGACTGCTTTATCACTGCTGAAGTGATGAAGCCAGGCAGTGTGTGCCTGGTTTGTGTCAATCTTGGTGGGCCAGGCTGGGCTGGTTATTACTGACCAAAAAAAAAAGGAGAATGGAGTGCATGGTGCATCCACACCAGGCCTGAGGTGGTGCAGGCTCACCAGAGGGATTGCTGTGGAGGAATAGGAGGAAATATCTTGGCTTTGAAATGGTTGAGGCCTAAAAGACTGGTAGTTATGTGGGGGCATTGAATTAATGATTTCAGCTTGTCAGTGAAAAAATAAAACCTCCTCAACGTAGTTTCTGAATACAAAAAAAAAAAAAAAAAAAGACTGGGACAAGCCAGTGAGACAGGATTTCAGGAGCACTGAAATGCCTTTGTGTTTCCCACTGCAGAGTCATGCAGCACAGGCTGCTGTGCAGTCCTTGGCACTGAGGGCAGAGCCACAGGTCAGGCAGCCCGGGCAGTAATTGAAGCTGGCCATGCTGTAATTGACTCTGAGCTTCCTGACTCTCTGACCACCCTAATTCTGCCTTTTAAGAGCGTGATGAACCTTTCCCTTAAAAATAGGTTTTGCCATTTAGCGAATCCATAATTGGAGTGGCAGAACATTTGCTCCCAGATAAGGGCACTTGTGTGTATTGGTAATTAGTTTGACCTGGTCAGATGCCTCCTGATAAGGCACAGCAGGGAGCTGCCCTCTGGTGTGCTGAAGGATTTAATCCCCTTAAATTGTGACACAGCAAGTCCAAAATGGACTGGGCTCGGCCTAGAAGTGCACCCTGGTCATGTTTAGTTCTCACCATTGTCTAGCACTGAAGGGAGAACAGAGATCCTGGTTGTGCTGACACAAGTTTGGGCAGGAATTTATTCCTCATTCAATTCTGCTTCTTTCTTCCCAATTCCTCCTCACAGGACGTTGCACAACCTCAGTCCTGTGCCTGTTTTCACATCGTGGCAGCTGCTGCCCTTTCCTCAGCTCACATCCCTTCCCCACGGAGATGCTGCAGGGCAGGAGCCCCTGTGCTCTGGAGCCAGGCTGGCAGAGCTGGGGCTGCTCAGCTGCACAAGAGAAGGCTCCAGGGAGAGCTCAGAGCCCCTGCCAGGGCCTGAAGGGCTCCAGGAGAGCTGCACAGGGACTGGGGACAAGGCATGCAGGGCCAGGACACAGGCAATGGCTCCCAGTGCCAGAGGGCAGGGCTGGATGGGATATTGGGGAGGAATTGCTGGGGTGAGGGTGGGCAGGCCCTGGCACAGGGTGCCCAGAGCAGCTGTGGCTGCCCCTGGATCCCTGGCAGTGTCCAGGGCCAGGCTGGACAGGGCTTGGAGCAGCCTGGGACAGTGGAAGGTGTCCCTGCCATGGCAGGGGATGGAATGGGATGAACTTTGAGGTCCCTTCCCACCCAAACCACTCTTGGATTCTGTCAGCATCTACTGCCAAAATTCTCTCTCCTCGTTTTTTGATCAAACCCTCTCAAGCCTGGCCTCTCTCCTACAAAACCATCATAAACCATTTTAAAGCCTCCCCAGACAGCAGCAGGATCCAGCCCTTTCATCCCCGTGTGGTTTGGGGACCTTTCCCCACATTAGTCCTTGCAGCTCCCCAAAATCAAGTGAGGCTTCATGTCCCTTTGTCCCTCCCCATGAGTCCAGGGGCCAGGGCTGGTGGCCAGCAGGGCTAGGGTGGCCCTGCAGGGCAGTGTGGGCAGGCATGGGGAAGGGTTTCCTGCTGTGTGGGGTCACCTTAGGGTGACAAGCCCTTGTGAACCACACTCAGAATTGTGTGACAGAGGGAGCTGTGGGAGATGTGCAGGGTGGCAGAGGAAACAGCAATAGTTGGAGGAGCAGGGGAGGGAGAGCTCAGGGCTCAGTCAGGTTTTGTGCTGGATATAAATTAACTGGGATCACATCTCTTGGATCTGAGCAGAGGGCTCGGTGGAAAATGAAACTTGATTCTCCCCCTTTATGAGTCTGAGGTGCCGCCATCGAGAGAATAATTTTAGGTGCTGGTGTGACACCTTGGAGAGGAGCAAGTCTCCTCTCTCACAGGTCAGAGAACAGAGCAAGAGTTGTATCAGACCTCTTTCTCCCCCTTTTTCCCCCCTTTTCCCCCACTTCCCCCCGCTTTTCCCCCTTTTTCCTGCTTTTCCCCCTTTCCCCCTTTTCCCCCCTTTTTCCCCACTTCCCCCTTTTTTCCCCCTTTTCCACCCCTTTTTCCCCTTCCCCCTTTTTTCCTGCTTTTTCCCCCTTTTTTTCCCTTTTTTCCCCTTTTCCCCTTTTTGCCCCTTTTTGCCCCTTTTCCCCCTTTTCCCCCCCTTTTCCCTCCTTTTCCCCCTTTCCCCCCCCTTTTTACCCTTTTCCCCCTTTTCCCCCTTTCCCCCTTTTTTCCCCCTTTTCCCCCTCCCCTTTCCCCTTTCCCTCCCTTTTCCCCCCTTTTTTTCCCTCTGCCTCATTAATTAGAGTTAATTGATCAATCTAGGGTGAATCTGGGCCACAATCTCATTTGGTTCTTAAATGCTCATTTAATTGCAGTGAAGCAATTTAAATTTAGTTAGAGTGAGGTGAGGTGGGTTGTCTATCCTACTTTTTGATTCCTTTTTTGAGGTGTTTGCTGGTGACAGGTTGAAGCCACCGTGGCACCAGGCTGTGAGATTTTGGGGTGGGGTTTGTGGGGCACTGGAGTCCCAGACCATTTTTGGCCTCCCCTGCCCAGGGAGATGGACCTGCAGCCGTGTGGGTGATGGCAAATGAGCAGCCAGAACCAAAACCAGTTAAATCTGAATGTGTTGATCCTGAAGTTGGTGTGTTTTGCAGCACAGAATTAATTTCCCTTGTCTGATCCTGTGATGACCAGCTGTGCTCGCTCCACCACTTGCAGGTTTGGGGAGGAACCAGCACGTTAGAGGCAACATTTGTTTGTGGTGCTGGCAAGGCTCCCATTACCCCAAAACAAATTAACACAAGGGTTTTTGAGTGGAGCTTTTGTCATCCACAGCCGAAACAAACAAGTAAAGGTTGAGGGAGAGGGATGGCTCTGGATGCAGAGCAGCTTCCCTCTACATTTCCTAGTGGGTAGAAGAGAAACTCAGGCATAATCCATGATGAAAAACATTAAATATTTGCAGATTTTTTAATGCTTGGAAAGATTTTCAAGAAAATCCTCAGATTGTGACTTGTGAGACCAGTCTGCCTTCTTAGAAGCTGATTATGTGCAAATTTAATTATAGGAAGGCCTTCTAAAGTATTCAGGCAATATTTAAGATAATGAAGTTTTGTTCCTTAATTCAATTTTGTCTCCCATCTGGAAGAAATTAAAAGTCCAAGCCATGCATCATTTCATTCCTTAAAAATGTCTTATTTTTGTGCCCTGCCTGGCTGTCCCTGCCTGTGTGGACTGTGAATGTGTAGCTGCAGTAACATGAGTTCAAGAGTTGCTAACATCTGTCAGGATTAGAACTTGGGTTGGACTAACAGTTTTAAGGTTCTTTTGGGGAAACATCCCGTACTTAAAAGGATATGTTCTATCTGAAAATATCCTTTCTGGTTTTAACTGGAATTAAAACTGGAATTGTAAAAATCTAAGCCTGGAATCCACTCCATCCGTTCAGTGGAGCTTTTGGCCATTTCAATTCCAGGTTTTGTCATAGCACAGTTTTAATGCCCTCACAGACTCAGTTTCTCTCCCATGTTTTCCAGGCTAGGGTATTTCACTGCTGGAAAGCTCCAGAGGGTCTCAGTGAGGATTTTGTGGCTGCCCCTTCCCAGGCTGTCCTGTCCTGGCTGGCGTTTGCGCCGGTGCCGGCTCGCCGTGGGCAGTTAAAATTTCTGCTGGCATTTCTGCTCTGCCATGATGGTGTAAGGCAACACCGAGGCAGAGCCGGCTGCCCACACATCCTGCCAGTTCCCATCAGGGTCCCTGCCTGTTCCTTCACTCTGTACCCTCAGCATTCCAAGCCCTTCCCTCTTTTCCCTCCTCCTGGCTGGTTTTGGGCTGTTAGCTCACAGTGTTAGAAGGAGTCTCACGCTGCCTGTGCTTCCCTGTGGCAGCAGGCGTCCTGGGGGTGTTGTGGTGGGCTGTGCTGTCTCTGTGAGGTGCCTGAGCGTTCCCTTTGCCTCTCCAGGTGCTGCAGAGGAAGGCAGGAAGGCGGGAAGGCAGGATGCTGTCCCGACTGCGCGCGGCCGCGGCGCCCGGCGCGATGGCGCGGCGCAGCCTGCACACCAAGGAGAAGGGCAAGCCCCTCATGCTGAACCCTCGCACAAACAAGGTGGGTGCCTGTCCTTCCTGCCCAGGTGTCTTATCTGCACCTGGCTGGCAGCCCCGTGGACCTTGTCCTGGGGCTGAGCCGCCTGCAGGGACACAGCCAGGGGCAGGGAGCAGCAGCAGCTCCTGCCAGCAGGGCCGGGGCTGCCGGTGCTGCTGCTGCCAGTGCCAGTGCTGCTCCCCGTCCTGCTGTCCCCTGTGCACAGCTGGGGCTGCTGGCACTGCCTCTGCTGCTCGGGGAGCCAGGCAGAGCTTTAGCAGAGAGAGGGGCTGACTGCAGAGTTTGCGAGAGTCGGTTCTGAATTGAAGCCTGCTGACCGCAGGAAGTGTTGGCCTCCCTGTCCTAGCCCTGGCAGGCTGAGAGCTGGGCCTGAGCCACATCACCTAAGAAACATCCCTGTGCAGGGGCTGAAAGAGCACCTAAAAATAAGCCTTGATGGGAGCTAGCTGGGAGGTAGAGATATCATGTTAATTCCATGCGTTGAGGCTGACTTACAGGAAAGTAGCATTTTGTTCCCTTCACAAACTGTTCCTGTTTCCACAAGCCCATCCTCAACCTCTTTGTCATGGCCTTCAGGAATCTTGGAACCATCAATGTGTAAGTTAAAACTCCTAAGAAACCAGATGAAGGCTTTTGGCAGCTGATCCAAGGTGTCTGGAGTGGTCAAGAGAGGTGGCAAATCTACGGTGACAGGGCGTTTCCTGAGCCATGGAGATGGGTTCTGTGCCCCTTCCCTTTCCCTCTGCACAGGAGAGTGCAAGGTGCCTCAATGCTGCATGAATCCAGGCTGGCTGTGGAAGGTAGAGACTGGCTGACTGCAGAGCTGAAATTGAGATTGCTGTGTCAGGGAAGTAGAAAAGAGTAAATTGGTGTGATTTGTCAAGATCAGATTATCTCGAGCCTATCTGAACTCTGAAGACTTTGACATGCCAGTAGAAATTACTTCAACCCCTGTAAGCTTTTCCAAATGCTGATTATGCAACTGTATTCAGAAACGAGAACAATAGGTCATTTCTTACTGTTTTTCTAGTGGTAATATCCTTCCTTTTTTTTTTTTTTTTTTTTTTGTTTTGTTTTAACCCTGGAATTCTCTGCTGGACTGAGCACAATGCAGCTTTTTTTTTTGAGGAGTAGAATGGAATAGAGAGCTTCTGGTTAATGGCAATTGATTTTTAAAATTTTTTGATGCCTCCAAGAAGTCACACTTGAGAGAGGCAGCCCCATTCTGCATTAGCTTGTCTGTGCTGTATCAGCCTGTCCTTCCTGCTGACGCCTGTTGGAATGGATGAGTGAGCTCAGGGAGTGATACTGCTGGGTGCAGTATCTGTATGGGAGTGCATCTTGGATATTCAGCAAGACATTCATGATTTATTAAACACACTGGGTACTTTACCCCTTGCACCTCGTGTGTGTATAGATATAGATATATATATATATATTATCTATGTACAGAAACAGATAAAGGCTGTTATCTCCTGCTGTCAGCTCATTGAGATTATCATGTTTTACTTGATTACATTTAATTTTTACATCCTCTATCAGCCCAGCAGAACATTTGGTCTCCCCTAAGGCACGTGTCCCTGGAGCAAGAGCTGCAGAAGGACAGCATCAGGGGCAGGACCCAGCCCTCCCCCTTGTGCAAGCTAATTGACCTCTTGCTCTTTGCCACTGCAGTAGGTTTTTCTCTTGAATTTCTTTTCCTGCCCACTCCACCACACCTGCACCAGCTGTTTTTTGTGTTGGAGGCCAGATTTGAGGTGTTGATTGTCAGGGAGTGTCAGGGTGTGCTCTCTCATGCCCTCAGTGCTGCAGCCACACGACTGCAGAGCCTGCTGCAGCTGTTGCTGGCATCCTCATCTGCCCAGAGTCCTCTGTGATGTGTGATTTCTGCTCCCTGATGGGATCCCACTGCAGCTAGTTGGCTTCAGGACCTTTTATTCTGCTGCAGGCCTCTGCTGTGCCGAGGCAGCATTTTGAGCTTGCTGTTAGGACAATCTCAGTGGTTTAGTTAAATTAGTTAATTTAGTTAAATTAGCTGGCAGTTAAATTGTTACTGGCACTGTGTAGTGCTTCAGATGGGCCAGGGTTAGTTCTTGCTGCACAGAGTGGGTGATGCACCATCAGGATCCCTGGCTCTGGTACTGTCTGTTCTGCCACGTGGAGTGCCACCAGCCTGTTCTTGTCTTCACTGGAAATGCATGACCTGTAACGTTATCTGCTTTCTGTGTTTGCTCTCTGTGGCTTGCAGAAAATTGGTGACTCTCAGTCATTGGTGACTCTCAGTCATTGGTGACTCTCAGTAGTTGGTGACTCTCAGTAATTGGTGACTCTTCTGTGCTTCAGTTGGTGATTTTGGTTGTGGTGTCAGCTCTCCTTGTGAAGAAGTGTGGCGGTTGTGTTTTGACAGTGGATTCCATTACCTCATTTTCCGTGACTCTGTTCCTCAGGATTGTTAGATTACCACAGATTCACAGAATCCCTGTGGCTGGATCCCTCCCAGACCATCCAGTGCAAAGCTGTCACCCGATCCCCACCGTGTCACCAGCCCAGAACACTCAGTGCCTCGTCCAGGCCTTGCTGGATCAGCTCCAGGGATGGGGACTCCAAACTCCCTGGGCACTCCCAAGGCCTGACCGCCCTTTCCATGGGGAAATTCCTCCTCCTGTCCAAAATCTCCTCCTGCACTGACAGCACCTCTCAAATTTTGGCTTCAGTGGTATCTTCAGGATTTATACATGCACATATTTGTGTGTGTGTATGTGCTTGGAAGTGGCAGCAGACACGTGCATGGAAACCTGTGATAAATGCTGAAGAAACATTCACTGTTGGCAGGTTAATAATCCCAGACTGATCTGAGGAATTTTACCAGTGTCTTATCTTTCCTACAGGTGGCCATCTTCTCATGTGTTACATTTTGCTCACAGTTTCATCTGTGTTCATTCACAGCTTTTTCAGCCCAATTTATTTTCGTGCATGGCTACCAGGATACTTCCAGGAACTGTGATAAATTTAGCTTTGTGTGAAGAGACAATTTTCTTAGCAGGCTTGTAAGCGACCTCACTGACTAGTACATTTCTGATTCAGAATAAAAAACAAACAGAAAAAAAAGACAACAGAAAAACCAACCAAAGTCAACATTATTTGGACAAAATAAAAGGGATAGGACAAGGGTGTAAAGAAAGGATTATGAGCTCAAAGATGTAAAAGCAGATGCTCCCTTGCACCACCCTTTCTCACCGTGCTGGTTTTGACACATTCCATTTAATTTAATGCATTTTAGATTCAGACTCAGTGGGTTGAGCAGCCAGGGCATGGGATATGCAGTGCCCCTGTGCCACCCTGGGGAAACCAGGATAAACAGGGCGTGGGGAGGGAGTGCACGTGGTGGTTGTCTGCTTGCTGAGAAGTGCAGTGCTTCAACAGTTGATACCATTTCTGATCAGTCAGAAAGAAAGACCCAAGAAGGCAGGAGCCTGACAGAACCTGTGCACACAGCCCCAGCCCAGCCCCACCACAGCCCTGTCCTGCCCAGCTGGTTTGGACATGGAGGGATTCTTGGGTGGAGTTTGCACGGCCCGTGCACCTGCAGGTTTTGTCAGCTTCCTGTGTGCTTTAAGAAGGAGTTACACCTGGGGCCATGGAGCTGTTTAATCTGTAACCAGGTGCCAAAGGTGGTGGGAGAGTCATTTACCTTAGCTCAGGTGTTGTGGGTGGTGTGAGAGAGTATCAAACCTTAGATCATTGACCTTAGCTCAGGTGTTGGGTGATGTGAGGGTATCAAACCCCATTTACCTTTGTAGCTCTCAGGTGTTGTGAGGTGGTGTTTACCTTAGCTCAGGTGTATCAAACCCCATTTACCTTAGCTCAGGTGTTGGGTGATGTGAGGGTATCAAACCCCATTTACCTTAGCTCAGGTGTTGGGTGGTGTGAGGGTATCAAACCCCATTTACCTTAGCTCAGGTGTTGAGTGCAGTGAGGGTATAAAACCCCATTTACCTTAGCTCAGGTGTTGGGTGATGTGAGGGTATCAAACCCCATTTACCTTAGCTCAGGTGTTGTGGGGAATATCAAACCCCATTTACCTTAGCTCAGGTGTTGGGTAGGTGGTGTGAGGGTATCAAACCCCATTGACCTTAGCTCAGGTGTTCTGCTCAGGACCTGTGGGCTGCTGGGGTGGAGGGAGGAAGGAAGGGCCCTGCTTTGGGTGTTTTACTGTGGGATTAATGCCCTGAAAGGAGGGCAGGAGCAGCCCCATGTGCTCAGCTGGAAATAAAGCAGTTTAGAGAGAATTCCCCGGGGCGTTGGTTCAGGGATGCCCTTTCAATCATGGTGCTCATGGCTTGCAGCTCTGCCAGTAAAATGGAAAATGTACCCGGGAGAGGCTGGGAGGCTTCCTTGGCAGTGAGGGGAGGCTCTCTGCTCCTGGCTTTTCCCTTTCCTGAGAGCAGGGCAGTGCTCTCAGCTGCACCCACGGGCCAGCAGGCAGGACAGGCTGAGTGTGGGTCACAGCCAGGTGATCCACACCTGGTTCTGTGGGAGCCCAGGGTGTCCCCTGGGTGCCTCCAGACCCCCCTGGTGGGGGTCTCAGAGAGCCTGGCATGGTACCCAGGGGTCCTGGGGGCTGGATTTCAGCCCCTGGAGAAATCTGCCAACATTGCAGGAAGAATTACAAGCCACAAAGATAAGTGGAGTATAAATTAGACTGTTAGAAGGCAGTTAAGTGAATTTCTAGGAATGTTTATATTCGAGGGTTCATAGCTAACATGGAGGATTTTGGGCATGGTATGTCTCTTCCTTCTTCTTCTCCATGCCATCCATGTTGGATGCCAGGCTGGCATCCTTGGATTGGACAGAGTTGGACAGTGTAATAAAATTGTCGTGTATTGGAAAGTGATTGTAAACATTAGGTACATAGTTTAGAGTATAAAATACAAAAGCTGCCCTCTGGCAGTCAGAGTGTGCCCTGGATGTCAAGCTGAACAGATCTCTGTTAGCTAGGAAAAGAATTTCTGAGATAAGAAACAATAAACAGCCTTGTTAAACCCTGAAGAACAGCTTCTGCATTTTCTTCGGTGATCGGGCTGGGAAGAGCACAGACTCTAAACCACAAAAACGTCTTTCTGTGGGGAGCTCAGGCTCAGGAGACCCCCAGGCAGTGACAGTTGCACCCCTGAGAGGGGAGCAGGGGCTGGTGGCATCCTCACCTGCAGAGGGATGGAGGTGTTCCGGGGGTTGTGTCACAGGGCACTGCTCAGCCACACCCAGGGGACAGGCACAGGAGAGGAGCAGGGCTGAGGCTGGAAATGAAGGACAGAGGAAATCAGCAGAGATTTTCGTGTTCTGACCGTGCTCTCATAAACTTTTGATCTCTGGTAGAGAGAGCAAAGACACCTTTGATTCTTATGAATAAGCTTTATTAATTTGCAGTGGAGGCATCTTGTGCAATTGTGAACTTTGTGTTTAGCCCGTGGGAGCAAAGTCAAGAGAAGCAGCCCACAGTCCAGCATAAAATATACTTTATTTTCAGTATATATTTATATTTATTTTATTGTTTATGGTGCTGCTTCA
This sequence comes from Muscicapa striata striata, assembly GCA_030060385.1. Classification (NCBI taxonomy): domain Eukaryota; kingdom Metazoa; phylum Chordata; class Aves; order Passeriformes; family Muscicapidae; genus Muscicapa; species Muscicapa striata. Next base: position 55,351 of record JAREIS010000543.1, on the reverse strand, counting down.
AAGGCTGTGCTGCACTGCTGATTCTGTTCTAGGAGTTACAATGAAACCATTTTAAAAATCTTTTGTGAAGTAGAGTAACTGGTTTCCCAAACTGTGGCATGTTTGGATATAAATTGTATGTATATCTTTATGAGCAGCTCTGGAAGGGGTTTTTGCTGTATATGAGAGCATTTATATATAATTTTTATATATAAATATATTATTTTATATACAAATTCTCTCATATATATGGCTTCAAGACTGCAGCAGGCAGGGGAGACTTATCACCACTGCTACTCCTGTGCTTGGAAACCTCTCAGAATTACTTACTCATACAGTGCTCCTGTAAAAATCCTGCTTGCAGCATTCAGGCTGCTCCCTGGAAAGCACACAGCTGGAATTTGTATATGCTGGTATTTATAGCAGCACTGGCTTTGTGTGATGGAGCCCAGTTGCTGCGAGGTCCCAGCACCAGAATTTGTGGATTAAAGTTCCTGGTGGTTTGGTGTGAGTTTGTCTTCACTAAAATACTGTCAGTTTTTCACTCTAGCAGCTTTTTTCCTTCCCCCTCCCAGCAGAGTGTTTGTTGCAGTGAATTTGTGAGTGTTAATTAATTAATCCGTGGGCTTTGAGGTGAGCTGGGTTTCCTCCCTGCTTTGTCTGTGCTGGGCTGGAGACTCTTTTTTCTGAGCTCTAAAGAGATTAAGGAGATTTACAGGAGTGAAAGTCATCATGCAGCACCTGGGGAAAGGACACCCGTCCTGCTTAATCCCAGACTGTGGGAGTGCTTAAGCACTTAATCCCAGGGAAAACTAGAGGGAGATGGGCCCTGAAGTGCTGGTTCTTCAGTGCCTATTGCTGCTTTTTTTTTTTTATTTTTATTTTTTTTTTTTTTTTTTTTTTTTCTTCTTTTTTTTTTTTTTTTTTTTTTTTTAGAGCTGGGATTAAAAGCTCGAGAGGTGGTAATTCGTGTTTGGGCTTGGATGTTTATTAATTCTTATTTATGTTACAGTGAGTTCTAAAGGACTTTTAGCTAACAAGCTAAAAAGGTCGATGTATCTTTCTTTCTACAAGGTCTTTTAAACTTAAACTGTCTAATTAAGTACTAGCACTTAAATTATTTTTACTTTTAACCTAATAATCAACCACTTGTGATTTGCAGTGCTGCATTTTTTGTTTAATTACAAAAGTACTACTTAGACCTGAAGAAGAAGGTGAAAAAGAAAGAAACCTCCGCTCCAAAACTTCCAGCTTGTCCTTTATACATATCACTGTATTCTCAAGCTTTACATTCTAAATTTTCCACCACCTGACATTACACAATTTTATTCAAACTGATTTAGGCCTGAGAAGAAATTAAAGGGTCTTTGAATACATTTACATTGTCATGTAAATCAACAGCTGAAAGTACTTAGTGACGCTTGAAAATTCACCGTGTTTGATGTTATTGTAACTGCAGAGACACTGAACACCCAGGTTGCTTTCAGACAGGAAGGAGTGTGAATAAACTGAATAAAGGTGGGCGTTGTTGGGGCCCAGGTGGTTTTAGGGCACGGGTTCCACCGTGCAGGGAAGTTGGGAAAAGCCATGTCCCACTGTCTTGCTAATAGTGGAAATTAAAAATTAAAATAGTCATCATTTTTACAGCGCTTGAGGCTTTCTGGAGGGGAGGATGTAGGTTTTGGTAGTGGTATTTCTCTGGGTACAAGAAAATGTCAGCATGGCACCGCTGAGGGGGCCCCGGCCTTGCACAGGCCGCAAACCTCAGCGGCCTTGCTGACCAGAGACTAAACTGCTTCTGTCCTCCCTCTTCTGCTTCTTCTTCCTCTGAACACTGTAAATAGTTTGGCATCCGTTTTGTTCTTGTGTCTAAAGCAACAGTCAGCATACTACAAATGTTTTTTGGCTGTGCTCGGCCTTGCGGCCTAAATCCGTCGGCCTAAATCACTGCGAGCACAGTGTGTGCTGGAGAAAAGCTGTTTTTAAAGGTGTTCAACTGTGTTTAAAAGGTATTAAAGTGCTGACAGCAGCCGGGTGTGGGGCTGTTGGGAAAGGGCTGTTTTTAAATGCTGTTTATCTGTATTTAAAAGGTATTCAGCTACAGGCAGCAGCCAGGTGGGCAGCTGTTGGGAAAGGGCTGTTTTTAAAAGGTGTTTAACTTATTTAAAAGGTATTAAATTGTTGTTGAGGAAAAGGGAAGATAGCTGAGAGGTGTTTGTGCGAGCATGCATTTCTGCTCACAGAGAATTTGCATTTCTTGTGAAGTATGCAGAAGTGGAACTAATCCTTTGCAACATCCAAAAACACCTCTGCGGCACCTGGAGCGTGTTTCCATGGGCTTTGCTTTACATGGTTGTGTTCTTCGTGGAAATGTTGGGTTATTCAGATCAGTTTTTTTGAAAAAAGTACCTTTCTAAAGTGGCTAAAGCGACTGCTACACTCCACCAAAAAAAAAAAAAAAATTAAAATCAACCCCCAAAGAACCAGCCACAAGGTTAAAAACTTGAAGAATGAACTGTCATCTGAAATTTATTTGTGTTTAGTATTGGAAGAATACTAGAGAATAACAATTAGATTGGGGAGGACAACAGTGGTTTGCAAATGACTCCTGACTGCTTGTAGAACAACTCTACTGTCCTAGTAGTAAAAGGTTAAATTGGAATCAAATCTATTGCATGAGAGGTTGGCAGACATGAAAACAAATACAGAGAAAAATTAATTTATTCAGGATTAAATACTTGCAGTTTTCTGCAAGAAGGCAAAACACTGAAGCTTTTTGGGGTTGGGTTGTTTTCTTTTTTCTTCTTGCTGTCTAACTCTGCAAGTGTTTTGTTACTGTAGAGCACATTGTAGAATCAGTACAGAAAAGTGGGTGGACTGCTTTAGTCAATGTAGTCAAAACAACTGATATTAAATATGACCTGAACAGGAAAGAGGAAAATCATGTAAAAATAGTAACTATTTTAATGATGGGATTTTTTCTCTAAGGAGTATTGTTTAGAAACCATTCAGGTTTGATGAATTACACTGCAATTAGACTCTTGTTAGAAATTTGTGTTAATGGGTATGCATTCTACAAACACCTGTGAAGAGTCTGAAGCAGAGGTGAAAATATTTGTATTCTAACCCAAATTGATGTCTTTAGTGTCAAGTGGAAAAGTATGATTTTTTTTTTCTTCTTCTCAATACCTTTGAAAGCTTTTTTTAATTTTGTGAGGGTTTTTTTTTTTTTTTCACTTAGTAGTAAGAATCTGAAAAGTGAGAAGCAGTTCAAATTAGTATTTAAATAACAATAAATTTAAACTCCTCATCCACCATCCACTCTGCAGAGAAGAACAGGGAGTTTTTGCAGTTGAACTCTTCCAGTTTGCTACCAACTTTTTTTTTTTTTTTTTTTGTGGCAGACAAATAGATTAGATCTATCCCTAAGTGAAAATAAAGGTGGGTTGATCTGAAATGTTTGAATTTGAAAATTTGGGACCTGTGATTTTAGTAGAAGAATTAGGGTAGTTTAGTGAGTTGGGCATCAGGCAGTGTTACTGAATGTTTGCATAAAAAATCAGCAAATGGAGCAATTCAGATAAAAATCTGTGGGGTGGGTGTTACTGGAGGGACCAGCCTGGGTGACCCACGTGAAACAACTGAAAAAAAAACTGTTACTTCACTTTTAATCCATTTGCAGCTGCGCCTCCAGTTCCACAGAGGAAAATGAAAATCTGGGAAAGGTCTCGGGAATACGAGTGGAAAAGCAGTGCCCACAAAAAGCAGGGAAAACCCAAAAAGGAGAGGCAAACACGCCCAAAACGTGCCTGGAGAAGAAGGGTGCAGTGCAACAGTTCCCTGGAAAAGGGAGTTCCCGGGGCAGTAATTGGTAATTGTTGCTCACCTCTCGTTTCCAGGGCATGGCCTTCACCTTACACGAGCGACAAATGCTTGGGCTGCAGGGACTCCTTCCTCCCAAAATAGAGACACAGGACATCCAAGCCTTACGCTTCCACAAGAATTTGGCAAAAATGACTGACCCCTTGGAAAAGTAAGCACTGTTCCAGCCTTGTCGTGTGAGGGAATGGGAATGTTGGGGCTGGAAATGAAATGGGAATGTTGAAAATAATTCTGTGGGGATAACCAAAGTTTCTGTTCCCTCTGCTGGGTTTACCAGTTTTGGGTGTTATTTTCACTTTGGCACAGAAAGCTGCTTTCATCCTGTGGTTAAATGAGGTTGGGAAGTTTGTTTTTTTTTTTTTAATATTCCATGGTCATGGAACAGCAAAAGAGAATGTGTGAAAATCAGTGACAAACCTGCCTGTAACCTGTAATACGTATTTCTGTGATATGTGAGATGGAGTGGCAGGTTGTTAGAGCACAGGAGGTGGCATTCAGCCCCTTCTATAAAAATGTGTGATAAGGAAGGTAAGTTGAGCGTTTGAGATACCAAAACCAGTGTTTAACATATACAGCAGTTACTGCTAAAAATGAACTACAAGAATAGAATTTTAAGTCTCATAATGTGTAATTTTTTTATGTCTTTTATTACTTAACCCACTGGTTTGGTGAACTGGATTTTGCTGTGTTTTATTTTTAGAGTGCTGTTCTTTTAGCATCCCGCGTTACTGTTTTCACATAATCTTTATGTATCTCTGTAAAAATACACAAGTCTCCTGCAGGCAGGAGGAGAGCTGGGATGGTTTGGGGCTGATGGACCACATCAAAGCTCCTTTGTTCTCATCACAACTGAACGATGGCTCTTGAATCCACATCATGCCACTTGCTGGTCCAAAACAGTCCTGTCATCTGTATTGGCCGAGTGCCCAGCTGCTGTGGCCTGAGGCAAATTGCTAATTCATTATCTCTGTGTTGTTGGGTCAGCAGGACTGAGTACGGGTTGATAGGCAGTAAATTGGTGGGTAAATTTGCAGAAATCCAGGTTTAATTTACACACCCACCTAAGTCCTTCAGAACAAGCTTTCTGAAAGGGCTGGGTTTGCTTTATGTGTGTTGATGCTGGGATTCACTCATGGTTTTTGGATGAAAAATTATTTCACTGTAATTTTGTTTATGACAGTAACGAGACTCCCTGCAGTGAATCCATGGGTTGTTTTTAGTCAGGTTGTGTGCACACACGGTGTGTCCCATCCTGTATTTCTGTTTCACCTTTTTTCCAGCCCTGCTGCTCCCTTCTCCACCTTTCCTTTAGAGCTGAAATCCTGATGTGAGGGGGAGTGGGACGTAGATGAAAAAATAATCAGGAATCAGACAGTAAAGTGGTGTTCTCCCTTGTGCTGATTCGTGACAGGTATATCTACATAATGGGGATCCAGGAGAGGAATGAGAAGCTGTTCTACAGGGTTCTGCAGGATGACATTGAGCGGCTGATGCCCATTGTCTACACTCCAACAGTGGGCCTGGCCTGCTCCCAGTATGGACACATCTTCAGGAGACCAAAGTAAGGGCCAAAAACACTCAGGGCTGCTGCTGCCCCTGCCATTTCCTCTGCCTTCCTGCCAAAGTTGGGTTTGTTCCCTTTCCCCTGCCATTTCCTCTGCCTTCCTGCCATGGTTGGGTTTGTTCCCTTTTCCCTGCCATTTCCTCTGCCTTCCTGCCAAAGTTGGGTTTGTTCCCTTTTCCCTGCCATTTCCTCTGCCTTCCTGCCATGGCTGGGTTTGTTCCCTTTTCCCTGCCATTTCCTCTGCCTTCCTGCCATGGTTGGGTTTGTTCCCTTTTCCCCTGCCATTTCCTCTGCCTTCCTGCCAAAGTTGGGTTTGTTCCCTTTTCCCCTGCATTTCCTCTGCCTTCCTGCCAAAGTTGGGTTTGTTCCCTTTTCCCCTGCCATTTCCTCTGCCTTCCTGCCAAAGTTGGGTTTGTTCCCTTTCCCACTGCCATTTCCTCTGCCTTCCTGCCTCAGGTGGGGTTTGTTCCCTTTTCACTCGGGTTCAGCTGCACAAGGCTCATGCCAATCAGGCCAGTAAAGGTTTGTTAAAATATGTGTCACACACAGTTGATGTTGAGACAGGAAACATTTGGAAGCAGACACGGAGATGGGACACAAAGATACTCCAAGGGCAGGGCTTCAGCCTCATTTCCAGCTCCTCCTAAATGCCATACAGCTCTGCAATTCCAGGGGGGATTCCTCCAGCTATCACAGTCCCTTTTGTGGGTCTGAGGATCTGTGTCAGGACAGGGCATCTGCAAAGGAGGACAGATTGAAAGGGATTTCAGGACATGCCCTGTGTGACCCCAGGTACAGAGGGGCTGGCCCAGGTGTGTTCCTGATCTCCTTACCCCAGGTAGAAACAGATACTGTCCTTTGAGCAATTTATGTCAGTGAATGTCAAACTTTGAATTTTAAATTGTCCTGTTTGACATCTAGTTTTAGATTAGCACTGCGACACTTCTAATTGTCACCCACAAAATATTTATTGTTTGTGGATTTTTTTTTCTTTCAGAGGATTATTTATTTCTATCTCAGACAGAGGCCACATAAGGTCAATTGTGAACAACTGGCCAGAGAATGACGTTAAGGTACTGTTACTCTGTGTTTTAGTTTCCAGTTTTTATTCCATCTCAGCTGAGCTTTTTAAGATTTGCTAGTGTTTGATGGAAAGATAAATATTGAGTAATGCATTCTCGGCTCTTTAGTGGTGATGGCAGAATGCAGCTAATTAGGGTAATGCATATCTTGAAGATCAGTGTTTTAGCCTAAATATGAGGTTTATGGGTTGAGGAAAATATTGCTCATGATCTGTTCTTCATTTGGCTGTGCAAACATACCTCAGTTTTTGCCTGGGAAAAAACCACAACTGCTGTTGATATAATCTTAATAAATTTCAGCCATTATGCATAATTTGACCTGCTTTTTTTTTTTTTTTTTTTTTTTTTAATTTATTTTAATTTTCCATCAGGCTGTTGTCGTCACTGATGGAGAAAGAATATTGGGTCTTGGAGACCTAGGGGTGTATGGGATGGGAATTCCAGTGGGAAAGCTGTGTTTGTACACAGCCTGTGCAGGGATACACCCAGATAAATGCCTGCCTGTGTGCATCGACGTTGGGACTGATAACACAGTGAGTTACCCCTATAAAAATGCTTTTAAAAAAAAAAAAAATCTGTACTACAACAAGAGTATTTTTGGGCACTTTTATTTAAGGTAAATCCAAATATTTTTGTAAATGGTTTTGAATCCACTATGCAGTGATGTAAAAGTGCCCATTTATTTGTCCACTAAAGGGTGCATCTGGAAGTAATTGGGGTGCTGGAACACTGCAAAAGAGGCAGTCAGTTTCAAGCTGACTTTTAAGGAGCTGGAAATGGGAATTGTATTTATTAGAGCAGTTTATTGTTCTCAGTATTGATTTGTTCAGTTTTAAAAGCATCCAGCAGCAGCCCCACGTGCCAGCTGAAATGACAGCCCGGGGCTGCTGTGTGACTGCAGCATGTGCAGCGTGGAAGGGGCTGTGCTGGGGAGGGCTCACCCTGCTGCCCTGCTGGGCTGGTCTCTTCAAGGACACTTCTGCTGGGGCTGTACCAGGGCTCAGTTCTGCATGGGACCTCCTCAGGATCAGTGCTGGGGCTGTGGGGCTGTGGGGAGGGCTCACCCTGCTGCCCTGCTGGGCTGGTCTCTTGCAGACACTCCTCAAGGATCAGTTCTGCATGGGGCTGTACCAGGGGCTGGGGCTATGCTGGGGAGGGCTCACCCTGCTGCCCTGGCTGGGCTGGTCTCTTGCAGACACTCCTCAAGGACCCGTTCTACATGGGGCTGTACCAGAAGAGGGATCGCTCGCAGGTGTACGACGACCTGATAGACGAGTTCATGGAGGCCATCACAGACAGGTACAGCACACAGCTGCCCTCACACACGGCCCTTGCAGCAGGAAAACCTCACCAGTGTGAGTGCTCAGCAAGAGATTCTGAGAGTATGGAAACCATCAGTGAGATTGAAATGAAGGCATCTTTGAGATAGCAAACCTCAGTTACTAAATAGCTAGAAGACAATGGGATGGCCAGCTGAAGGTAATCCCCTCTTGGCTGAACAATGTCTTCTGCTGGAGAGCAGGTCCACAGGTCACAGAAGACCCTGCTAGGGGTCCAAAGAGTGGTTTTTAGGGTTTAAAGTGTAACACAGTATGGTAATGTAATGATTCTTGTAGGCTGTATGTAAATGCTATAGGATTTGTATCTTGTGTTAGATTGGTTAGTGGAAATTAGAATATTCAACATAGAATAAGATTTATTGTATTGTAAATGGAAAATCGCTCTCTTGCTGCTCCCACCACTCTCTTATTTCTCTCTCTTACATCTCTCTCTTACTTCTTTCTCTTACCTCTCCCCCACTCTCTTTCCACCCTGCTCTGAGCTGTGGCTGGCAGCTCTCAGCAGGGCCCTGCACACCCACACCCTTTGCAATAAACTGCAAACTTCCAGACCAGCTCATAGAGAGCTCCTGAGTTTGTGCTGACGACCATGCCCCCGACTGAGACTCCCAGAGCAGCCCTCCAGGGGACAAGGAGAGCTCTGGAAGCTGGGGCAGGCGTGTGTGTGTGTGTCCCTGGGGTGACATCCTCCTAGGGGTGACCTGGAACACGCTGCTCTGTTAGCTGTGAGCAGGGACAGAGCTGCTGGCACTGTCAGGACAGCCTGCTTCCTGAGACAGCGGGTTACATGCAGGATTTGTTGTGTTGCCCTGTCTCTGTCTGCTGATGGGGGACTTTGCCTTCTTCTGTAGGTATGGCCAGAACACTCTGATCCAGTTTGAAGACTTTGGGAACCACAACGCATTCCGGTTCCTTAGGAAATACAGAGAGAAGTACTGTACCTTCAATGACGATATCCAAGGTATGCCCCTTGTGCAGAAACTCCTCCCAGAGGCACAGCCTGCCCTGTCAGTGGGCTCAGGTTTGCTCTGCTCTCACAGGCACAGCCTCGGTGGCCTTGGCAGGACTGCTGGCAGCACAGAAAGCCACTGGGAAACCACTCACAGACCAGAAAGTGCTGTTCCTTGGAGCTGGAGAGGTGAGTCCTCTGAAGGGCCTGAGAGCAGCAGCAGATACTTAAAATTTGTATTTCCTCATTGTGGACATCTGCGTTCTCTGAGTTCTGTTGGGCAGTTTTCATACAAGGCCAGCTGAGATGCATTAGCAGGAAGGACTCTGCTTGAGCAGAACTCTGTGAAAGGTGTTTAACATTTGCAGGGACTCATATTTTTCATTTTCCTGCATGGTCTTGGAAGAAACATCAGGGACTTGTGTGTATTTGAAGGGAAACTCACCATAAAATTATGATGTAGTGAGAGCATCTTGTTAATTTTTATAGCACCAGAGAGAAGTGCAGGGAGTTCTTCTCAGCAAGGTGATGCAGTTACTGAACCAGTTACTGGTGCTGCAGTGCCAGGAGCAGCACTGTGCCTCTTGGCACATGAGCACAATTGCTCCCGTGGTGCTGACAAAATAACTTAATGATCTGTGGAGTTCTCCACCTGGGGAAAGGCCCTGATGTCAGTAATTGGCCGTGGCTGCACTGAGCCCTGCTCTGCCTCTGCTGTGCCTCCTTCCTCCTGCCAGGGAGGGGACACGGGAGCCTCTGAGGGGGTTTTGTGGGGCTCCCCTGATGGCAGCCCTCCTCTGTGACCTGGTACAAAGCCAAGTTTGTAACCTTTGCTCCGCCAGGCTGCCCTGGGCATTGCAAACCTCATTGTCATGGCCATGATGGAGAGCGGCGTGTCCTGCGAGGAGGCCTCCAGGAGGATATGGATGTTTGACAAGCACGGCTTGCTGGTTCAGGTAGGGGTGCCCCAGCCTGGGATTCCCACAGTGCCACTGCCTGAGGGCTCTCCTGAGCTTGAGATCCCCTCAGGAGCACATAAAGGTGGGCTGAAATTCAGGTTTTCCCTGGTGGCCACCAAAGAAGATTGAGAAGGCTGCTCTCTGAGGTTCCCAAGGTTGTTCCTTGTTTCTCATCTCAGAAATTCTCTCTCTAGCTAACAGAGTCTGTTCAGCTTGACATCCAGGGCAGACTTATCTTTTATACTCTAAACTAAGTACCTTATGTTTACAATCACTTTCCAATACATGACAATTTTATTACACTGTCCAACCCTGTTCCAGTCCAATCCAAGGATGCCAGCCTGGCATCCAACATGGAGAGCATGGAAAAGAAGAAGGAAGAGACATACCATGCTCCAAATCCTCCATGTTAGCTATGAACCCTCAAATATAAACATTCCTAGAAATTCACTTTTTCTACCTCTTAACAGTCTAATTTATACTCTACTTATTTTTTGTGGCTTGTAATTCTTCCCGCAATGTTGGCAGATTTCTCCAGGGGCTGAAATCCAGCCCCCAGGACCCCTGGGTACCATGCCAGGCTCTCTGAGACCCCTCAGGGCATCCAGGGAAGGCAGGGGACACCCTGGGCTCCCACAGAACCAGGTGAGCCCCGTCCTCTCACAGCAGGAAACAATGTTTTTTTGTCTGCAGGGCCGGGAGCACAAGGTGGATTCCCACCAGGAGCCATTTGCACACAAGGCTCCAGAGCACATACCAAAGACATTTGTAGAGGCAGTGAATGTACTTCGGCCTTCAGCTATCATTGGTGAGTGAGGTGATTTCTCTATAATTTGGTTTTTGTCTGCGTTTAGTTTGCTCCAGGGAGCTTGGTGACAGCCAGCTGCATTTCTGCTGGTGTAAATAAGATGGAAATGTGAGGTCAGTTTTGTACTTGAAAATATACTGAGCCTTTTGTCCTTCGTAACAGAGAGCAGCCAAACCACGGTGTTTTCTACAGGAGTTCCCTAAATTAGGAACTCCTAAATTAGGAGTTCCCTAAATTAAAATATAATAAATTATATTATTCCCTAAAATACCTAAAATTGGGTATTTTCTGACCTTCTGTCCCCTGGCTCTGGTCAGAGCCTGCCAGCAGCACAGCTGGAAGGAGCAGTTCCATACTGCACCCCTGAGGTCACTGACATCTGTAGGTATTTATTTACAGCTGTGCAGTCTGCAGGGAGCAGATAGGATCACAGGTATTTCCTGGTGTGGCTGCAGTTTCCTTTGCATGTGATTTATTTGGAAAAGGAGAGTACCTTGGAGTTTGTAGCCACTGTACAAACATACCCTGGCTGTGTGTTTGTACCTCTGGGCTTGGGTGTGGTCAGGTGTGCACTGCACAGGTAACACCCAGCTGGGGTGAATCACCCACAGAGCACCTGGAATCCCCATTGCTTATCCAGCACCGTGTTCTTGGTACACATCAATGCCAAAAAAGTAATGTGAAATAGGCTTCTGGAGTGTTATAAATGAGAAACAAAAGTCTCGATATTCAGCAAAATATAGATTTATTTTATATAGACAGAGCAGCGCAGCACTGGGGGTACATGGGGGTCCCTGCCCACTCCCTGCTCCACCAAACTTTGGTTTGCAGCTCCCTTGTATAGCATGGTTTCCTTGTAGTCATCAACAATTGTTATTTTTTTACTGTCATGATTTTGCCAGGACAATATGAAGTCTCTAGACAATTTGTCCAGTCCCATAGATAAGCGTCCAGTCTTGGTAGATAAGGAATGGCAGAAGTCAGGGAGTCTGGTCTTAGGGATAGGCTGCAATTGATTGCACAAAGGCAGGAAACGTGATTTTGCAGAATCTACTGGGCTGTGTGAAAGCCTTGTTTTGCACACTGTTAGTAAAACAGAATGATTTAATCATACATTTTCCTTTCTTTACTGTCACGCTTCATTTCAGACCTAAGCTCATACCAACCCCAGTACTTTTATGACGAACACGAATGTTTTATCAATAATCCCACAGAGCACACCCAGCAGGTGTTGCTGTGACACTGTGAATGTCAGGCAGGCAGAGCAGTGCCTGGTTTCCATCTGCAGAGCAGCTTTGCTCTGGGAGGGGATGGAGGGCTGGCCTGAGCTCGGTGCAGGTGGCTGTCCCCTGCCCTGAGCTGTCACTGTATGCTATGGTCACACAAAATAACGACACAAACTCCTCTAGCTTGAGGGCAAAGAGAAGTGATTTTATTGTTGCAGCCAGCCACATTTATAGTGTGGATCACACTGCAAAAGGAACAGCAGTTTATTGGACAACAAAAGAAAACAAAACTTTCTCACAGACCGTGAGAACTGTTTTTCCTTGTCTTCTAGAAAACACCAGGTGCTAATCTTGTTGTGGATTCCTTTCTGTTTTTCTTGAGTTTTATCACCTTGGGAAAAGCTCAGGCAGGAGCAGAGAAACTGTCTCAAGCCTGGGAAAGATTTCTCTAGCATGAGAGAAAGAAAAACTTGAGGCCTTATAATTTTGAGCCCGGTGGTTCAGTAGTGTCCCCACTGAGCTGAGGGTGCTGTGTGTGTGTCCCCATCCCCTGCAGGTGTGGCCGGGGCTGGCCGCCTCTTCTCGCAGGACGTGCTGCAGGCCATGGCCTCCATCAACGAGCGGCCCATCATCTTCGCCCTGAGCAACCCCACGGTGAAGGCGGAGTGCACGGCCGAGGAGGCGTACACGGTGACAGAGGTGAGAGTCACACCCCTGGGCGTGGCTGGGTGCGAGCCCCAGCTGATGGCTTGGCACTGGGGCTGCAAGGAGGGCATTTCTCAAACTGCTCTCTTGGCCCCTGGGGCTGCAAGGAGGGCATTTCTCAAACTGCTCTCTTGGCTCCTGGGGCTGCAAGGAGGGCATTTCTCAAACTGCTCTCTTGGCACTGGAGGTACAAGGAGGGCATTTCTCAAACTGCTCTCTTGGCTCCTGAGGGTGCAAGGAGGGCATTTCTCAAACTGCTCTCTTGGCACTGGAGGTACAAGGAGGGCATTTCTCAAACTGCTCTCTTGGCCCCTGAGGGTGCAAGGAGGGCATTTATCAAACTGCTCTCTTGGCACTGGGGGTGCAAGGAGGGCATTTCTCACCCTCTGGCAAAAGGGAATGAATGGGGCTGATTTCAGAAGAGGTCTTGATTTTTAGCTGGCAGCATTTTGCAAAGCCAGAAGTAGGGTGAGTTTTGTTACCACTGTTTTTAGGGGAATGAGCAGCACTAGTGCTACATGGCTTTGATCAGTTACCTGGTTTCTCGGCACTGTTTTTAATTACTGTGTGTTGTGATGCAGCGAGCTGGCCCCGCAGCAGGGGCGGAGCAGTGCGATGCCTGAGGGCAGTCCTTGCAGTCCTGTGTCCCCCCGTGTCCCCAGGCAGGGCTGGCCTCTGTGCCCCGGTGTCCCCCGGCAAGAATGGCTGGTGGCCTCTGCAGGGAGCCTGAGAGGAGGGAGGTGGGGACAGGTGGGGACATGGACACAGGAGGGGACAGGGACACAGGTGGGACAGGGACACAGGTGGGACACGGACACAGGAGGGGACACGGACACAGGAGGGGACACAGACACAGGTGGGACATGGACACAGGTGGGACATGGACACAGGTGGGACACGGACACAGGTGGGACACGGACACAGGTTGGGCACAGACACAGGTGGGGACACAGACATAGGTGGGACACAGACACAAGTGACAGTGATGCTCTGCAGGTGCCTCTCCTCCTCACTGCAGCCTGCAGCTGCTGTGATCTCTGCTCCCTGCAGCCTCCAGGGCTGCAGCTTTTGAGAGGATGGAGTTTTTGTTCTATTTCTGTTTTTTTAATGCAGTCCCAGATGCAGTGACTCAAACACGAATGTGGGTGGGTGGGGGCGTTCCCTGTTTGTTGCTGCAGACTGTGAGCTCCTCCCTGGCTCTCTCCTGGGTCTCAGCCCCAGCATCATCACAGCTCCAGCACTGACACTGGCACCTCGGAGGTGGCACCCCTCTGTCCCCATCTCACACCCAGGTTCTCTGCCACATTCACAGGGCTGGACAGCCCTTTCCATGGGGAAATTCTGCTGGTGACCACCCTGGCCCTGAGCCCGTTCCCTCTCCTCCTGTCCCTGTTCCCAGATCCCAAATCCCCTCCTCTGTCCCCATCTGACACCCAGGTTCTCTGCCACATTCCCAGGGCTGTCAGCTCAGGCAATTCCTGCAGAGCTCTGCAGCAGCAGCCTCTGGACAAATCTGGATCTTACCTTTTACCAATGGAATCATCTGGGGGGGAAAAGCCCCCCCAGGCCGTGGAGTCCAACCATTGCCCAGCCCTGCCCAGGCCAGCACTGCCCCTGTCCCCAGGTGCCACAGCCACTCTGTAAAGCCCTGCAGGGATGGGGACTCCCCACTGCCCTGGGCAGCTGGGCCAGGCATTGACAGACCTTTAGCTGAAGGAACTTTCCCAATGTCCCCCTGCCCTCCCCTGGCCCTGAGCCCCTTCCCTCTCCTCCTGTCCCTGTCCCTGTTCCCAGATCCCAAATCTCCCCGGCTGTCCCCTCCTGTCAGGGAGTTGTGCAGAGCCACAAGGTCCCCCCTGAGCCTCCTTTTCTCCAGGCTCAGCCCCTTTCCAGCTCCCTCAGCCTCTCCTGGGGCTCCAGCCCCTTCCCCAGCTCCGTTCCCTGCCCTGGACAAACTCCTAAATTAAGGTGGTTTAATACCTCTCAGATATCTTGCATTAACCAGAGCAGCGAGCTGGGCAGTGTTTCAGTTTATAAATTCCAGTATCTTGGATAGAACTTAAACAGGAGTTACTTGTGCAACCAGGACTGCAGCTGGCATAAATAAATGTAAAAACTGCTGCCATCTCTAGCTGAAGGAGGCCAGGAGCACAGTTAGAGGGGGACCCAGCCTGATTTTGCTTGATTTTCATCAGCAGATGAGTTTTAAGTGAGTTTTGAGTGGCTGACTGTTTGCCCATGGCTGAGTGCTGAGCCCCAAGGAGCTGGAGCTCAGCTTAGTGATTATTGATGATTTTCCATATTTCCAGGTATTTGTTCACCTGGGTTATTTGGACAAATAAGCACTGGTCAGTAAATGAGCAGGTGTACTTTTGTTCCAGTCCTTATTCATACTCTGTAATTTTTTTTTCCCTTTAAACTGCCCTGCAGTTCAGCTGCTTGTTTGCACGAAGCTCTTTGGTTCTCTGAAATGTCCTCAGCTGGACCCACAGCTTGCCCTGCAGAACATACTTTCCCCTCAAGGCGCAGTAATTACCCAGGAAATGAGCCCCAGAAGCGTGGCTATTGTGTGAAAATCTCCAGCCTCTTTTTCTTTGTCATGCAGCTAATGCAGTTTGTCAGGGGTCAGAGCTGTCACCCTGTGTCCAGGCCCGGGGACACCCTGATCCGGCTGGGGCTGCCCCAGGGGCAACAGAGGAACAAAGACACCGTCACTAACCTCTCATTGCTCATTTTTCTTCCCACTAGATGGCACCTGTAAAAGCCTGTCGATGCCTCTGTGTGTTCTCTGGGCTTCTGCTGCCTTTTAATTTGCTTTGTCTCTTGGTCCTGCCCTTTGTTGCATCCATTTGCTTTGCTCCCTCCACAAAAAGGGTCTTGTCGTGGGTGTGCCCTGACAGTCAAACACAGTTCCAGAGCTTTCAGCTTTTTTGGTGATTTGTTTTCAAGCACAGTAGTCCTGGGGAGCCTTAAAGGTTTTAAACCGATGTTCCTAAACGTATTACTCAAAAGAAAGTCAAGATTTTTTTTATTCCAGTGGGTTTACTGCTCGAGAAGAGGGTAATTTATCTGGAGGGTGTGGTTCACACTCAGATACGTTTTGCTGTTTTGTGTCAATTGAAATCCTGTCCAAAGCAAGGGTCAGCAGAGCACATCATTCCCTGCTCTCGGGGCTGACACAGCATTCCTTTCCTCCAGGAAGGACGTGGCCTTTCATTCCCCCTGCCCCTGCTCTGGCCGTGGCTGGGCTCTGGTCAGGGTTTACAGCACCAGCACCCGGAGCTGTGCCTGAGCTCCTCCAGGGCACTGCTGCCGTGGGACCGAGCAGACAGAGCCCTCTGGGAGCTGCCTGTGCCTGGCTCTCGGTGCTGCAGAGCACAGACACATCCCAAACACATCCCAAACACATCCCAAACACATCCCAAACACATCCCAAACACATCCCAAACACATCCCAAACACATCCCAAACACATCCCAAACACATCCCTCCGTGCCCTGAGAGCTGCCTGTCCCTGGCTCTCGGTGCTGCAGAGCACAAACAGATCCCAAACAGATCCCAAACAGATCCCCTCAGTGCCCTGGGAGCTGCTCTGCCTGTCCCTGGCTCTCGGTGCTGCAGAGCACAAACAGATCCCAAACAGATCCCAAACAGATCCCCTCAGTGCCCTGGGAGCTGCTCTGCCTGTCCCTGGCTCTCGGTGCTGCAGAGGCTGCTGACCCTGCTCAGCTGCCTCACTGATTGATCCTTTCACCACTGATGATTCCTTTCACAGCTGATCACTCCTTTCACAGTTGGTCATTCTTTCACAATTCATCACTCCTTTCACACTGATCATTCCTTTCACACTGATCATTCCTTTCACAACTGATCACTCCTTTCACACTTGATCATTTCTTTCAGAACTGATCACTCCTTTCACACTGATCACTCCTTTCGCGATTGATCATCCCCTTCACCACTGATCATTCCTTTCATACCTGATCATAACTTTCCCAGCTGATCATTCCTTTCACACTGATCACTCTTTCCCAGCTGATGTTCCTTTCCCAGCTGATCATTCCTCTCATGGTTGGTTGTTCCTTTCACCAGGGCCGTTGCCTGTTTGCCAGTGGCAGTCCCTTCGAGCTGGTCACTCTGAAGGATGGAAGAACCTTCAAACCAGGCCAAGGAAACAATGCTTACATTTTTCCAGGTAATGAATGAATCTGTCACCATTTAATCTCTAAGACTGGGCTGGCTGCACCTTTTCTTGGGTTCCCTTGCTGCACGAGGCACAGTTAGTGAAGCAGCAGCACACAGAGGTTGCCAGCATTTGAGAACTTGGGAAAATGAGTGACTGAATGGCAGTCAGATCAATATGTGGGATGCATGCATCCACAGTCAGCAAGCCCAGCTGGATATTGCTGAGAAAACAGAAGGGTGTTGTTAAAGGCTTTGGAAGCTGCTGCATTATGGATTCTGCTGCTTGTTTGGGGAGGAGAAAATAACTGTTAACATGCAGTTGAAGTCATGTTAATAATTCTCAGAGCTAACAGTTCTTAAAGCTTTACCTACACAAGAGGGATAGAAGAATGGCCCTGGGGATGTTCCTGTGCCTTCCCCTCTCATCCCTGGGCTGCAGAGCTCCAGCTCCCTCTGAAAGCCACCTGCTGTGGCCAGTGGCTGCGGGTGGGGAAGGTGTCCTGCCCACGGCAGGGGCTGCGAGGAGGGGATCTGCCAGGGCTCCTCCAGCCCCAGTGTGTGCAGGAAGAGTCTCAGGATGAGGCTGGGGGTGACCAGCAGCTGCTCACAGCATGCTGCACACTCTGAGGTGACTGGAGTGGTTTCCTTGCAGGCGTGGCTCTGGCTGTGATCCTCAGCAGTGTCCGGCACATCAGCGATAAGGTTTTCCTGGAGGCTGCCAAGGTAATTCTGGGAGCAGAGCAGGCTGTGCCTTCTGACAGGCAGGGAAGGCTCCATGGGCACTTTCCTCAGATCCTGCTGAAACACAAGGGTTTCCTGCTTGGCTTCTGTTGGCTTATCCCTCCACAATGGAGGCGGGGAAAAAAAAAGAAAGTGTGTTCTGATCAAAGGAAATAGTGCCAAGAATCAGGTTCCATTGCAGTTTTAATGAAGTAGGAAGTGTGTCCCTGTGTAAATTACTGTTTGCCCTGCCCTGCCCTGCCCTGCCCTGGGTTCTGCAGCTGGCTCTGTGGCCAGGGGTTTCTGTGGCTGGAGGGCATCCATCCCCCAAAATACCAGAGCTCGTTTTCCTAAATGCTTGCAGTCACAGCGTGCTGATTCTCAGTTCCTCAAACTGAAAACTGCCTCACTCCAGTGTTTTGGGAGCACTCTGGTGCTAGGAGCACTGTAGC
>JAREIS010000543.1:0-32500 GCA_030060385.1 Muscicapa striata striata | reverse complement strand
GGCACGAGCTCTCGGTTACGTTTGTGGGCAGTGATGCATCCTGATCTGTCATGTTTGTTTTCCAAGCTTCACACCAAGTGACGCTGTACCTGCAGAGTGGTGTGTAACAGGTTTCCTGTGGTCGGTGCGTGTCTTCCTCCTGTACTGTTGTTTCCAGCACGCTGTTTTACGGGGATAAAGTAACTCTGTCACACTCCTCTGTAGTACCTGCAAAGATGAACTGTTCACCTTTTAGTTTCCCATTAGCAGCCCTCCGTGGTGACTGTTCCTGTGGGAGAGTGGGGATCACTGTTGTACAGCTCCAACCTGGTTTTAGTTCAGCTGACTGTGTGCCTCGGGCAGTCCCAGCTCGTTCCCTCGCTCCAGGGGTGCAGAGCTGAGCTCCTCTGCCAGTCACGCTGTGATCAGTGTGATCACAGCCTGGGCTGCTGTCGCCCTCTGAGTGCTCCCACTGTCACTGCTGGACTCGTTGGGATGATCCACGCTGCTGCCCCGTTCCACAGCGGGCAGGGACTGGTGTCAGGCGGGACGAGGAAATGCAGAGCCAAGCTCTGGCTGCGCTGCTTGGCAGCTGAATTTGAGCAAAGCCATTCAGCTGCTGCTGCTGCTGAGGGCACAGCTAACTCTGCGTGGACCTGCCCTCTGCCAAGAGACTCTTGAGAGTGGTGCCAGCACCCCGAGGGACCCCGAGGACGACGGGGCACAGCTCCGACCCCGCGCTGCCCGTGCCCAGCTCTGCGTGGCACCCACGGTGGCACTCGGTGGCACTGGCTCTGTGGCACCCCGGGCCCTGGCTGCAGCTGGAGGAGGAGGTTCTGCCACCAGAGGTGCTGCTCGTGCTGCAGGAGCCCCAAGCACGAGGTGCTGGACTGAGCTCTGCTCTGCACCTGCCGCTGACTCGGACTAGATCCTTCTGAACGGGAATAAAAACACTCCTAGGACTAAAGATGGCTGGTTTGTCAACAAAGCAGCGAAATAATCCGCATTTATTTCTACCTTAAACATATCTACCTTAGTGTGAGCCTGCTGGGGCGCCTGTGGGAGCAGTTCCAGCCTGATGCGTGCGGGGCTGGCTCTGCCTGGGAGGGACACTGCTCAGCTGAAACTAAAACTGTCTGTAAAATGTGAACTGGTTGGGGTTTCTTCCTACTTTATAACGTTGTAACTCTATTGAAATGTGTGTTCTAGTCTTCTATTTTCTTAGTAAAATGCATTCCCTTTGCCTAAGTCTTACCTGATGGTTTTTATTCTGGAAAACAAAACAAAAACACTTGATCTATCCAGGATTGGAAAAACTCCCTTTGCCAAGGGGATTTCTAAATGGTTGGATGTGATGATCATGAAGATCTTTTCTAGAGTCACAGAATCAGACAATCAGAGTTGGAAGGGAACCTAAATGACTACCCAGTGCCACCCCCTGCCATGGCAGGGACACCTTCCATTATCCAAGGTTGCTCTAAGCCCTGTCCAAACTGGCCTTGGACACTGCCAGGGATCCAGAGACAGCCTGGAAAGGCTGACCTGGAACAGAGACTGGACAGAGCAAGAGGGATAAAACAGGGATTTATTGAAAGGATTCACCATGGGCAGTGCAAGAGCCCAGCTGGGGCTACAGCCAAATCAAATCCAAGGTGGATCCTGGTCTCGAGTTTTACACTTTTATAAGTTCTGATTCATCTACACATTGGGGTCAATTGTCCAACCACAGCCCCAGGCTATGAAGCCTCAGCACCCTGGCTTGCCCCCTTCCCTTTGATGTTGTTTATACTTTTGGGTAAGAGGTGTCTGATTCTCTAGCTGGGAAGGGATTGCTTTGTCCAACTCCCATGTGAAGAGAACTTGCACCTAACATGAACTTTCAGAGTTACACACCAAGCAGCAGAGATTATGAAAAATATAAAAACTAAAACCCAAGGCATCTCATGGGCAGCCACAGCTGCTCTGGGCACCCTGTGCCAGGGCCTGCCCACCCTCACCCCAGCAATTCCTTCCCAATATCCCATCCAGCCCTGCCCTCTGGCACTGGGAGCCATTGCCTGTGTCCTGGCCCTGCATGCCTTGTCCCCAGTCCCTGTGCAGCTCTCCTGGAGCCCCTTCAGGCCCTGGCAGGGGCTCTGAGCTCTCCCTGGAGCCTTCTCTTGTGCAGCTGAGCACCCCCAGCTCTGCCAGCCTGGCTCCAGAGCACAGGGGCTCCAGCCCTGCAGCATCTCCGTGCCCTCCTCTGCCCTGGCTGCAGCAGCTCCACGTCCTTGTGCTGCTGGAGCCCAGGGCTGGGGGCAGCTCTGCAGGTGGGGTCTCACCTGAGCACAGGGCACAGGGGCAGATCCCCCCTGCCCTGTGCCCTCGCTGGGGGCTCAGCCCGGCTCGTTTCTGGCTCGCAGCTCTGAGGGCGAGCCCGGCCCGCTCAGCCCCGCACCCGCCGCTGCTGCTCTCCAGCCCCAGCCCCGCACCCGGCGCACAACAACTGCCCGCAGCAGCTCAACTGCAGAGGGAAAGATCGTTTAGAGTAGAGCGGTGCATCTTCCTGCCTCTGGGCTGTGCAGCCACCATTTGAATACAGAGCAGAATGGAAAAAGGTGTGTCAAGCACCTCATCCCCTGAAAAATCCAACATATTTTTGCTGAGTCCATTTGGCAAGGTGCTGGCGTGCTATCACAGCCACTCTAACAAGGACCGAGAATAATGGGAATTCTAAAAAATTGCAGGGGGTTCAGGCTGGGGCAGGTCCAGCTCTCACCCACAGCACCCCCAGCTCCTTCTCCCAGGGCTGCTCCCTGTGCTCATCCCCAGCCTGGATGGATCCGGGGGCAGCCCTGACCCAGTGCAGCTCCAGCACCTGCCCTTTTCCCACAGAATCAATCCCAAACAGCAGTTTGCCGCCGCGTTTTCCCGCAGCCGAGAGCTCGGGCCGCAGGGCGGGCTCTGTCCTCACGGCCCCGCCCGCCGGCCCCGCCTGACGCCGCCGGGAGGTAAGGCCGGGACCGGGCCGGACCGGGCCCCGATAGCCCCCACAGCCCGTCCCCGTGTCCCCGTGTCCCCACAGCCCGTCCCCGTGTCCCCGAACCCCGGCGGGCCCCATCTGTGTCCCACAGGCCCGAGCCCGGGCCGGGAAGCGCGGGCGGAGCGGGGGTGGCTGAGGGGAGGCCGGTCCGGCGGGGCCTGAAGGGCTCCAGGAGAGCTGCACAGGGACTGGGGACAAGGCATGCAGGGCCAGGACACAGGCAATGGCTCCCAGTGCCAGAGGGCAGGGCTGGATGGGATATTGGGAAGGAATTGCTGGGGTGAGGGTGGGCAGGCCCTGGCACAGGGTGCCCAGAGCAGCTGTGGCTGCCCCTGGATCCCTGGCAGTGTCCAGGGCCAGGCTGGACAGGGCTTGGAGCAGCCTGGGACAGTGGAAGGGGTCCCTGCCCACGGCAAACCATTCAGTTCTTGTATGAGTACATGATTTTACCCAGAGGAAAAGGAAAATGCAAATATTTGCATTTGCAAAGTGTGTATTCCTGCATTTTGGTTTGTGATGGGCACGAATCATCGCTCCCCCTGAGCCCCCAAGGTCAGGCTCACCTTGCTGTGCTTGTGCTTTCTTCTGGGATTCCAGAAGCCTGGAATGGTTTGGGTTAGAGGGGCCTCAGAACCCATCCTTCCACTGTCCCAGGCTGCCCCAAGCCCTGTCCAGCCTGGCCCTGGACACTGCCAGGGATGCAGGGGCAGCCACAGCTGCTCTGGGCACCCTGTGCCAGGGCCTGCCCACCCTCACAGGAGAAAAAAACCGCCAGGTTGTGGAAACTCTTCTAAAAACAACTGAACTTGAGAAATTCTTTTGAAAGATACCTTAAGATGTCAAGGCACCTCGAGTTTTAAATTTTTCTGGAAGCAAGGCAGGAGCAAATTCTGGGAAGGCTGAGGCTGGAGAAAGCACACTCCACAAGGTGAGAGAGCTGTCCATGTGGATGTCCTGCTCCTGGCACCGTTGTCCAAAGATTTTCCAGCCCTGCAGACCAGCCAGGCTCCTCACCTAGACATTGTCACACACACATCAGCAGCTAGGGTACAGATATTTGGGGTGAGACAGGTGCTCCCTGGCCTGTGCCCTTGGGCAGCCCCTGCCTCTCATGGGCTCTAGAGTTGCTCTGGGGGAAGTGACCCTTCCCCTTCTGCACCTCTGGGCTCCCAAAACCCGGGAATGGCGTTGAAATGTCACCAGAGGCTGTTGGGGGAAAGCCATTCTCGAAAGGCTCCTAGAGGGAAGGCTCATGCAGGAAAACTCCATTTCAGCAGCTCAGAAGACATAAATAATGGTGGGGTTGGAGATGAGAGCTGTTCCAACTGGATAGGGCTGTTTTCTCTGGTAATCCACAAAGGTCTTGTGCTTGGGCTGCGTGTTTGCAATCTTCCACCAGCATAGAAAAGGAAATTTCTGCTTGTAAATAGTGTGTTGTCTGAAAGTCACATCCTGCTCTAGGGAGGTTTTACTTTTATGTGTTAGGGGAGAGGGAATTTGATGCTCACGCTGAACTGTGTGGAGGATGCCTTCACTTAAAAATGTTTGTTGGTTTCGCTGCATAAACACATCAAATCACAGAATATCCTGAGCTGGAAGGGACCCACCAGGATCATCCCCAACAGTTCCACCCTGGAGCAGTGTCCAAACTCTCCTGACAGCTTCGAGGCTGTGCCCATTCCCTGGGGAAAGAACCTTTCCCTGACATCCCACCCAACCCTCCCTGGCGCAGCTCCAGCCGTTCCCTGCGTGCTGTCCCTGGCACGGGGAGCACAGACCAGCGCCTCCCGACATTCCTGAGCTCCAGGTCTCTTTTCCAGGTGCCTCCCAGCGGGGATGTCTCTGGAGATCACCTTCCTGGGCACGGGCGCAGCCTTCCCGTCGCCGTCCCGCGGAGCCTCGGCGCTGGTGCTGCGCAGGGAAGGGCAGTGCTGGCTCTTCGACTGCGGCGAGGGCACGCAGACACAGCTCATGAGGAGCCACCTCAGGGCAGGTTGGTGCCGGTTTGGGGAGGGGGAGAGGCTCGCTGAGATCCCAGCGAGGTGCTTTGTCCTCGTGGTGACACGCGGGAAAGGCTCTGTAACTCGTGAGGAATGAGAGTTGTGAAGTAGGTGTGCATTTATTCAGCGCTGAGGTGCTCGGGGATAATTCCTCCCAAACATGCACCCCGAAATTTCAAACTGCTGCTCCATTTACTCCCTAAAAGCCTAGGATTACACAATATGCCTAATACATATTCATGTCCTAGTCCCGCCTAGTTTCGTATTAAAATGAACCAAAAGCCCTTTCGCGCTCGCACCTCCCCAGTTCAGAAGTCGTCAAAGCTCTTTCACAAAAGATTTCAAACTCTATCGCGCTTGAACTTTTCAACTTTATTTTTGGAGCACGCGTCTTAGCCTTTTGGGCACATTTTAGCCTTTGAGATTCGGTTTTGTTCATTTAACGTTTTAAATTTACCACTTATTACTAGTAGCTTTGCACCCCTCACCCTATTTACAAGTTTTAGCTTCGTTTATCGCAGGGTAGTTTGCCTCTCCTCCCAGTTTTGCAAACATAGTAAATATGAGGCATTCTTCATTGTCGTGGTTAATTTTAATGAGTTATTCCTTCTCAGCTGCCCCCCTCGGTGGCGTTTGAAGGCAGGGCAGTGAGGGTGAGCCCCGTGGGCGGCGGCTGCCGAACCTGCTCTGCAGAAATCCTCTCTGGCTGCCCCTCGCCGGGGTTTGCTGCCTCCCAGAACCGCACCGCGTTAATTTCCTGGGGCTTGGCAGTTCCAAACGGGCACCACAGAAACAGGAACGGTTTGTTGTGTGTCTGGAGGCAGCTCTAGACCAAGCCTGCCTTCCTGTGGGTAAATGTCTCTTTTCAAGCTGGGCTGTGTATTGCAGGGAACTTTTATGTTTTTGGCAAATAAATCAGAAATGCAGCTCCCCTCCAGCCACTGTGCTTTCACAATCCTCAGTGGCAGGAGATGGCTTCTGTCTCCCAAGGAATGAGGACAAATTGTCAGTTACAAACAGAAATTCAAGCTCCTGCTCCTCCAAATTCCCTATCAGGGGATTTAATGGCAGGTAGATAGACTGGTTTTCATGAAATTTTTTTACTGAATTAGTCTTAAAACCAAAGGAGGAGGCTCTGTCCTTGCTGTGGCTCAGTCCCAGCAGGTGCTGGAGGAGATGCCTTGCTCAGCAGAGCAGATGGAGGCTCTGGTTAAAGGACATGTGTCTGCAATGGAGAGAGTCCTGAGCTCTTCCAACCCAGCCAAGGGTGATGCACACAGGAGAGCCCAGGCCTTTACAGAGCCACTGCTCTCTCGTTTTAAACAAACCACTCAGGAGCAGTGGGGCATTGCCTCTTGGAAAAAACTCTGGAATCAAAACTGCCTGCTGGTTTGCTTTGGGTTGTTTTTGATTTTGTTCGTTCCACGGGCTAAAGGCAAAAGGAGGAGCGACACAAATTCCTCATTGTGTTCCTCAATAGTCTGCAGTTTTCCTGTAAGATTTAAACTCAGATTTTAAGATTTTAAGATTTTAAAAGCCCTGCACTTGCTTGCATTTCGCATGGCAGATGTCCCCAGCCAGTTCCATTCCATGCTTGTAGAATGCTTAGCAGCTAAAACTCGCATCTCTGCAGCCTTTCCGTGGCATATCAGGCCAAAATAAACATTGTGTGGAAGGGATGGGTGGGGAGAGAAGTACATTTTGGGCTGAGATTTGTTCATTAAACACTGGTTTTAATTTCCCTCCTTGCTTATTTCAAACCCCTTGTGGAGCAGCAATCATTTCTGAGTCATTACATTTATTTTCATGCCTTTTCCTGGTTTTGTCTCTTGCTGTCCTAACCAACAGCCAGAATTACCAAGATTTTCATCACCCATCTTCACGGCGACCACTTGTTTGGGCTGCCTGGGCTGCTGTGCACGCTGAGCCTGCAGAGCAGCCCCGATGGCAGCAGAGCCCCCGTTGATATTTACGGGCCCCTGGGGCTGCGGAGCTTCCTCCGGAGGAGCCTGGAGCTGTCCCACTCGCAGCTGCTCTTCCCCATCACCGTCCATGAGCTGGTCCCCACGCCGGACCAGTGCCCCCCGGAGGAATTCAGGGACTTCTCTGGCTGGGACAGAGGCGAGGAGCTTGCCCAGGGGCCTGCAGGGAGAGTTGTGCAGCTGGACCCGGGAGAGGACTCGTACCTGCTGGTGGAGGAGGAGCAGCTGGTGGTGAGGGCGTTCCGCCTGTTCCACCGCGTGCCCTCCTTCGGCTTCGTGCTGCAGGAGAAGCCCCGCCCCGGGAGGCTCAATGTGCAGAAACTCAAGGACCTTGGTACCTACTTTCACTTATTTTCACTCTTTTTACTCCTCTTATAACCCCTTTGTGTTGCAGCAGATCAGAGCTGCTGTCTCTCCCCACAGTCTGTTCTAACCCCGTTTTCTGTTTTCTGCCACAGACATTTTGGCACCTGACCCCCCCGGTGTGTAACACTGGTGCCAGGGAATATCACAAATCATTTTCATGCTGGGGACAGCTAGCAAGTTCAGGTGCCAGAGTTTAAACTGCTCAGCGTGGCTCTCAGGAAAACATATGCCAGTGTATTTGCATGGTTTTGTTGACTTTAATACAAGCAGTACAATTGGGATTTTTTAATATAGCTTCCCTGAGCAGCTGCCCCTGGGTCCCTGGGAGTGTCCAAGCCCAGGCTGGAGCACCCTGGGATGGTGGAAGATTGTCACTGCCTGTGGGGTCTCCTGAACTTGGGATCACCCACAACAGGAGGGTTAGATTTAGGTGGTTTGTAGTTCAGGTTTTCCCAGCTCAAGCACTGAAGAAGATTCAGGAGCTGTTTTCTGAGGTTTCCAAGGTTGTTTATTATTCCTTACCTAAGGAATTCTTTCTCTGACTTACAGAGGTCTGTCTAGCACATCAACCCAAGGCACACTGCCTGCCCTTGGGGCAGGACTTACCTTTTATACTATAAATTACATACCTGATATTTACAATTGCTTTCCAATACATGACACCTTTATTACACTGTCCAACTCTGTCCCAAACCAATCCAGTGGTGCCAGCCTGGCACTAACATGGATAGCATGAAGAAGAAAAGACATACCATGCCCAAAATCCTCCATCTTAGCTTCAAACCCCCTAATATAAACGTCTCTAAAAATTCACTTTTCTACCTTCTAATAATCTAATTTATACTCTACTTATTTTTTGTGACTTGCAATTCTTCCTGCAATGTTGGTAATTTTTCCCAGGGGCTGAAATCCAGTCCCCAGGGGTCCTGGGCACTGTGCCCAGGGGAACACCCTGGACTCCCACAGAAGGTGTCCCTGCCCATGGCAGGATGAACTCTGAGGTGCCTTCCAACCCAAAAATCTGTGCTTTTCTTCAAACACACTTCCTGCTAAGGTTACGAGCTATTAATTAGTATGAAAAATGTGAAATACCGATTGTTTTTTATACTGAGGCTGTGCTTTTTTCCAGTGAGAGGGCACATCTCAAGTGATGGTTTTTTTTCAAAGCTGACACTGATACAATAATGTAGCAAGAGACGGAGACTCCGGGACTTGCAATAGAGGTTCTGAAAGTAGTTTATTTCTCCAAAGGGTTTCCACTAGCAAATCCGGTTACATAGCACAGCAAGGGGTCTTTATTCAAAGGGATTGAAATTCTAACCAGTAAAATTATGAGTTGAGAAACTATCCGATTACTTTAAAATTCTAGGTAAGAAAAGACCAATCATCTAGTGAAGTTAAAAACCAATATAAATCCTAAATGATAACAGGGGTTTTGGCAGGGAGGGGGGACGTCCCTCATGAAAGGTTCCATTGTCTCAGGGCACAAAATCCCAAGGGCCTTTTCCAGGCACTGTTGTATCATCCACACAATAACACAATCAGTATAATCCTCAGGGACTGTGTGATAATTTATAGAAGATTTGTGTTAATCATAAAAGTATTGGGGTTTGTATAAATCAGAATACTTAGGTCTGAAATGAAGCATGACGCTAAAGAAAGGAAAATATATGATTAAATAATTTTATTTTAAATCCCCCTGTTATGAATATTATGTTTTCTAAATAAGTTGCATCTACTGACAGCTTGCAAAACAAGGCTTTCACACAGCCCAACAGATCCTGCAGAATCAGGTTTCCAGCCTTTGTGTGATCAATCACAAACTCTCTGCTAAAGATCAGCTTCCCACTTCTCCTGTTTTTATCCACCAAGCCCAGATGGTTCCATGACCAATTGTCCCAAGAGCTGTCCCACGGGAGTTTGGAAGTTTCTTTGCCCACCACTGCTTACCTTGCAGAATTACTACAACAAAACAACAGCAATTATTGATTGCTACAAGGAAAACCAGACAATAAAAAGGGAGCTGCAAACCAAGTTGGAGTGGGTGCTGACCCCTCACGTTCTCCGAGCGCTGCATTGCTCTGTCTATATAAAATTGTGAAAAACACGGTTCATTGTCTTGGGAGAATTAAAAGGTTTAATAGAAAGACAAAAGGAGACAAAACATAAAGCAAAGGGTTAAAACGGCCGGGTGCTTGGCATGCTGCCAGGAGCACCCCGCTGCTTCTACAATCTATTTATTTGTTACATATTTATAGTTTTTTTGCATAGTTAACTGTTTCTGGGAACTGTTTAGCATGGCCACTCCTCGGGTCCGCCTTTTTAGAGCGTGTATGTTTCTTGGCTTGTGCTTTTAATCCTCTTCTTACCGTTTTTAATTTGGGTGCTGGTCCCAGCCGGTGAGCGTTGATAATTTTTGTGTCAGCTGTGGGGCCCCCATCACCTGTTCACGGGCTGTTACCTTGACTAAACAGATAGTTTAATCATACTATCTCTAAAAAACTTATGTCTAACTTTTACTATTAGAAGAAAAAGAAGAACAAAGACTATATCCATACAGAAATGCTGTTTTAACATTATACACACAGCATTTATCCCAACACTTGCAAAGAGCCAACAACATGTGTTGCATTTATAACAAAAACGAACCAATCTAAACGTTGCTGAATATCGCGGCTTTGTTTGTCATTTACAGCAGCAGCTGCTTTGCCTTTCCCCGCAGGAGTCCCGCCGGTCCCCTGTTCGGGAAGCTCAAGAGCGGCGCTGCCATCGTGCTGGAGAGCGGAGCCACGGTCCATCCCGGGGACGTGCTGGAGGCCGCGGCGCCCGGCAGGAAGATCTGCGTGCTGGGGGACTGCTCGGGGGCGCTGGGCGCCGCGGCCGAGCGGCTGTGCCGGGACGCGGACCTGCTGGTGCACGAGGCCACGCTGGGGACAGCCAGCGCGACAAGGCGCGGCTGCACGGGCACAGCACGCCCGCCGCGGCCGCACGGATGGCCCGCGCCTGCCGCGCCAAGAGGCTGGTGCTGACCCACTTCAGCCAGCGGTACCGGCCCGCCGGCGCCGGGCACGGCGACAGCGATGTCACCGAGCTCAGGAGGCAGGCTGAGGCCGCGCTGGGCGGGCAGGAGGTGACGCTGGCCGAGGACTTCATGACCATAGAGATACCATTGAGAAAGTGACAGCTGAGGAGTTTGTGACCACAGAGATACCGTAGAAAAAGTGAGAGCTGAGGAGTTTGTCAGAGATCCCGATGAAAAAGTGAGAACTGAGGAATTCATGGCCATAGAGATCCCGATGAAAAAGTGAGAACTGAGGAATTCATGGCCATAGAGATCCCAGTGAAAATGTGAGAACTGAGGAATTCATGGCCATAGAGATCCCAGTGAAAATGTGAGAACTGAGGAATTCATGGCCATAGAGATCCCGATGAAAAAGTGAGAACTGAGGAGTTTGTGACCACACAGATCCCAATGCAAATGTGAAAATTGAGGAATTCGTGGCTGCAGAGATACCGATGAAAAAGTGAAAAGTGAGGAATTCATGGCCACAGAGGTCCCAATAAAAAAGTGAGAACTGAGGAATTTGTGACCACAGAGGTGCTGATGGAAAAGTGACAATTGAGGAGTTTGTGACCACACAGATCCACAAACGGAGGAATTAATGGCCACAGAGATATTGATGAAAAGGTGACAATTGAGGAATTCATGACCATAGATATCCTGATGAAAAAAGTGAAAATTGAGGAATTCGTGGCCACAGAAATCCCAGTGCAAAAGTGAGAACTCAGTAATTCATGGCCACAGAGATCTCTGTGAAAAAGTGAGAAGTGAGGAGTTTGTGACCTTAGAGATCCCGATGTAAGAGCGAAAACTGAGGAATGGCCATAGAGGTCCCCAGTGCAAAAGTGAAAACTCAGGAATTTGTCGTAGAGATCCCAATGCAAAAGTGAAAACTGAGCCCCGAGAACTCTGCTGGGTATTTGGAACTGGGGGGTGTTGCTGTGCTCAAGTGCAGGAGCTCTTCTCATTCCCCACCTGCACACAAAGCTTTCTCACAAATAAATAGAGTTTAGGCTTCCTGTCAGAAGTGAATTACTCTTAATTCGATGCATTCAAAGGTCTAAAGCATCAGCACTGCATGTTCATACCCAGGAACGATTTGGAAGTGTGCTCTAAGTGTCTAGGCAGAGAAAGGAAAGGAAAGGAAAGGAAAGGAAAGGAAAGGAAAGGAAAGGAAAGGAAAGGAAAGGAAAGGAAAGGAAAGGAAAGGAAAGGAAAGGAAAGGAAAGGAAAGGAAAGGAAAGGAAAGGAAAGGAAAGGAAAGGGAAAGGAAAGGAAAGGAAAGGAAAGGAAAGGAAAGGAAAGGAAAGGAAAGGAAAGGAAAGGAAAGGAAAGGAAAGGAAAGGAAAGGAAAGGAAAGGAAAGGAAAGGAAAGGAAAGGAAAGGAAAGGAAAGGAAAGGAAAGGAAAGGAAAGGAAAGGATTCTTTGATTTCTTTAAACAATAATACTGGGAAGAGTTGCAGAACATGAGTTTTGGAGCAGAAACTTGCTGATGGCTCTGTTTTTGTCTCAGAAATACCATGTAAAACAGGCAGACATGTTCTGTCTCCCCACAAACTTTATTTTGTTTGATAAAATGTGCAGAGACCACACTCAATTTTGGTGGCCAAGCTGTGCTGGGTTTCACACGGGGAAGGAACAACTTTGTTGTCCCGACCCACTCTGCTTCTCACTGAGCAGCCAAAATTCCAGTTTTCACACCTGTCCACAGCTGTTTAGGGCACAGCTGCAGGCCTCTGATTTAGGGTCTGAATCCTGGGTTAGAGCAGGTCATTTTGGGTAAAGGACAGCAAGGGAAGAGTTTCAAACTGAAGCAGCAGGTCAGGGCTCTCCCCACGTAACAGGGCTGGGGACTTGGTGCACAACTGAAATATTAATGCAATTTCAGTGCAATTTATTCCATATGAAAAGCCAAGGGAGGAAATGTTCCTTTTCCCTGAACTGAGAACAAAAGCTGAAGGCTGCTTGGTCTCTCCTCAAGGCCGGATCATTTGCTATCAATTTAAGAAATGATTGCTTGTGGGCATGTCAGTGAATCAGAGTACACTCAGTGCTGGGGTTATATACAATCCCTGCCCTTCCAATTTAATGTATTTTAGTGTTTGAAAACGAGTCACAGCTGCCTCTTTCCCAGCAGAGCCGTGTGTCCTTGCTTACCACGCTCCATCTCCTAAGTCTGGATACCAAATTACAATAATCCTGATTGCTAATGAAACCCGAATTAAATCAGTGGGAACTCGTGTGCCGGCCAGGAAAGGTTTGGACCATAAATTGCCTGTTTTCTCAGTGAGTTTATCTTTCCATTAATCATCCCCTGATTACCAGGGAGCAAAATTCCTTTGCATTCAAACAGATCTGCCTGAGAGTTTCCCCCTGACAGCAGACAAGGACCCTGCTCTGGACTATCAGGGAGTTTTAACAGGTTCTGGGTATGTAAAGGAAGAGTTTTTAAAAATATTCTTAAGCTTTGAATAACTAATTTTATTTAAACATCCTTCTGCCTTCCTGGAGGAGTTCCTCAAAGTTTAGTTCCTTTTTTTTTTCAGCTGTTACCAGTGGAAGGACTTGTTAAAACTGCAGAAGAAGCTTTTTACGCTGTGGGAAAGAGGGAGGGGGAGGAAATGAGATGTGAGGAGTTTTGTAACAGCAGAGATGTCCCTGGCTGGCAGGGCAGGGAGGCTGAACATCGCTTTGTTTGTTTTTATTTAGAGTTGGGATTGAATGTTTGAGAGACAGAATTTTTGTTTGGGCTTTTTTTTATTTCAAGTACAGAGAGTTTTTTAGCACTTCTAGATATCAAGCTGAGAGGGAGGAAATGGAGGTGAATTTAGGTAGTTACAAGGCCTTTTAAAGCCTAACTATTTAATTAAAAGGTAACATCTATATTATTTATACTTTTGACTTAACAACCAAACATCTGTGACCCACACTGCAGTAATTTTTTTCAACCAAAAACTCCTGCTTGAAATCATGAAGAAGAAGGAACAAGAAGGGACAACACCCAAAAAACTCCATCTTGTCCCATACCCATTACTATATTCCAAAACTCCAAATTCCAAACCCTTCACCATGTGAAATTGCACACTTTTATTCAAACTACACACCAGTGACTTTAACTCCATCACTCAAATTTGGAAGCCTTCTCCAAGGCTCCAGGTCAAAAGCACAGTTCTCCAGGGGTCAGAAAGCTCAAAATTCCCAGGTTTCTGGGATCTAACATGGAAGTTCCAGGCTCTGGTATTACACATTCCCCACTGCCCGTGGTGGGACTCTACAGCTCCCTTTTTTCTTTTCTTTTCTCTTTTCCTTTTTTTTTTCCCCCTTTTTTTTTTTTTTTTTTAACAGACTTTTAAAATAATTGACTTTTACTATGTTCATTTGTAAGGAAAAGTGTATTAATTATTTACCTGGGGTGGTTTGGTTCCAGAAATCTGCGTTCTGGCAGGGCTGGCCCAGGTCTCCCTGAAATCAGTGGTTTGGCAGGGACTCACTGGGGCATTAATTGTTCATTATTTTCATTCCAGTAACTTTTGATTGTTAACACAAACGCGCTAGTCAGCACCTTGGGGCGGGAATTCGATCCGAGCATTTTGGGGAGCACACTCAGATTGCTTTGGGAGCCTCAGGACAGATATCAGCACGTGCCTGCAGGAGTTTTTGGCTCACCTCCCCTGGGATTTAAGGCAATATTTGTGCTGCAGGGGTGGGTCGGTCACCCCTGCTGTGAAATAAACCAAAACACTGCCCCAAACCTCACAGCACCTTTCATCTTCTCTGTAAAAAGCTGAATTTAACATATTTAGACTTGCTACTTTACTTCCCACCCAAAAGCTGAATTTACCGAGGTCTACTGGGATTTACCGCCTCCCGTCCCGCACAGGTGAGAAATGTGAATATTTCCCTGCCCGGTTAACGCTCTGCAGCTTCTACCCCCGTATTTAAGGGAATCTCCTTGGCTGAAGGGCTGCAGGTGGTTCTGCGGGCACAGAGGGTTTATCAACTGCTCACTGAGTGTTTAATTAGGGGTAATTAGTGCCGTGCCTGGCAGAGGGAGGTGCTGGTGTGCCCTGTCCGAGCTGTGAGCCCGGAGGAGCCGGAGTGGGACGCTCCCCTCTCCTCTCCCGCCCAGAATTCCTGCAGATTTCCACAGAGAGGTGATTTGTACCGCACTCAGCAAATCCTGGCACGGAGAGACTTCAGTTACATCCACCCGAGAAGAGATGACAAATCCAGGAGAATTTTATATTGCTTTTCAACGCTGAGGTCCTCAGGATGTGGAAGTGACTATAAACGACTGAGTGGAGTGAGCAGGAAATTTTGATAGGGCAATATAACAATTTTTTAGAATTCCCATTATTCTCGGTCCTTGTTAGAGTGGCTGTGATAGCACGCCAGCACCTTGCCAAATGGACTCAGCAAAAATACGTTGGATTTTTCAGGGGATAAGGTGCTTGACACACCTTTTTCCATTCTGCTCTGTATTCAAATGGTGGCTGCACAGCCCAGAGGCAGGAAGATGCACCGCTCTATTCTAAACGATCTTTCCCTCTGCAGCTGAGCTGCTGCGGGCAGTTGTTGTGCGCCGGGTGCGGGGCTGGGGCTGGAGAGCAGCAGCGGCGGGTGCGGGGCTGAGCGGGCCGGGCTCGGCCTCAGAGCTGCGAGCCAGAAACGAGCCGGGCTGAGCCCCCAGCGAGGGCACAGGGCAGGGGGGATCCTGCCCCTGTGCCCCTGTGCTCAGGTGAGACCCCACCTGCAGAGCTGCCCCCAGCCCTGGGCTCCAGCAGCACAAGGACGTGGAGCTGCTGCAGCCAGGGCAGAGGAGGGCACGGAGATGCTGCAGGGCTGGAGCCCCTGTGCTCTGGAGCCAGGCTGGCAGAGCTGGGGGTGCTCAGCTGCACAAGAGAAGGCTCCAGGGAGAGCTCAGAGCCCCTGCCAGGGCCTGAAGGGGCTCCAGGAGAGCTGCACAGGGACTGGGGACAAGGCATGCAGGGCCAGGACACAGGCAATGGCTCCCAGTGCCAGAGGGCAGGGCTGGATGGGATATTGGGAAGGAATTGCTGGGGTGAGGGTGGGCAGGCCCTGGCACAGGGTGCCCAGAGCAGCTGTGGCTGCCCCTGGATCCCTGGCAGTGTCCAGGGCCAGGCTGGACAGGGCTTGGAGCAGCCTGGGACAGTGGAAGGTGTCTCTGCTCATGGCAGGGGCTGGAATGGGATGAGCTTTAAGGTTCCTTTCAACCCAAACCATCTCAGTGTTTTCTGACTGGAGAGATTTTTCACTTGTAGGGCTGTGCATTTGTTGGGGTTGTGCTCCCGCGGCTGCATTTTGGGGTCACTCTTGTAGCCCAGGGTGCTCCCCTTGTCCTGCTCTGGAATCGCCACTGGGGATGGACACCGAGGGGCTGGAGCGTGTCCAGGGCAGGGAACGGAGCTGGGGAAGGGGCTGGAGCCCCAGGAGAGGCTGAGGGAGCTGGGAAGGGGCTGAGCCTGGAGAAAAGGAGGCTCAGGGGGGACCTTGTGGCTCTGCACAACTCCCTGACAGGAGGGGACAGCCGGGGAGATTTGGGATCTGGGAACAGGGAGCAGGGACAGGAGGAGAGGGAACGGGCTCAGGGCCAGGGGAGGGCAGGGGAGACACCAGGAGGAATTTATCCATGGAAAGGGTGGTCAGGAGCTAGAAATGCCCGGGGCGGTTGGAGCGCCCATCCCCGGAGTCCGAGGAAAGGCCGGACGTGGCACCGAGAGCGCCGGGCCGGTGACACGGCGGGGACGGCCCGGGCCGCACTGCTCGGGCCGGTGACACGGCGGGGACGGCCCGGGCCGCAGTGCCGGTCCCGCCGGGCTGTCCCCACGTCACGGGCCCGTGCTCCACCCGCTGCAGCCGCGCTCGCATCTGCGCCCGGCGCCGCCCGCTCCCCTCGGAGCGCTGGAGCGCTGCCCGCCAACCATAAACACAACGCGCCCGCCCGCGCCCCTCTCCGGGCCGCGCAGGCGCCGCGGGACCCGGATGTGGCGCATGCGCGGCGGCGGCGGCGGCCCGGACGTGTCGGCGGCGGCCGCGACAGCGACAGCGACAACAAACAAACCGCGAGCGGCGCGGCCGCGGCCACCGCGGGCAGCAGGCGGCGGGGGCGGCCGGCAGCGGGCGGCCGCTGCCCCCGGCGCCCGCCAGCGCCGCCCCGCCCCGCCCCGCCGCGCGGAGGAGGGGGCGGAGGCCCGGGCCTTCCCCGCCGCCGCCGCCGCCCCTCACGGCGGCCTCGGGCCGCGCCCGGACCGCGGCCCAGGTAACATCCGCTCCCGGCTCCCGCCCGCCCGCTGCGCTGGGATCCCCCTCCCGGGCTCCTTCCCCGCCTCTTGCCGGCCGCTTCCCCGGTCACTTCCCCACCTTCCCGGGCTCCTTCCCCGGCCCCTTTTCGGGCTCCTCCCGCTCCTTCCCCTCCTTCCCGGGCTCCCTGCACACCTCCCCTCCTTTATGGCCCCCAGTCTCGTCCCTGCCTCCCTCCCGTACCCCTCATCACCTCCTCCCTGCCCCCTTCCCACTTCCTCGCTTTTCCTCGGCGAGAAAAAAACTAACCCCCGTGCCACTACCAAACTTTTGAGTCTTCCGTTTTAAAGGCTGGGCAGCCGTCCTGCCGCCGGCCCAACGTCGCCCTGCTGTCCCCACTCCCACCCGCACGCTGGAAAAGCCCCCACAGCGGTTTTGTGGGCGCTCTTTAGCCCTTGGGCATCTGCCATCTCCTTTGGGATGCGGAGAGCGGTGCCGTTAGCGAGTTTCCCGGCCTGGGGGTGCACGGGTTATTAATTACAGATTATTAACACTTGTTACGGTGCTCCCTGCGGGCGTGAGGCTGGGGGAGGCCGGTGCCCTGCCGGGCCGAGCCTCAGCGGTTCTGGCAGGGCTGGGGGTTGGTTCGTGGGCCGGTCCAGCTGCGGGCTGGGTGTGTTGTTAGAGCACCGAGCAGCACCGCGGTCTCTCACCGCCGCTGGTCTCTGGAGCGCTGTGACACGGGCCGGGCTCCCTGCCTGTCCCCTGCCCCTGCCGGGACCCGCAAACAGCGCGCAGCTCTGCCCCAGACATCCGAGAGCGGCAGCTTGTCCTCCTGGCCCTGCCCTTACCCTGTGCCTGCAAGCAGTTCCTCCCCACTCTGCGCTCACGAACCTCTCCGGACTTGCTTGTTGCATAAGCACGCATGTTTAATATTGATTCAGGAACTTTATTTCAAAGAGCTGAGGCCCAGGGAGAAGCACCGAGTGCCTCACGCTGATTAGGATTCAGTTTTTAAGTAGATAGCTCTTTACATAATGCATTCAGGCTGGGCTGGCACAATGGGAGTGTGAGCTTGGAGGGGAATCGACTGAGTTGGTGAGAACAAAGGTGCTGGGAGCAGATCCCGGTGAGGAGCTGCTGTTAAGGCCCTGCAGGGATTTTAGGGCTCTGTTTCTCTCCGTTGTTACCCTACTGAAAAACTGTACTTTTGGTCGGGGCTGGAATTTTCCACGCTTGCTGTGCCCAGAGGTGATTTTTTTGTTGAGCTCTACCAAGCACAGAGAACGCTATCCCCGTGCAGAGTACTGCAAAGAGCAGATGTTATCTGGCACGCCTCTTGCCGGGGTACCGAAATCACAGCTCTCCTGTGCAGGCAGGGCTCCACTCTCCCTTTCACTGCTCGCTGCAGCCACAGTCCTCTCTGGGAGAGGTTTTGACAGATCCCTGTGTGACAGCAGTCTCCCCAGGAGGACGGACTGTTGCAGGATCCTCCGCGGTGGGGTTTGCTCTGCCATTCATTGCCACGCCTCTGTCCTCTTCCAGGTCTGAGTGGCACCCTGGGGCTGAGGTGTGTGGCTCCGAGTGGCAGAGGAGTTCCTGTGGTGTGAGGTGAGCACATCTTCCTGCTCTGACCACAGTGACCCTCTACTGAAAGGAGCAGTTGGGTTTTTTTCAGCCGTGTGCCTTCTCAGAAAACAAAAATCAGAGAGAGGACAGAAATGCTTAAATTAAAACTGAAATTGAATTTTCTGGGGTGTAAAACGTGTGTGTGCAGTCACATCATTACAGCAGGGTTAGCTTTTCCCCGGAGTGCTGCCCCGTGGACGCAGGGGGAAGGTGGGGGCTTGGGTGTGGTGTCACCACTGTGTTAATTCCATGAACAAGAGTTAGAGCCCCGTCCCCCGCAGCAGCAGACGGCTTTGCTCCCCTGGGGCACGTGGGAATTCTTCTGGGCAGAGCTGGGTGCACAGGTGGGAGCTGGGAGGAGCAAACCTGCTCCACATCCCAGGCAGAAAGGGCTGCTCCGGCCTCTCAAACCTGAATTTATGTCAAGACAAAACTATTGCCGCTCAGAGTTTTCCTCCAGCTCTCCTCCGGTTCCTTTTGTGCTGCCATGTGTCTTAAATTTCAGTAGCTGCTGCCAGCGAGATGAGGAGAATTGATAGTGATGATTCAGATGCACGCACGAAAATAGTGTTCTGGGGAGTGTTAGCTCTTGCTGCACGGAGCTGTGGGAGCCTGGTGCCTTCCCAGAGCTCTTCCCCCTGCTCTTCAGTGCTAATTGCTCTCGAGTCTACAAACATTCTGTGCTGCTCACCCGTGGGGCAAGGAGATAATAGTCTAATGTGCTGGAAAGTATCTGCACTTTAACCACTTACTTGTATCCTTGTCAAATCACGAGCTGCTTTTTGTTTTATTGGTTTATGGATTTTCCTGTATGCTGTGTATCATAAAACTTCTGCCCGTGCATTATTAAACACCAAAACTCCGTGGTGATGTTTTGGTGGTTAGAATCCATCAGACGTGTGCGCTGCTCTCCTGACATCTCCGTGTTTGTCTAATTTTGGACGCAGCAGCTGATGCAGGAGCCTTTCTCGTCCTTCATTGGTGTGAAATGTTCCAGCAAGATGTCAGTTTGCACGCTGTTCTAATTAGCCAGTTCGTTAGTGTCGCGTTACTGCCTGGTATCAAAACGCTGGGAATCTGTCTGGGGTGGCTGTTCCTCCTGAATCACGCTCCCAGAGCATCAGAGCCAGCTTTGAGCAAGCAGTTCCTGCTCTTCCTTAGATACGTTTGCCCAAAACCTCCCTTCATGGTTGCCACGTGGAAATACAGTTTTGTTCTTCTGAGCATGTTTTGCATTGATCAGTTTCCCTGCTCGCCCTGGAGCCTGATTGCCCAGAATCACATCCCCTGCATCCTTCCCCGTGGCACCACAAGCATGTCTGGCTGTGCTCTGTCACTTTTTCAGTACACACTGCTTTATTTCCCTTTTTTTGCTTGGAGGGTGTTTTTTTGGGAGACGGTAGCAGTACGGTTCACCCCAGGCGTGGCTGTTTGTGGAGGATGCTGTGCCTGCAGCTCTGCCGGGTGGCTCAGACCCTCCAGGCCGTGGGGAGTGGGGAGTGGCAGAGCTCTGCCAGGACCTGTATTGGGGCAGAAGCTCAGTGCTGGACCCAGGGGATCCAGCCGTGGGACTTTTTCGTGTCCCTTTTGTGCCATTCCCCAGCCCTGGCAGGGATTTGCTGTGGCTGTGAGTTCACGTTGTGCCAGGGAGCATCTTCACAAGCTGCTGGCTGAAATCTGTGCTGTGTGAAGTGGAGCAGGGGCCCTGTGCTGGTGGGCATTTAAATGCCCTGAGGTGGCTCTGGGCTGTCTCCTGAGCACTTTGTGCAAAACGATGGCAGTTCTCTCTGCCCTGCTGCCCAAAGGCTTCCTGGGCCCCGGGCATGCTGCAGCAGCCCATGTAAAACCTTTTATTCTTTGATTTTAACTTCACAGACTGCTTGGATTTCCAGCACGAGGGTGCACTTGGGCTCCTTGTGCTCACAGCCTCAGACCCATCCTGGTCTCTGCTCTCTGGTGTCTGTGTGTGCTGTGCATTCATTGCCCTGTTGTGTCCCCCTTCACCTGCAGCACCACGTGTGGATCTGGGCCCTCTCCTCTGAGCTCATCATGGCACTGCTTCCCCCTCTCCATCAAACCTTTCCCAGTTGTGCCAAGGCTGTGCTATCTATCTTAGCTTTCTTTTTTCCTCAAGCACACCATTCAGCATCTTAGCTCTGCGTGATCCCCCCAGCTCACCCTGCTTCTCACATAATTTTCTCTCAGGTCTCCCGAGCAGTCTCATGTTTGGGAAATCCCGATCTGGTTTGCTGTAGGAAGTGCAGGAGTGAAACACGTGCTGGCAGAGTGGCAGGGTGGGGGCGTTGGCCTGCTGCCTGCCCTCAGAGCAGTTCCCAGAGCAGTGGCTTTGGTGCAGTCTCATTTTTAGACCGAGTTTCTCGGCGAACCCGATCCCTGCGCGGCTGTGACTGGCCTGGGCCCCGCTGTGAATGAGGGGCTGTGCTCGGGGTCAGTGCAGGCTGCAGGGCTGCTGCTGGCCTGGATCATGTTCCCCTGGGCTGGCCCTGATGCCAGCTCCATCCCTAACCCCTGCTGGGGCTGTGCTTTCTGCCCTGGGCTCTCCCCACATGGCCAGGGGTGGCAGGCCGGGGGTAAGATGAGCCACTGCTGAGTGGGGAGAGCATTCCTTCAAAGTTGCTTTTAACGTGGAGGAAGGGATGTGAGTGTTTTTTAAAGTTTTGTAACTTCAGGGCAAATCTCAACCAGATTGCAGTATTGGAAATGGGAATTTGGACAAAGGGATTTTTCAGCTAAGTTTAAAAATCTGCATGGCTGAATGCCTAGAGCACTTTGACTGAGGTTTAGCAAGGTTTTGGGGATTTTTTTAGCAGCCCCTGCCCTCTCTGCCTCAGAGGAGCTTCTGCACAGCTGTGGTAACACCTCCATACAGGCAAGGAAGTGAAATCCACGTGAGTTTTTTTTCCCTAACCCTGAAAATCAGAAATACTTTTTCCTGTTTCTACAACCCTTGTACCTTCTCACAGACTCTGTGTGTGTGTCTGCCTGTTGTTTTGCAGAGGGATGTCTCAAACATACCTCAGCAGCCCGTGGGCCTCAAGCAAGGTCATCCAAGTGATCCTATCTCTTAAATACTTAATTTGCTGCCTGAAGAGCTGCTGCAAGTGTTTGGAAGCTGTGTTTGTCTTACCCACATGTTTTTGGCACGGAAAAGCTCCTGTTGTTGGGCTGTGCTGGGCTGTGGTGCTGTGTTGCTGGTGCAGCTGAGGGGATGGTGGCACACGCGGTGCAATGTTGAATTTCTGTTTATGCCCTCCTCTGCTTTTTGCACATGGCCTGGTGTCCTCTGGGCGATCAGGAGCACCCCGAAGGAAGGGAATGCCCTCCTGCAGCTCGAGCAGAGGATGCTGAGCGTGAAGCCTCGTCCCTGTTATCTGGTCCCAGCAGTAAGATAACAGCTGTTTGGAGAGAGCGTGTCCCCGCTGATCCCAAAACAGTGGGGCAGTCTGGGTCAGCGTGGGGCTTGTTTTGCATTCCTGCCCCTCAGGCCGGTATAAGTGGGGTGAGGGCAGTCTCCTGGCAGCTCGGGGGGCTGCTTCACACAGATGAGGCAGCGCCTGCTCTCAGTCCTGCTGGCAGAGCAGCTCGCCTTTCTGGAATCTCTGATTGCTCAGGTAACCATTTCTGCCAAAGTTATCCATGCTGAAGGGAGGCGTGCGGCTGTATTTTCAGTTTTGGGCAGCTGCTTCGTGCTTTGGTTTTGCTGCCCGTCTCTGTTTGGGGAGGCAGCGTGCAGGAATAGTGGTGTTGGTTCCGGTCTGCAGGGAGGAGCCGGTCCGGGTCCGGCTAGCACGGGGGGCTCTCGGAGGGAGGAGTTTGCTGCCGATCCTCAGAGGCGATTTTAGATACAATCCCAACAATCAATCAGCAATCTCAACTTCTTTTGTCTTTCAGGTTCACCTCCCCTTCGGAGGTTCTTGTTCTGATGCTCAGGTTACCTGGAGCACGGGTTGTTGTTGTTTGCCTGTTTTGTAATTTAGTCGTTATTTCTTAGTGGAGCAAATTGCTGTAGGCAGCATAGAATCATAGACTTGTTAAGGTTGGAAAAGACCTTTAAAACCGTGGAGTCTGAGGGTAATGAGTGTAACTTGGTTAAATCACTCGTTAGCGCTTTACCCGGGCTGGACCCTTTTAGTGCTGCCTCCTGTGCGTGCGCACGGGCAAGGAGCGTGGTGCGGAGCGCCGAGCCCCTCTGCGGTGTGTGACTGAGCTGGGATGGGCTCCCCGAGCTATTTCTGACAGAAAACACGTGTGCAGAGCGTGAAAACTCGCCTTGCCCGCAAAACAAAACCCGCTGGCGCTTCTGGAGAAATGTCTCACCCTCTCTGCAGGGCTCCATTCCTCTCTGGGGACTCCTGGTTGCCCCGTGGCCACCAGCAGCAGCAGCCAAAATCCCGGCTCTCAGAAGTGCAGCTGAGGGGTGACTCAACGTTTCTGAGGATGGTGCCACTTAAAGAAGGTCTTATTTGCTTGGTCTGAACCTTCTGAAAGCCAGCGAGCAAAATTCTCATTCATGGGTTTAGGGAGATAAAGCCGCGTGTCTAATTTTAATCATCTCTTTATTTAAAGCTCCTTTAGCTAATAGCTTCATCAGGGCATTTATTTGTGATTACTTGTGCATATCTATCTGGGATGGTGTTCCATATTTAAGGAAAATGATGTTCTATTCTGTTGTAGCTGGCAGGCTTTTACAGATTAGTGTGAGTTGCCATAGAGAATGACTGGCAGGTTAAGCTTGACTTTTGAAAGGGGCTTATTGAACTGAAGCACAAAAAAAAATAAAAAAAAACCCAGCACATATAGGGAGAAGTTTTAATAGCTAGGTAAAAAAAAAATCCGCGGTCCTACTCAGATTTAGAGATAATTGTTTTCCTTTGGGAAAAATTAAGTGCAGAAGCATCTTACAAAAGAAGAAGAGGCTGGAGTATGGGAGGGAGGGGGAAGGATCTGCACTGTGTATTTTTTTCAAGTATACCAAAACGTGATGTATTCCAGTTAAAACTGTAGGAAATATCAAATGAGGAAGAGTTTGTTTCGTTTTGAAATTGTGCTGGATTTGTCTAAGAGTGTTCATTTTACAAGGAGGGAATCCATGTGTTCACACTTTGTGATGCCATAACTTTCTAAATTAACATCCCACTCTTATTTTTGTGCAACACATTTGTTTCCAATAAATAGCTGCTACTTCAGTGCCTCTAATAACATGGAAAATTCCAGTGCAGTAACAGGTCTCACACTGCTCCCCCTCAGATAAAGTGACAGGCTTGTTTTTCCCTGAACTTTTGAAATCAGATCTATTTTATTTACACAGTTGAGAGTGACATGGTAGTTTTCAGAGAGGCTTGTGTTTTAAGCTTGCTCAGAAAACGTGGTGAAATCACTTCTGTGCATTTGTAGGCAGTGTTTTGAGGGAGTCAGACCCCGTGGAAATGAGTTAGTTGGTGGCTTTGTGAAGCCAGAGTGGACTGAAGAACCAGAGCAGCTTTTTGGCAGCTTCTCTGTGGAAGACAAGTGGGGAGGTTTTTCTCTGAGTGGCTCTGGTTGGTTTGTCTTGATCCAGAAGTGACAAATATTGGGGTTTTCATACCTAAAGATACACGTGGTACTGATTTTCATAGATGTGCATTAAGAGAACAGCCAGGCACAGTTTTTTTGCCTTTCTAGCAAACAGAAATAGAGTTAGTCTGAGGTCAGAACACATCTGAGCTACAGGCAGGGTGGTTGAATAAGGCTGACAGGCAGCTCTGCTGTGTGTTGATGCTTCCTCACTGCTCAGGGTTTGTTAAAATCAACGGAATCCCCTAAATTCCCAGCCAGCATTCTCACTTGGTTTCACCCTGCCAGTATAAAACCTGGGAAATCGTCGCCACCGTTCTCCTTTCCCTGATTCCCTTAGGGATCCCTGCCCTTCTGTGTGCACACACTAGGTATGTGCATATAAACTGGGACCTTTATTTAAATGTTGTTACTAGGGGGAGAATAAATCTTACCTCTAAAACTGTGCGGGCAGTTTTAGACACTCCTAGGCGTGTTTTAGCTATTATGGGACAAGCATTGCAGTTTTTTCATGTGCTTTTAATATCCTGCACTTAGCATGGAAATAAAAGAAAAAAAAAAAAAAAAGCCACAGACTTCCTCAGAAACATGATCTGCGATTTGTGAAAAACAATTCTAATGTAGATATTTTTTCCTCCTAGGTTTTACCAAGAGACAGTACATCTAACACTTAACTTGGATCATCTCTTGTTCATCAGCTTGAAAATCATAACAGCCCCCAAAACTGACACTTGATCTGAAAGAAAAAGCTGTGACAAATGGACAATATGTCTATTACTAACACGCCTACAAGTAATGATGCTTGTCTGAGCATTGTTCACAGCTTGATGTGCCATCGACAAGGTGGAGAGAGCGAGACTTTCGCAAAGCGCGCAATTGAAAGTTTAGTTAAAAAGCTAAAGGAGAAAAAGGATGAATTGGATTCTTTGATTACAGCTATAACCACAAACGGAGCTCACCCTAGCAAGTGTGTTACAATTCAGAGAACGCTGGATGGGAGGCTTCAGGTCAGTACCAGTGACAATTAGATGTTTTTGTGCTGGGGCGCTGCGCAGGAGCGAGGGCACAGGCTGCTGAGGGAGAGCAGCTGTGCCCTGGCAGTGCTGGCCCTGGCTGCAGGAGCGCTCTGGGGCTGAGTGCTGCTGCAGGAGGAGCAGGAGGAGCGGGTCAGCCGCTCTGAGGGGCGCCTGAGGCAGTGCAGGGCAGGGTCCTGTCCCGTGGCAAACCCGGCTGCTCGTCCTGTGCTTCTCTGGGTGCTTCTGTTGGCTCTGTGCTGGTCAGCAGAGGGGCAGGAGCTCTGCTCCTTGCTGGGCAGGACCTGTGCTCCCC
The DNA here is from genome assembly GCA_030060385.1 of Muscicapa striata striata. Lineage (NCBI taxonomy): Eukaryota > Metazoa > Chordata > Aves > Passeriformes > Muscicapidae > Muscicapa > Muscicapa striata. The sequence goes on along the minus strand of JAREIS010000543.1, from coordinate 7,296 downwards.
TTGTGGGCAGGAGCTCTGCTGCTTGCTGGGCAGGAGCTCTGCACGGGGCGTGCTGAGCACCTAGTGAGCCATGCTTGGTCAGGGCTCAGTCCCTGTCCAGCTGGGGCTGTCATCTCCTTGTCCCAGGGCACATGGCCTTTGGATGGATAGCTCTCTGTCTACCCTAGAACTTTTATTTTATTTTATTTTATTTTGTTTTGTTTTGTTTTATTTTATTTTGTTTTGTTTTGTTTTGTTTTGTTTTGTTTTATTTTATTTTATTTTATTTTGTTTTGTTTTGTTTTATTTTGTTTTGTTTTATTTTGTTTTATTTTGTTTTGTTTCGTTTTGTTTCGTTTTATTTTGTTTTGGTTTATTTTGTTTTGTTTTATTTTGTTTTGTTTTGTTTTATTTTGTTCTATTCTACTTGTTTTGTTCTATTCTTTTATTTTGTTTCTATTCTATTCTATTCTATTCTATTCTATTCTATTCTATTCTATTCTATTCTATTCTATTCTATTCTACTCTAGTCTAGTCTAGTCTAGTGTAGTCTATTCTACTCTAGTCTATTCTAGTCTAGTCTATTCTAGTCTATTCTATTTTGTTTTATTTTGATTTTTAAAAAATGGATTGGCATTCTTCTGTTTGTAAATTCCTGATGGTGTAGCTCAGTGCCTCGTTCCTCTTCTTCTGGGGCAAAGCTCCTTCACATCCACGCTGGGGAAGGTGACCACACCTGGGACCTCCAGCACAAGTTCTGCTTCTGCCATTTTGCATCCAGTATTTTTTACTTAAGAATCACAGTGTTGACCTAACTGTGGCAAAACCCTTAGCAGAAACTTGTTTCTGTTGGGCACAGAGCTTGGGTAAACCATAAACAGACTTCACACCACCTCTTTTTTTTTTTTTTTTAAACATATATTTTGGTGATGGAGAGAGGGCCTAGTGTTGTTTGTCCCCGTCCCTTTCTGCTGTGAAATTGTGAAATTGTGTGTGAAATGCAGCACCACCTTGCTGCTTTCCCAATCAAGCTTTTGTGTCTGCCCTTGTAGGTGGCCGGCCGCAAGGGATTCCCTCACGTGATTTACGCCCGTCTCTGGAGGTGGCCTGATCTTCATAAAAACGAGCTCAAGCACGTTAAATATTGTCAGTATGCTTTTGACTTGAAGTGTGACAGTGTCTGTGTGAACCCTTACCATTATGAGCGTGTGGTGTCGCCTGGCATCGGTGAGTGCACCCCGGGCTGGGCGTGGGGCACGGGGGGAGCTGGGGAGCATTCCTGGGGTGGGGAGCACAGGAACCCTGAAGGACCTGCTTATAAACCACCCCCGTGTGCTCACACCTTCCTGAGAGCAGGTACTCTTCACCTTTGTTCAGGAGAATTGGTGCTGGTTTTTGTTTAAGCCTTTCTGTCGGGTTGGCACACAGCTGTTAGGAGCAGCTCAGCAGATAGGCTTGGCTTGCAATGGAAGGGGTCTAATAAGTAGATTAGTGATTTTTAAAGGCTGATAAATGTTTGAATGTGTTTTAATACATTCCCATGCACCCATTTTTTCTCTGTCTTCTCTTTAAAGATCTCTCGGGACTGACCCTGCAGAGCTCAGGTGAGTGGCTGTGTTTGCATTTCTGTGGGCGCAGCTCAGCCCTCTGCAAAGGTGCCCCAAAAACCAGCTAAGCACCCTGCAGAGGCAAGCATTGATAAATTGATGGATAAAGTATGGACTGGTTCCTTGGGCAGAGGCTCCAGCCAAGCCTCTACACCCTGTTTGCATTACTTGCCACCTGTGAAACCCAACAGAAAACCAAAAATCTCATGGAAAGACACCCAAAACTGCGTGCACCTCTATGATGTGCTGATTGATTGGATTGGGTATGCTAAATGTGATTTAACAAGCAGGGCGAGAAGAAAAGAATATAAATTCTGTAATTCATTCTGCAGTTGCATGAAGGAGTCTGAGATTCTTGCTTTCTGTGAAGCTTGGGAGAAATTGGACATAAAATCTCACATTTCTGAACATCAGAAACATTTCTGAACATTCAGAAATCTCTGATTATGAACATTATTCAGAAATCTGAGGTTGTACTGCTGGAAACTGCTTTATTTCAAAACTTGTTTTATTCTCCTCCCAGAGGAAATTAATGGAGAAAGAAATTTGTGTGATCCAGTGATTTTAGCACAATATTAAAACGTATCAAAGCAAAAATGAACTGGGGTAAAAACCCAACAAACATCCCAACAGACTTCACTTGGCAAGCTTTAACCCGTGTGCTCATCTCTGCTGATTTGCACTGTTATCTGTGTTTTCTGGAAAAATGATCCTTCTGTACAGAATCAAAGCTGATTTTCCATTATATAATGAAATAATGAAAACTAAATTTAATGAAATTAAATTTGATAAAAAATGAAATATAATGCTGGCAGCTAAATACATCATAAGCATTCCCCTTGTTCTAAAGCAGGTTTTGATGGTTTCTTTTTTAAAAGAGCCAAGTAGTTATTAGTTGTTATAAAGTTGTTTATTATAAAGGCACATCAGCCTTGAAAGGCAAAGGGTCTTAAGTGTTAAAGTTTATGTTACAATTTTTTGGTATAGAGTTCTAAATAGAAGTTAAGTTTTTATTAGAAGGGATTAGAAGGGAGAGCGTCTCTCCGTAATGCATAGATTGTTATACAGAAATTGCCCAATAAAATAAAAACATGAATTTGAACTAGTTTTTCTTAACTTACTAGAATTCTAGTTTTGTAGCACACAAGTTTATGTATAAACTGCACATGTAGTTTGTCTGTTTTATTTTAAGGGTGTAAGGAGTATTTTTCTGTATTTTGTTTAAAATCAAGTTCTTGGGGCCGTTACAGAGACTTGTTTTTGAGGTTTGTTTTTTACACTGATATTTAGGACTGTGTTTTAACCTTCCACTGAAACTTGTTGGTTTCTCTGTGGGGAACTCAGAGAGGTGTGTGAGACCTGGACAAGGGGAGGTGGCAGTGCGGTGGCAGTGCGGTGGCAGTGTGCTGTCACTGCGCTGGCACTGTCACTGCCCTGTCACTGCACTGTCACTGCACTGTCACTGCACTGTCACTGCCCTGTCACTGCACTGTCACTGCACTGTCACTGTGCTGTCACTGCACTGTCACTGTCACTGCCCTGTCACTGTCACTGCCCTGTCACTGTCACTGCACTGTCACTGCGCTGTCACTGTGCTGTCACTGTCACTGCACTGTCACTGTCACTGCCCTGTCACTGTCACTGCCCTGTCACTGCCCTGTCACTGTCACTGCCCTGTCACTGTCACTGCACTGTCACTGCCCTGTCACTGTCACTGCCCTGTCACTGCACTGTCACTGTCACTGTCACTGTCACTGCACTGTCACTGTCACTGCCCTGTCACTGTCACTGCACTGTCACTGCCCTGTCACTGTCACTGCCCTGTCACTGCGCTGTCACTGTGCTGTCACTGCCCCCTGACTGCCCTGTCACTGTCACTGCCCTGTCACTGTCACTGTCACTGCGCTGTCTTTATTTTTATTTATTCCTATTTATTCCCATTTATTTTTTTATTTTTATTTATTCCCATTTATTTTTATTTTTTTATTTTTATTTTTATTTATTCCCATTCCCTTTTTAAAAATTTTTATTTATTCCCATTTATTCCCATTTTTTTTTATTTATTCATTCCCATTTATTTTTATTTTTTTATTTTTATTTTTATTTATTCCCATTTATTCCCTTTTTTAAATTTTTATTTATTCCCTTTTATTCCCATTTATTTTTATTTTTTTATTTTTATTTTTATTTATTCCCATTTATTTTTATTTTTTAATTTTTATTTATTTCTATTTATTTCTAATTATTTCCATTTATTTCTATTTATTTCTAATTCTTTCCATTTACTTCTGTTTATTTTAATTTATCTTAATTTTATTTCTTGGTTTTTTTTAATTGTTTTATTTTCACTGTTTTATTTATTTATTTATTTATTTATTTCATTTTATTTTATATTTAGAGCACAAATGTAGGTGCTGTAAGTGGCAGTATCAAGAGATCTTTAGGCAATCCTTTAGTCTTCAGCCTCAACACCACCGTTTTTGGGGTGGTTCCCCTCCTACCAAACGACAGCCCATTAATGTTTTTATGGGTGTGTTGGGGTGCTGCTGTTGTGTGTGTCTGCTGCCAGGGGGACAGTTTGGGGTGGCAGCACCAGAGACACCCTTGAGAGCAGCAGAGACCCAGAAGGGTGTCCTGTCCCCAGAAGGGTGTCCTGTCCCCAGAAGGGTGTCCTGTCCCCAAAAGGGTGTCCCTCACCCAAAAGGCTGTCCTGTCCCCAGAAGGGTGTCCTGTCCCCAGAAGGGTGTCCTGTCCCCAAAAGGGTGTCCTGTCCCCAAAAGGGTGTCCTGTCCCCAGAAGGGTGTCCTGTCACCCAAAAGGGTGTCCTGTCCCCAGAAGGGTGTCCTGCCCCCAAAAGGGTGTCCTGCCCCCAAAAGGGTGTCCTGTCCCTCAGAGTGTCCTGTCCCCAGAAGGGTGTCCTGTCCCCAAAAAGGGTGTCCTGTCCCTCAGTGTGTGTCCTGTCCTTCAGGGTGTGTCCTGTCCCTCAGTGTGTGTCCTGTCCCTCAGTGTGTGTCCTGTCCCTCAGGGTGTGTCCTGTCCCTCAGAGTGTGTCCTGTCCCTCAGAGTGTGTCCTGTCCCTCAGGGTGTGTCCTGTCCCTCAGGGTGTCCTGCACCCCTGCCCTCCACACCCAAAGGATGTGTGAGCCTCTCTGGTTCCACAGTTCCAGATTTGAGTGGTGTGACACGCTCTTCTGGCTGATGATTCCTGATGCTTGTGACGTTCTGTGTCTGTGTTTGTCCCCAGCAGAGAGGGAAAGGGCATGGGTGGTGAATTGCACTGCCTTTGCACCACAGCTTATAGTCAGTAGCCTTTTCTCTCAGTGCCACAACTGCTGCAGGCAAGTGGACATGGAAAAAATGCTCATTTTTATGTTTTACTGCAAGTTCTCAGGGTGTTATATTCTGCTAGCCACACCAGTTTGGGAGCACAAGTGTAATTGTGAAAGTGTTGATAAGTTTACTGTTAATGGCTGAGCTGAAGCCTTTTCCAGTCAAATTCTGTTAACCTGTTCTGAAATATCTGTAGTTTTTATCTTAGATAATTCTTGAAATATTTATTTGGGAGGAAAAAAAAAAAAAAAAAAAAGCAGGGGCTTTCTGAGTCCAGTGTTGTGTGCAGTGTTTATAAAAATGAAACACTGCTCAGAATGTTTTGGAGGAACATAAACGTGAGTGAGTGCCCTCCTTGGGAACAGTAGTTAAAACATGGTGCAAACAAGCTGGCCTGTTTGGATTCACACTGAACCTGCTCCAGCCACGTTAAAAGTCCTGATGTCTCCTCCTCTTCCCTTCACGCTGAAAAAATGTATCCAGAACAAAGATGAACAGGGCACTCTGCATACTCCTGAGGCTTTAAGGGTGTCAGAGTCAGAATTCTGTGATGCAGAGCAGTTTTGCCTCAAGTTTCCTGGCAGGTGGAGGAATAAAAGAAAAATAAGTTACTGGCAGCAAAGCTGTGTGAGCTGTGTATGGCAGCGCCCTTAGTGGGGTGTACCTTCCTCCCTGGCAGTGCTGAGCTCTTGTTCATCAGCATTTTGGACCGTTCCTGAGCAGGTAGTGTGTTCTTTGAGCAGGTCCCCCTCCCAGGATATTGGCAGGTAGCCCTAGTGCTGGACTCTTGTAGGTTGCTGCAGGGCCCCAGCCAGGCGCTCAGCAGAGCGGGCTCACAGCCCAGCCTGCCCCTGTGCAGCACAGGCAGTGCCCAGCTGTGCTCAGCTCAGCTCAGCCCGTCTGCAGGGCCGGGGCCGTGTGGGACAGGGGTGTGTCATTGTCATTGTCATTGTCATTGTCATTGTCATTGCAGACAGCACCACCAGCTGGACCGGGAGCCGGACGGCCGCCTACACGCCCAGCATCCCGCACCACCAGAACGGGCACCTGCAGCACCACCCGCCCATGCACCCGGGGCACTACTGTGAGTGACTGCCCTGCCCTGCCCTGCCCTGAGCCTCTGCTGCCCTGCCCTGCCCTGAGCCTCTACTGCCCCACCCTGCCCTGCCCTGCCCTGCCCTGCCCTGCCCTGCCCTGCAGCACCACCCGCCCATGCACCCGGGGCACTACTGTGAGTGACTGCCCTGCCCTGCCCTGCCCTGAGCCTGCCCTGCTGCTGCCCTGCCCTGCCCTGCCTGCCCTGCCCTGCCCTGCCGCCCTGCCCTGCCCCCTGCCCCTGCCTGCCCTGCCCTGCCCTGCCCCTGCAGCACCACCCGCCCATGCACCCGGGGCACTACTGTGAGTGACTGCCCTGCCCTGCCCTGCCCTGAGCCCTCTGCTGCCCTGCCCTGCCCTGCCCTGCCCTGCCCTGCCCTGCCCCACCCTGCCCTGCCCTGCCCTGCCCTGCCCTGCCCCCTGCCCTGCCCTGCCCTGCAGCACCACCCGCCCATGCACCCGGGGCACTACTGTGAGTGACTGCCCTGCCCTGCCTGCCCTGCCTGCCCTGCCCTGAGCCTGCCCTGCCTGCCCTGCCCTGCCCTGCCCTGAGCCTCTACTGCCCTGCCCTGAGCCTGCCCTGCCTGCCCTGAGCCTCTACTGCCCTGCCCTGCCTGCCCTGAGCCTCTACTGCCCCACCCCTGCCCCTGCCTGCCCTGCCCTGCCCTGCCCTGCCTGCCCTGAGCCTCTACTGCCCTGCCTGCCCTGAGCCTCTACTGCCCTGCCCTGCCTGCCCTGAGCCTCTACTGCCCTGCCCTGCCCTGCCCTGCAGCACCACCCGCCCATGCACCCGGGGGTACTACTGTGAGTGACTGCCCTGCCTGCCCTGCCCTGAGCCTCTGCTGCCCTGCCCTGCCTGCCCTGCCTGCCCTGAGCCTGCCCTGCCCTGCCCTGAGCCTGCCCTGCCTGCCCTGAGCCTCTACTGCCCTGCCCTGCCTGCCCTGAGCCTCTACTGCCCTGCCTGCCCTGAGCCTCTACTGCCCTGCCTGCCCTGAGCCTCTACTGCCCCACCCCACCCCTGCCCTGCCCTGCCCTGCCCTGCAGCACCACCCGCCCATGCACCCGGGCACTACTGTGAGTGACTGCCCTGCCCTGCCCTGCCCTGAGCCTGCCCTGCCCTGCCCTGCCTGCCCTGAGCCTCTACTGCCCTGCCCTGAGACTCTACTGCCCCACCCTGCCCTGCCCTGCCCTGCCCTGCCCTGCCCTGCCCCGTCCCTGCTGTTCTCATTTCTGTACATCCCCACAGCCTCCTCCCTCCCTGCCTTCCCTCCTCATTTCTGCCCCA
>JAREIS010000542.1:0-184150 GCA_030060385.1 Muscicapa striata striata | reverse complement strand
GGATTATTTAAGTTCACATGTTTTTTCCTTCTTCTTTTCCTCCTTTTTTATCCTTCCTTTCCCTTTCCTTTCCTACCCAATCCAGCCGGGGCCCTTTTCCCATCTCGGGGGCCCGGGATGTCAGCATCACTTGACTTAGTTGCTGATACTGGCCCCCTTCTGAGCCTTCCCTTTTTTTGATTCAATTTTTTTTTTCTTTAAAAATTTTCGTCTTTTTTTTCCCTTTTTCGGAACTTACCCACTTTGTTTGAAAGTGGGGAGGAGGGACAGCACAACCCCTGCAGTGCAATTTTTGGCCCCTTTCCCCCAACTTGGTTTGGTGGAAGCAGTCAATGCCTCTTTTGTGGGGCAGCTGTGGATTTGAAAATGAAATAGAAATATTCTTCTGGTCCCCTTGCACGCCAAGTGTTTGAGTTGACAGGATTGAACCACTGAAAGAACCACAAAACTGTGGTGGAAAGGCAAAGAGTAAATTTATTTCCGTACCTCACTCCATGGAGGAGGTTGAAGCAATGCTTGGGCAGAGATGCACAAGCGGGAACACTTTTCCCCTTAGGCTCAGTCCTTGCTGGCTCGGCTCTTCTTTGCACCCATGCTCAAGTTTGTCTGTGAGAGGGTGTCCAAGTCTTTCTAACCACTGGCATTGTTTCTACAGAAATTGTGCTTCTTCAAACACAGGATAAAACAGCAATAGGCATCCTTTATAGTTTTTTTGGTCACGGCTGGAACTGTCTTTGTCAGACCTGGAAGGAGCTGCTGAAATGTTTTCCCTGAATCCCAATTCCTGCAGCTTTCTGCCCAGCTGACAAACTGCACCACTCTGACATGAGAGGTGAGGTCCATGACTGTGTGAAAAACAATTGGATGAATAAAATTTCTAACAGCCGCACAGTAATCCAGGCTTAAGACAGGGGTGAATGTAACTTTCTATAACCTAAAGAGAAATGGTGTTTGCAGTCCTTCAGCAAAGAGAGAATTTGCCCAACCTCCTCCTTGAAAGAGGAGCTGTTTTTTGCCCTTGGGTCATGAATGATGTGGCGCTGCTTTCCTGGACACAGTTGTTGGGGAAATAAATTTCAGAGGATCTGAAAGTCCTGGTGCTTGAACACAAAAAAGAGTCCACAGCTCTTTGATTGCCCCTGTGCCACCCAGAACATCTATCCTAGCAGTCAGAGCAAGACAATATCTGTAGCCTGATCCCTTCAGATCCATCTGCCCATTTCTTTAATGCTCTTGGCCCACACCTCACTCAGCACCAGTCTGAGTGGTAGCACTGGCCGGGACAGGAAGAGGCTGTGTCCCACCCCAGTGGACAAGTCGAGGAGATAAGGGCTGGTGGGTACATCTCAAACACGGAGAGCTGGATGCCCTGGAGCCAGGCAAGGCTTGTGGGTGTGTTGGGTGTGGCTGAGATGCAGTTCATGCTCCCCACAGCAGCCCTGGCAGGGCTGTGCTCTGTGCTGGGTGTTACAAAGGTGTCGGTAACACTCAGTCCTTTGGCTCCTGCTGAGCAGAGCTCACACAGCATCAGCGCTGTCTCTCCCCATCAGGAGCTGAGGGTTGGAAGATCCTGGGAGTGCATCAGACAGTTGACCCAAATTGAGTAAAAGGGATATTCCATGCCATGTGACATGAGCTCAGACACAACAGCAAAGGAAAGCAGAAACAATGTTGGGCATTTGTTATTTGCAATGTTTGCCTTCAAGTAACCCCACTACATGTGCTAAAGCCCTGCTTCCTGGGAAGTGGCCAGATAGAACTTTCTGACTGGAAGAAGAGAAAAAAAAGGGGTGGTATCTTCATTTTGTTTTTTTCTGGTTTACTACAGTATGCACAGTCTTTTCATTATGTTTTAGCAAACATTCAAACCTTAATATTCTATTTGTTTTCCTTCCTATTTTCTCCTCCATGTTCACCTCAGAAGGGGGAGTGATAGAGTGGCTAGTGGGTTCTTGCCATCCAGCCAAGTTCAAAACAGCAGAGCTGGTAATAACAACCAAGGATTGTTGTATGAACATGTAGTGAGAAAGACCAGCACAAGGCTGGGGCTCAGGGGTGGTTGGGCTGCACTTTGCTGGGAGAAGTGTCCTTGCTGTTCTGCTGGAGAGTAGCAAATCACAAGAGAGGGGAAGAGCAGGAAGGAGGTGGAGAAATGGGCATGGAGTGTTGACCAAAGGCTGACCCAGTAGGGAGGAATCAAGTCGTAGCACGTGCCTGCATGGAATGCAAACAGACCATGATCTGAGCATTCTGCCTCTTCTGACGTGTTTCTATCCTGGAAATTCTTGACGCTCTCATCCTGGCCCTAAAAGAAAAAGCCTTTCAAAAGCAGGAAACTGAAATGAAAAGGCAGCAAAGCAGGAAACCAGGACACAGCCCCTACCATTAGCTGGGATGGTGCACATTTGGCATGAGCTGGACACAAAATTATGACTTCCACTAAGGTGCCTCTGGGCCTGAGGCAGTGCAGGACTGCTATAAAAGGCAGCCCAAGTCTCTGGGCTCTCATCCACTTCTCTCACCTCCTTCTCCTCATCAGGAATCAGGTAAGTGGGAAGCCTCTTCTCCTCCTCCTCCTCCTCCTGCTGCTGCTACTTCAAGACCAGCTCTTTCCTGGCTGTGGGTCTCAGGTGACAGGGGCTGTCACAGCCCAGGGCTGGGAGCTGCTTGTGCTGGGAGAGGGCAGGGGAGAGAAGGTCTTGTGCAGACAGAGAGAGGCTGGGACTTGGCTGAGGTGGCTCCTGGCCTTGGAGCTGGGCAGTGCAATGTGGGCCAGCAGGTGCCTTGGCTGCAGGGTGTTTGGGTGCAGTGCTGCTCCTCATGTGTCCTCACTTTCTGCTTCTCCCTGCCTTCTATCCTAGGTGCTCCTGTGACCCCGAGCCATGTCCAGCTGCCAGCCCTGCCAGCCTTGCTGCCAGCCCTGCGGCCCCTGCCCGCTGGCCAACAGCTGCAATGAGTGCTGTGTCAGGCAGTGCCAGAGCTCCCACGTGGCCATTGAGCCGCCTGCTGTGCTGGTGACCCTGCCTGGCCCCATCCTCAGCTCCTTCCCACAGAACACCGTGGTGGGATCCTCCACCTCTGCTGCTGTTGGCAACATCCTCAGCTGTGGCGGAGTGCCCATCAGCTCTGGGGGCTTTGACCTCTCCTGCATCACCAACTGCTATGGTGGCAGCAGATGCCGTCCCTGCTAAATCTGCTGGCAGTGCCCTTGGGAACATTAGGGTCTGGAGTCAAAGACCTCCGAACATGGAACTGGATTGAAGATGGTTCTTTGGAACCTTGTATATTCAGGCTGTTTGGTTTTTGTTGGTTTATGGCACTGTCTCCCCTTTCTATTCCCTCTGTTCCTCCACCCTCACCCAATGCCAGCCCTGTGGGACCTGTTGGCCTTCTTACCTCTGCAGGCCAAGCAGACAGACACCCCTACTGCATTGTAGTGGCTGCTCTTAGTGCCCTCTGTGAGCCTCCTCATTTTCTTCTTAAACTCAATAAAGTTGTTTTTGCATCCAAACCTATGCCTCTAAGTTTTTCTTCCTTCTGTGAGAACCCCTCCTTTGAGCTCAGGGGAAAGGCTGGTAAAAGCAGAGGGTGAGACAACATGCAGCAGGTTTTGTTTTGAGCTGTGCACACACAGGCAGGGGCACTGACACATGGCCAGCCTGCCCAGGTGTGCACAGAGATGAAGGCAGACGCACAGAGCCCGGCACACGGGCACAGGCACACGGCCAGGGCGCTTGCACACAAGGGCTCTGCCCTGAGCACAACCATCCCCGGCCAGGCCAGAGGCTCTCAGGGGCTGTTCCCAGCAGGGCACAAGCACAGGCATGTGCAGATACTGGCACACCCTGGGGCACAGCCACACTCCCACACACATCACTGCACATGGCTGAGCACACGGGCCACAGGCCAGAGCAGGGCATGGCACTGAGGAGATGCTGGGCAGCTCTGGCCCAGAGCTGCTCCTGAGCTCACAAAGCAGCACACATGCTCAGACAGCAATGCTACACGAGTCTCAAGGAGTGTGCAGGGTGAGGTGAAGTGTGAAGGGGGTTCAGTAAGAAGACAAGGCCCATAGTGGAGCCATTAGGTGCTGAGCAAAAGACTACCAGGTCTTGCAGTAGATGAGTCCCCTCCAGTCAGGAGAAATTAGAAAAATCTGGCCGCATTATACATCTCCATCACAGTGCCCCAGGCTGGCATCACCTGCCATCCTTTTCATCTCTTCTGCACTTAGTTCATGTCTCTTACTCACACTGACACATCCTTGCCCCCAGGATACATGGAATCTCGCATACCAGCCCACAGAAGAAGTGTCCTTGAGGGAATGGAAATGATGTAAGCTAGGAAATGCCAAGTCATTGTAGATGGAAAAACCAACTCATGCCATATCATTCCAAGAGATGTTTCCATTCATTTGGATTGTGCTGGAAATTTGTTACTTAATTGTCACACCACGGACTGTGAGCCCTGAGGATAAAAGGCAGCCTACCTGGTGGCTCTGTCTACCACTTCTGTCACCTCCTTCTCCTTGGAACCTGGTGTGTTTGAAGCTTATTTCTCCTTTTTTGGATGCCAGTCTCACACTCTTCTTTTGCTTCTTCTGAAAGGCACCAGAGTGTTTTGTGTAAGGATGCATCTTCATGCAGTTTTTCTAGGTGAGCCAGTACTGTCTCAGGAGTGTCAAATGTCAATCCAGCAGCCACTGCAATCCTCCTGCATATATCAGAGATGCCCAATGAGCTGGAAAACCTGTGCTATGAGTGAAGGTGCGGAGTCTTTCTCTCTCAGAAGCAAAGGTTTTGGAAAACTCCATCCAGTTTTGCAGCAGTTCAAGGATTGCAAGGAAAAGGATGGCGCCTCTTTCATTCTAAGTAGTCCCATGGAAAGGGAGGGTCATTTCCAAGGGGTGCACTTGTTCAAGAACAGAATGCTCAAGGACAGCTCCCCAAGAGGGGAAGAAGTCCTGCCAGCAGGACTGGTTCCATTTTGGCTGTCTCTGCACTGCAGTGGACATTCCTGCCAGGAATCTTTTCTGCTGCAGGCTCCTCCTGGGATTACAGCTTCCTTCATTGGTACATTCACCTGCAAACGTCTTCACAGAACAGCTCAACCCAATCAGCTCTTCTGTGTGGGTGATGCCAAACCTAAGCCATGACACTCCTGAGTCCTGTGTGTCTGGCATGACACCCCTGAGTCCTGTGTGTCTGGACAGCAGCTGGGCAGAACAGTAAATGTGAGGGAGGTGCCAGAAAACAAGAGGTTGTGGGCTATCCCCAAGCACTGCAGATCCCCATCCACCCCCTTTCACCCACCCTTTCTGTCAAGTTTGGGAACCATCTGCCTTCCCTGGTAGTTGCAGTAGAGTAGTGAGAGATGTGTCTGTGAACCCCAAGAGAAAAGACACAAAGTAAAATCCACTGTAGGGAGTGCCAACCTCAGCTTCTTCCACCTTTTGCCCTGAGCTCACTGAAAAAGTTGACATGGATGGAAAGAGAATCAGAGGCCAAGCCTTGGATGCAAAAAAATTTTATTGGAGCTAAGCAAGGAGCAGATTCTGAGAGCACCAGGAGCACACACTAACGTAGAGTGGGGGTGACAACTGTGCTTCTGCAAGAGGGAGGGAGGCACAGAAACCAATAGGTCCCACTAGGCTGGCATTGGGTGTTATCACCTGGAAAGCAATGCAAGACAGAGAAGAAAGGAGAGGAAGAAAACAACAGTCAGGAGCCCTACACGCATTATCCCAAAATTCTATCTTCATTCCAGCACCACATTTTGAGATCGTGGAGGTTCTTGCCCGAGGATGTTGGAGGCAGATTTAGCAGGGGGGACAACACCTGCTGCCATAGCAGTTGGTGATGCAGGAGAGGTCAAAGCCCCCAGAGCTGATGGGCACTCCGCCACAGCTGAGGATGTTGCCAACAGCAGCAGAGGTGGAGGATCCCACCACGGTGTTCTGTGGGAAGGAGCTGAGGATGGGGCCAGGCAGGGTCACCAGCACAGCAGGCGGCTCAATGGCCACGTGGGAGCTCTGGCACTGCCTGACACAGCACTCATTGCAGCTGTTGGCCAGCGGGCAGGGGCCGCAGGGCTGGCAGCAAGGCTGGCAGGGCTGGCACTGCTGGCACTTCTCAGGGCAGGACATGTCTGGAGCCTGGCGCTGCAGCTGGCACACAGGGCAGGGAGGAAGCAGAGCACACGCACACCTCAGACACAGCCCGCAAGGCACCCAAACCACACAAGGCCCTGCTGCCTGCCCAGCTCCAGCCTGTGCAGGCCCAACCTGGGCATCCTTTGCCTGAGCCCAGCACGCTCCTTCCCAGCTCAGCCAGGCCCAGCCGTGCTCCTGCCTGGGCTCCATGAAAATCAGCACCTCAGCCCAGCCCCAGCCTCTGCCCACAACACACGGTCTGCCCTCTGCCCACACCACCACCATGGCACAACATTCCCAGGAGAACAAGGAGCAGGAAGAAGGGCTGGAAAGGTCAGTGCTGTCCTAGAGAGGGAGGAGGAGAAAGGGGCCAGCAACTCACCTGGTTCCCAAGGAGAAGGGGGTGACAGAAGTGCTTGACAGAGCCCCCAGTTAGGCTGCCTTTTATCCTGGCCCCACAGTGCCTCAGGGCCTACAGCTCGTGCTGCATGAGTGACGATATTCCTGCATGATCCCAAATGAACGGAAACATCTCTGGGAACGGTATGGCATGAGTTGGCTTTTCCCTTTAGAATGACTTTGCATTTCCTGGCTTACATCATTCTAATAACAAATACTGCTTTTGAGCATTGGTATGTAAGACTCCATGACTTGCATGTATACAGATGTGACAGAAGATGTGCAGAAGACAGAAATCAGGCATAGAAGGGATTCAAAGGACATAGGTCATTCCAGTCTGGAATTTTTAATGCTCTCAGATTTTCCAAAATCCTTCAGGCATGAGGGTTCCATCACTTCCCATACCCCAAGTCTTTGACTCAGCACCCAGTGGCTCTCCTGAGTAAGTGATAAAGCTTGTTTGCCCTCCTTGTCAGTCTGCTCAGTCCTTGAGACTCATGTAGCACTGCTGCCTGAGCATGTGTGCTGCTTTGTGAGCTCAGGAGCAGCTCTGGGCCAGAGCTGCCCAGCATCTCCTCAGTGCCATGCCCTGCTCTGGCCTGTGGCCCGTGTGCTCAGCCATGTGCAGTGATGTGTGTGGGAGTGTGGCTGTGCCCCAGGGTGTGCCAGTATCTGCACATGCCTGTGCTTGTGCCCTGCTGGGAACAGCCCCTGAGAGCCTCTGGCCTGGCCGGGGATGGTTGTGCTCAGGGCAGAGCCCTTGTGTGCAAGCGCCCTGGCCGTGTGCCTGTGCCCGTGTGCCGGGCTCTGTGCGTCTGCCTTCATCTCTGTGCACACCTGGGCAGGCTGGCCATGTGTCAGTGCCCCTGCCTGTGTGTGCACAGCTCTAGAAATGTTGCACAGTGCTTCCTGCACCATGGTTTGATAGAAGTCCAGGCCTCAGGGTGCCCCATGTAGGTTCTGCAGTTTGACTTGGGACACTGGGCCTGCCTGGCTGCTCAGACCATTTCTCCTCCAGTTGGTTCTGAAGACCCTGGCCACTGTTCCACATGGAGAATGAAATTATCTCTGCCCAGAGTGGACAAGTGAAGCCATTACACACTCTGCTTCTCCTTCTTCAGAAAGGCATTGGATTATTTTTTCTAAAGATGCATCTTCATGGCTTTTTTCTAGGTGAGCCAGCACTGTCTGTGGAATGTGTTTTGAGCTCCAAGGGAATGGGTACAAAACAAAACCTGCTGCATGTTGTCTCACCCTCTGCTTTTACCAGCCTTTCCCCTGAGGTCACAGGAATGGTTCCCATAGAAGGAAGAAAAACTTAGAGGCATAGGTTTGGATGCAAAAACAATTTTATTGAGTTTAAGAAGAAAATGAGGAGGCTCACAGAGGGCACTAAGAGCAGCCACTACAATGCAGTAGGGGTGTCTGTCTGCTTGGCCTCCAGAGGTAAGAAGGCCAACAGGTCCCACAGGGCTGGCATTGGGTGGGAGTGAAGGAACAGAGGGAAGAGAAAGGGTAGATAGTGCCATAAACCAACAAAAAACAAACAGCCTGAATATACAATGTTCCAAAGATCCATCTTCAATTCAGTTCCATGTTCGGAGGTCTTTGACTCCAGACCCTAATGTTCCCAAGGGCACTGCCAGCAGATTTAGCAGGGACGGCATCTGCTGCCACCATAGCAGTTGGTGATGCAGGAGAGGTCAAAGCCCCCAGAGCTGATGGGCACTCCACCACAGCTGAGGATGTTGCCAACAGCAGCAGAGGTGGAGGATCCCACCACGGTGTTCTGTGGGAAGGAGCTGAGGATGGGGCCAGGCAGGGTCACCAGCACAGCAGGCGGCTCAATGGCCACGTGGGAGCTCTGGCACTGCCTGACACAGCACTCATTGCAGCTGTTGGCCAGCGGGCAGGGGCCACAGGGCTGGCAGCAAGGGTTGCAGGGCTGGCAGCAGGACATGGCTCGGGGTCACAGGAGCACCTAGGATAGAAGGCAGGGAGAAGCAGAAAGTGAGGACACATGAGGAGCAGCACTGCACCCAAACACCCTGCAGCCAAGGCATCTGCTGGCCCACATTGCACTGCCCAGCTCCAAGGCCAGGAGCCACCTCAGCCAAGTCCCAGCCTCTCTCTGTCTGCACAAGACCTTCTCTCCCCTGCCCTCTCCCAGCACAAGCAGCTCCCAGCCCTGGGCTGTGACAGCCCCTGTCAGCTGAGACCCACAGCCAGGAAAGAGCTGGTCTTGAAGCAGTAGCAGGAGGAGAAGCAGCTTCCCACTCACCTGATTCCTGATGAGGAGAAGGAGGTGAGAGAAGTGGATGAGAGCCCAGAGACTTGGGCTGCCTTTTATAGCAGTCCTGCACTGCCTCAGGCCCAGAGGCACCTTAGTGGAAGTCATAATTTTGTGTCCAGTTCATGCCTAATGTGCACCATCCCAGCTAATGGTAGGGGCTGTGTCCTGCTTTGCTGCACTGCGACCTCTTCATTTCCCATCTAATTCTATGTGCTTCCCTCTCTGAAAATTTCTGTAAGTGCTGGGATGAGAGGCCCAAGAATTTCCTGGGTATAAACACGTCAGCTCAGGCAGAAGGCCCAAGTGATGGCATTGCATGTGGTCAGTTGATGTGAACCTGTGTTATGTCTCTGTGGGTTTTTGTGCTTAAATTGTCAGGGAATGTACACTGCTCTCATTCCTGCATGTCAAGGGATAATAAGCATCCTTTTCTGTTTTTCTCCCTCTCTGTGACAGTCAGTCTTTGCTGCACTGACCCCACTGCTACAACAAACACCGCTCTCAGAAAAATTTAGCTGGTCTCATTTGCCTCATCCTCTTCCTGTGCAGTCTCTGTTGGTCAGCTGTGAACACCAGCAATTTGTCTATGACCTGGTCTTTGCCTGGTATACATGAGTCTTCTCCTTTCAGAATTGCTCCCAACATGTCCTCAGCAGTGTCTGAGTTTCTGGTATTTTTATGGCCTTCTATGAATATAGTGAGTTTTTCTTGGCTCCATGCAGCATTGCATGAGCCCACATGAGTCTGTTCATGTGTTTGTGTGTGTGTGTGCCTGTGTGCTCCTCATCATGAGGGCAGGATTCTCTCAGTCGAGAGGAAGCAGAAGGGAACTCCAGCATCAGCTGGCATCACCACACAGGGAAACCACCATCTCTCTTCTTGAAGAGTTTTCATTAAAAGCAAGCTTCCTGGCAAAATGTTTTGGCCATTGCCAGATGCAGCCTTTCATCTGCAGAAGCTGCCTGCTCTGCCTCCTGCCAAATTCAGCTGTTTGCTATCAGTGTTTCCAGACAACCTGCAGCCTTCCTTTCCCCAGAGGCCTACATTCCTGGAAAGACCACTCTACATCTGAACCCAGTCTCTAAGCCAGTTCCTTCACTTCTGCTCCCTACATGCCCTGGAATCAGTTTCACCCCATCTGGTTACTACTGAGAATTTCCTGAGCAGATGCAAGGCCATATTTAAACTGATTCCAGAGGTAGGTAGGAAAGTTTTATCCCTTCCTCCTGTGTTTCCTGGACTTCCCATTTCTCCTGCTACAGCCTGAGAGCTCTTGTGCTGAATTGAAACTTTGCAGCTCCTGTTCACTGCACTAGCAGAGACAACTAGACAGAGTAAACTAGTAAAGGAGTGCTCCAAGCTGAATATTTTTGGCATTTACTGGAAAGGACCAGATGGAAATGCTGTCCCTGATGCATCCCAGGATACAGTTGGTCTTCCAAGAAAGAAAGATCACCGATCCTGGCTCTGGCATCAATCCTCAGCTGATGGAGTATCCAGGGTCTTGGGTTTTGTGGGGCTGCCTTTTTACAGATGTGCTTCCCTGCCTTGGAGCTAAGTTTCCCACTTCTGTGCAAACTAGTTACCAAGTGCAGTTTGTTCTAGACATTTCTAGAAATGGACCAGCGGGCTTTGGGGGTCTTTGGTGGTCTTTACCCTCTGTATTTTGTTGACCTTTGGTCAACAGTCCATGCCCACTTCTCCACTTTATTCCCGCTCTTGCCCTGTGCTGTGCTTCTCTCCAGCAGCCAGAACAAGGACATTTGTCCCAGAAAAGTGCTGTCCTACTTCGACATGGCCCCTTCTCCAGCCACATCCCATTTGTTCTCACAGCATCTTCTTACCAAGAACCCTCAGGTGACTCCACAGCCATCAAGCTGTGGGTTTGAGACACAAGTCCCTCATCTTCTAATGCTCCTACACCAGTGAGATGGACACACATGATGTCTGTGCCATGAACTCTTGGCAGGAAGAGCATGGGAGAAACCAAACAAGATCCATGGGGTATTGTGTGCCTGAGCTGTTATTTTGAGCCCAGCTGTGCCTTCAGGAGCTCCTGAAGATGCTGTGAGAAAAAACAGGATTGTGGCTGGAAAAGGGACCACACAGAGGCAGCTTGATACTGGGACAAACATCCTTGCTGTAGTTCCTGGAGAGAAGCACAACACAGGACAGCACAAGGACAGGAATGAGGTCACAAAGTGGGGATGGACTGTAAGGGGGGGGCAGGGGGGATCAAAGCCCCCAAAAATCCCTGAAGCCTCCAACCCATTTCCAGAAAGGTTGGAAAGAATAGACTGTGTATGAGAAGTCATTTGCATAGAAAGCAAGAAACCTGTCTTTGGGACAGAGAAACCTATCCATGAAAAGGTACCCCCCAAGTCAGAGCACTGTCCTCATGTTGCACTCCACTGTGGAGAACTGTGAGAAGTTCTTTCAAAAATAGATGGACTAGAACAAAATTAAGTTAACTTAGACAGCATTGTATCTGAGAACAGTTTTTTGGTAATGACAAAACAACAACAAAAAACAAAAAAGGAGTTGTCCTACTAATGAGAGCTAGAAAAGGAGGAAGGAAATGGAAAAGGATGGGGGTGGGGGTGGGGAGATAGAGAGAGGGGAGACAGAGTAAAAGCAGGCTTTAACATGAGAAGATGGGGGAGTGCCATTGACATCCACACTGCAGGGCTGTGTGCAGGCTGCCTGCCAGGGAGCCTGTGCAGCTTTTGGAGAGGTGCAGCTCCACAGGCACAGCTCCCCTGACACTGGGCAGCTGGACACCAGGTGAGTGGGGAATGGGAAGGACGTGCAGTGTTGGAGTCAGTGAGTCAGGAGTCTTTCTGAATTCTTCAGAGAGAAATCAGAGTACAGGGATTGAATTAAAGTCTGTGGATGCATTGAAGTATGTTAAGCCACTCCCACATAAAGTAGTTGTTTAAGTAGGAGTAAGTTAGTAAGTTTTAGGGTGAGTTCTAATGCTTTTAGTAAGTGAAAGGTTTCAAATGCTAAAGTTGCAGTGCGAGTTCTAGTGAAGGCTGAAAAAATCCTGATGTTTTCAGTAGAGGCTCCAGGACCACAGTTGTAGACAGTATTTAGACATAATAGAGCTGTAGTAAGAATATTGCTTACATTTTGCAGAACAAGACAGGTTGTATGTGTAGCTTATGCGTAACCTAGCGTGCTAAGAAACTGGAATTCTAATAGGTTAAGGAGTGGTGGTCCGAGTTTGCATCCCAGCTTGGTAGAAAAATCCTATATAAGGGTTTGTATTGGGGAGAGTTGGTGCTTTTAGCCATCTGCTTATTGCCACTGCCTCTTGCCATTTGCTTTTGCTACTGCTTTTGCCATTGCTTTTGCCATTGCCTTTTGAGAGTGATGTGCTTTGTAATAAGGTGTGCTTTGTAATAAATAACCTTTTTAGCAACTATTAGCTGCTTGCTTATTTAAGATAACCTGATGAAGTTGGAGCCAAGAGCTCCAGCGGTTTAATAACCTCACAATGCAGGACCCTGGACACAGTCGTGGTGGGGATTGTGGCTGCAGGCTGGATCAGAGGCAGGCAGGGCTGGATGCAGGTGGCTCAGGCAGAAATAAAAGGACAAAGCAGGCCAGGCACCAGACAGGAACACAGGGAGGCAGGACAGGTGGCGACTGGCATGGGCAAAGGGCTAGGGCAGGACACAGGCTACACATGAGGTTCAGAGGTCATCTGGGTGTCCCACCAAGTGACCAGACAGAGGGAAGGAAAGTATGCGGGGAAAGCAAGGGCCAGCAAGGATAGGAGAGCCAAAATGCAGGCTGGAGCCAGGGCAAAAAGGAGAAAAAAAATGAGCTAGGGCCAGGATAAAGAAGTGGACCTCACCAGGAAGAGCCAAAGCAAAAACACAAAACTCAAAAGACTAAAAAAGCCCAGACTCAAAAAAGCCCCTAAAAGACAAGATTCAAAAAGCCAAGCCAAAAAGCCCAAAGCCAAAAAGCCCCAGAGCTTGTGAGGCAGTTACTTTTATGCTCTCTGGCTCCTCCCAAAGTCTGCCTGCTGACAGGAGACCATTGGCCCAGTCCAACGTTTCTGTGGCAGTCTGTTGGTGGAGACTCTTTTGCCATCTGATTGGAGAACCTCTCTGGAGGCTACAGTGTCTTTGGTGCTCCCCTGCTGACTGCCACTCCCCTGTGAGACATGAAATGGTTGCCAGGCAAAGTCTCCCCAGAGACAAGGCTTTCTTCCATCTTCTTCTAGTTGACTCCCGCAAGTGGCACATGTGCAACCTGTGATGGCTAACAACTGGCCTGGAGGCCTCACACTCATAAGTTACCCTGACCATAACTCGACCAGCCTATACCAGTAAAGGAAAGAAATAAACATCTCTATGAAGAAGAGAGAGGCGGAGAGATTCAAATACAAACAATGGACTCCAGCCAATCCCTGAGGAGCATGTATGCAGGCTGCTATTGGCCACTGAGCTGGGTGGTAACAAAACTGTAGCCAATTGGGACTGAACCTGGGGTTTTTGAAAACCCTATAAAAGAAAGCTGTAAACAATAAAATTTGTTATTGCCACATGAACCTTGGAGTGTCATGTCATGTCCATCCCAACTGCGACACAAACCCTTCCCCACATGACTCTAACAACCAGTATTGAGACAGAAATCAAGATTAAATTGGTTCCTCACACTTCAGAACCTTGGACATCTAATGGACTGAACTGGCACAGCTGGATGGATGCTGAAACCAGGACTAACACTTCAGCAGCTGGATCAACACTGAAACTAGGACTGAGATCTCACCTGCTGGATAAACATGAACTGACAACTGGAACTGGAACTGACATTGTATCAGCTGGATGAAAACTGGAACCAGGGCTGGTGATCTCTTTTTCTCCCTCTTTCTTTCTTTCTGTTTTTCCCTTATTAATTCATCTCTCCCTCTTTAATTTCTCTCTTTCCTTTCACCAAACCCCTTAATCCAAAACACACTGCCATTGCTTATATAGTAGGTCTGCGACTACTATAACATACCAATATCCACACCAAGTGTGTAATTTGCTGTTGCCGGTTGGGGTTTGTTCCCTTACTGTCCCAGTTTAAAGAATTTTTCCCATTATTATGCTAAGGAGGCCTGCCGGGTTACACCCAGGCTCTCTTCAGGACTCGAGACAAAGGGGTAGGTGGGGTCTGGCTTCTGGGGGTTTTTTTCACCCTCACTGGCGAGGTCTGAGGGAAGAGGACTGCCCCGTCTCCAGCCCACGCGGTCCGAACGCCGGGGAGCGAGGTTCTCTGCTGTGGGACACTGCTCTGCATCTGCTCCGCTCCAGCTCTGAGACCACAGCTGACCACCAAAAACCCAAAGGGTGAGCGGAGAGCCCTCCCTCCACTCTTTTCTCCTGTGTGGGACACAGCTGCCGCTGCCGCCTCCCCCCATCCCGTGTGCCGCCCCCGCAGCAGCGCGGAGCCTGCGCTGCTTCCACCGCCGGCACCGAGCGCAGGCAGAGCGTGTCTGCGGCTGGGAGAAGGGCTGACACCGAGTTATTTGGCCTGTTTGGTTGCAAATTATTATAGCTGCTGTTGTTTCTGTTTGTCCGGTTAGATATATTAGTAAAGAGCTGTTATTCCTATCCCCTTACCTCTGCCTGAGAGTTCCTGATTCAAAAATTATAATACTGGGGAGGGAGGCGGCTTACATTCTCTGTTTCAAAGAGGAGCTTCTGCCTTTTTTGGCAGACACCTGTCCTTCAAACCCGGACATTTACTAATAAAACTTTCTAATTGTTCATGGATCCTCTGACCTCTGCCATTCCTTTTGACCTTGAACATTTAAGAACTTTGAGTGTTTCCTTTGCCTTCATGGTGTGACTCCACAGTCTGGTCAACTTTATTAGCAGATGCTGATCCCAACTTCTGCATCACCTCAGCCCTGCATGTCTGGACAGCAGCTGACTCCTGTCAGGGGCTGAAGGACTCTATGAGGTACCTATCTGATCTGCCTTTGACTACATGTGCTGCTCATGGGGCCTAGACTGGGTAATGCAGGGGAGGAGAAGGAAGAGATGAGGCTGTGGGCTGTTTCCGGACATTGTTGTTTCCCTCCTTCATTCCTGCCACCCTTTGGAGCCATCTTTTCCGTGTTTAGCATTGGCTGTGGAGTAGCCAGGGATGTACTTCAGCAGCTCCAAAGGAAAAGGCAAAAAGTTAAATCCACTACAGAGTCTCACACTCTGCACCTCCACCTTTTACCCTGAGCAGACTCGAAGAGTTGCCATGGAAAAAAAAAGGACTATCTGGAGGCCACGACTTGGATGCAAAACAAATTTATTGAGGTAAAGTAGAAAAAGAGATGGCTCACAGAGACCAAGAGGAGCAGCCACTAAGATACAGTGGAGATACTGCAGGGTGTGCATCTGCCTGCCCTGCAGAGGGAGGGAGGGCAATGCGTCCCCACTAGACTGGCCTGGGAAGACACGGACAGTGAATAAAAGACAGGGGAGAGTAGAAGAAGGAAAGAGTAGCCTGGAGCTCTAAATACAATGTCCCAAAGCTTTATCTCTGCCCAGAACCAGGATCTGAGGTTGTGGAGGTTCTTGCCCAAGGATGTTGCCAGCAGATTTAGCAGGTACGGCATCTGCTGCCACCATAGCAGTTGGTGATGCAGGAGAGGTCAAAGCCCCCAGAGCTGATGGGCACTCCGCCACAGCTGAGGATGCTGCCAACAGCAGCAGAGGTGGAGGATCCCACAGCGGTGTTCTGTGGGAAGGAGCTGAGGATGGGGCCAGGCAGGGTCACCAGCACAGCCGGGGGCTGGATGGCAACGTGGGAGCTCTGGCACTGCCTGACACAGCACTCATTGCAGCTGTTGGCCAGCGGGCAGGGGCCACAGGGCTGGCAGCAAGGCTGGCAGGGCTTGCAGCAGGACATGGCTCGGGGTCACAGGAGCACCTAGGATAGAAGGCAGGGAGAAGCAGAAAGTGAGGACACATGAGGAGCAGCAGTGCACCCAAACACCCTGCAGCCAAGGCACCTGCTGGCCCACATTGCACTGCCCAGCTCCAAGGCCAGGAGCCACCTCAGCCAAGTCCCAGCCTCTCTCTGTCTGCACAAGACCTTCTCTCCCCTGCCCTCTCCCAGCACAAGCAGCTCCCAGCCCTGGGCTGTGACAGCCCCTGTCAGCTGAGACCCACAGCCAGGAGAGAGCTGGTCTGGAAGCAGCAGGAGGAAAAGAGGTTTCCCACTTACCTGATTCCTGATGAGGAGAAGGAGGTGAGAGAAGTGGATGAGAGCCCAGAGACTTGGGCTGCCTTTTATAGCAGTCCTGCACTGCCTCAGGCCCAGAGGCACCTTAGTGGAAGTCATAATTTTGTGTCCAGCTCATGTCAAACGTGCACCATCCCAGCTAATGGTAGGGGCTGTGTCCTGCTTTCCTGCATTGCTGCATTTTCATTTCCTGGCACATGCCATATTCTTCCCCCCTTGAGGGTTTTTCTAAGTGCTGGGAGGACTCAAGGATTTCCGGAACGTAAACACTTCAGGACCTGCAGAATGCTTGGATCAAGGGCTATTGGCATTTCTTGTGGTCAGTTGATGTGAACCTGTGTCATTCCTGTGGGTTTTTTGTGGCAAAGTTGCCAGGAAATGGGCACCCCTTTTGTGCTTTTTGCCTATGGACTGCCATGTGAGGGGACATACTGTGTCATCAGAGAACCCAGCTGCTAAATTTTTCCTGTCTTTATATGAGTGTACATATTTTTGAGTTGTTCCAATCAGACCACTGAATTGAAGCCCCTGAACTGATCATCTTCTGCTGGAGTGTTGCTGGTGACTGAGATGGGACACAGGTTCCTCCTCTCCAGGCCGATGCCGCATACACTTGTACAACTCATCTGCCTGGTGCTGAGTGAGGAAGTGGTTGCATCTCACAGCAAATGGGTGTTGGACTGAAGGGACTGGGGCCTGGGCTGTGCTCTGTTGTGAGATGTAGAACAGACTCTCTGTGGTACAGGGGAGGTCAAACATCTTTGAGTCAAACTCCTTTCATGTTCAAGCACCAGGACCTCCACACCCTCCCAAAAATGCCTAGCAAGTGCATCTGGAAAGGTAGGAAAGTGTGATTTTTTTTTAGGCTAACTGCCAAAATTCTATTGCATTTTCATGAACATGCTTTAACTTTCATGTTAAAGTAGATCTTTGCCCAATAAATAACTGTTGTGTTCTGACTGCAGCCCCTCATTCTTTATCCCACTGTTCTGCTTAAACATGGAGGAAATAGAAGAGAACCAGGGATGAGGAAGAGCAGTTGCTTCGGTGAAAAAGAATTGGAGATGAAGTTATTTAATGTTTTTTTGCAGTCTTGCTTTGTTTTGTTTGTAAAGTGTAGAATGAATGTTCCCCAAATCAGACCTTGGTTTTTTTCTGTTGGTAATTGGTAAGCAATCCCTCTTTATCTCAACCCACAACATTTTTCTCCTTACATTTTTCTGAGAGGGAAAGACCTCTTCCTCTCTGAGAAGACAGATACTGCTCTTCCAGCATAGCCTTGCAGTGCCCTGTGCAGCCCCAGATGTTCATTGCTCACATTTTCAGGGCTGAGGCATCCTGCAGACAGCACATTCCCAACTCTTGTCTCACAGACCACCTCTGGGAGACGAAAGGTTACTCACATGGGCTGGCAAGATGACACCAGTTCCTGCCATGTTACTGAAAAGAGAGCACCAACAGCGCCCCCTGCTGCTGCAGGGCAATCACCGCACTGCCCTGCCCGGCCGGGAGCCAGCAGCGCCCCTGCTGGCTGTGCCCGGAACTGCACCCAAGGGGAAAGTGCCTGCAGCCGAGAGCAGCTGGGACTGGGCTCTGGCTCTGTTTGGTGCTGCTGCCGGTGATGGTGTTTGTTTGCCTTGTTATGCACACATGTACTGGTAAAGAACTGGTGTTCCTTTTCCCATATCTTTCCCTGAAAGCCCCTAATTTCAAAGTTATAATAATTCAGAGGGAAGGGGGTCACATTCTCCATTCCAAGGGATGTTCCCACCTTTCTTGGCAGATATCTGTCTTTCAAACCAAGACATCTTAAAACCAAGATATTGGCTAGAACATATTAATCACTGATTAAGTAAATAAAGAAGCATTAGCTGACACAAGACTTGTCAGTCACAGATGTAGGGCGTTAACACAAGGTCAGATTAATCTCTGGTATTTGTACTAAGCAATGTCTGCTACAAAACTAAGCATTAACCATGCATATAGGAATTATACGCTATGTTCTAAGGTCAAAAGAATTTTCGAGCATCGTCGCCCATTGCTGCAAGGACTCCTTTGAGAAATATAACTTTTTGACAAATCCACCCCCTGAGACTTTAATATAATTTCTTTAAGTGCCATATCCAGTTACTATACTGACCTAGTCTGTGGATCAGTAAGCACTGAATTAAACAAGTGATTACAGTCATGAGTACCACATTACATCATGACAAGTGCAAGAGATTATTTTAACCATCCTAAGTTTAGGAGTGTGAGGCCATGAAACCAGCCAAGAAAAATCTAGTACTTCTGTCTCTGTAGCACTTGTGGCTAGTTTCTTTAGTTGTTTCTTTCTTTTCTGTTAGTCAGGAGTTATTGGAAAGATTGAATCAACACATCTCTTTAAATTCTTCACATCCCTGATTATCTCAACACCAAATAGTCAATCGCTGCTAGATTTTCAAGGGCAGCTTCTCTGGCTTCTGTAATTTCTGTACTTAGGACTGTTAATGCTTGTGAGGTGTAATTTATATCTTAAACTAAAGCACACATGGTTCTCTTTATAGTATGATACTTCACAGCTACTCTGACTCCAAGTGTTCAAAAGGCAGCAGCAACCAGTTCACTCTCATTATATAGGGTAATTTGAGGATCACTATCCTTTGTCAACTGATAAGATGAACACTTCTCTCTTTAATGTTTCAAATCTTCTTGGTCAAGTAAGAGAGGGGTTAATCTAACAGTGGCACTGGGCCCTGGAGAAGTATTGGGCAGAACATATGAGTAGGTCAGTTAGTCACGCAGCAAAACCCATCCTATAGGTAACTTTGTGTGCACCCAGGCATAAGAAATATTTTCTGTGGTATTGCATTTTAAGGGAGGTTGTAGCTGTGTTAGATGTTAACACTTAGAGAAACAACAGACAAATGTTACACATTTCTTTTCTCTGCACAGCCTGATTGTGGCAGACACTGATCCAAACCTTCTGAATCACCTCAGTCCTGCATGTCTGGACAGCAGCTGGGCCCTGCCAGGTACTGAAGGACTGTAGGAGGTGCAGATGTCATAAGGGTGTCATGGCTTTGACCACACTCATGGACCAGCTAATGGAGAGGAGGAGAAGGAAGGGATGAGGTGTTGGGCTGTTCCTCTCATAATGAAGATTGTTTCTCATATTCACTGCTGCCACTCTGCATCCAGGATCTCCCTGATGGCCATTGGCTGCAGAATAGCCAGGGATGTCTCTGTCAGCTGCAAGGGAAAGGACACAAAGTAAAATCCACTCAGGGACTCCCACCCCAGCTTCTCTACCTTTTTAACTATGCAGACTAGAAGTGTTGCCACAGAAAAAAAAAAGGATGACTCAGAGTCCCAGGTTTGGATGGACAAAGAATTTGATGAATCTATGGAAGAAAAGGAGGTGGCTCACAGAGAGAACCAGGAGCAGCCACTAAGATGCAGTGGAGCACCTGCAGGGTGTCCATCTGCCTTTCATGCTGAGGGAGAGAGGGCAACACATCCCCACTAGGCTGACCTGGGGACACATAGAGAACAGGAGGTAAGAGTGGAAGAACGAAAAAACGTACAAAATCTCTGTCATGTCCAATCACATTCTTAGACACGTGAACAAGAATAAAAAGAGCAGAGCCCCTTTCCTGACAACTTTACCACAAACAACCCAGATAGAAATGACACAAGAGAGCATCACCTGCCCACAAGGGATGCTGCTGGCACTTGATCAGAGCATTCTGCCTGTACTGACGTCTTTCTGCCCTGGAAATCCTTGGGCTTATCCTCCCAGCACATACAGAAGTGGCTCATCATATAGGAAAGCACGCGGAATTAGCCAGGAAATGAAAAGGAGGCAATATAGGAAACCAGGACACAGCCCCTACCATTAGCTGGGATGGTGCACATTTGGCATGAGCTGGACACAAAATTATGACTTCCACTAAGGTGCCTCTGGGCCTGAGGCAGTGCAGGACTGCTATAAAAGGCAGCCCAAGTCTCTGGGCTCTCATCCACTTCTCTCACCTCCTTCTCCTCATCAGGAATCAGGTGAGTGGGAAACCTCTTCTCCGCCTGTTGCTGCTGCTTCCAGACCAGCCCTTTCCTGGCTGTGGGTCTCAGGTGACAGGGGCTGTCACAGCCCAGGGCTGGGAGCTGCTTGTGCTGGGAGAGGGCAGGGGAGAGAAGGTCTTGTGCAGACAGAGAGAGGCTGGGACTTGGCTGAGGTGGCTCCTGGCCTTGGAGCTGGGCAGTGCAATGTGGGCCAGCAGGTGCCTTGGCTGCAGGGTGTTTGGGTGCAGTGCTGCTCCTCATGTGTCCTCACTTTCTGCTTCTCCCTGCCTTCTATCCTAGGTGCTCCTGTGACCCCGAGCCATGTCCTGCTGCCAGCCCTGCAACCCTTGCTGCCAGCCCTGCGGCCCCTGCCCGCTGGCCAACAGCTGCAATGAGTGCTGTGTCAGGCAGTGCCAGGACTCCCACGTTGCCATCCAGCCCCCGGCTGTGCTGGTGACCCTGCCTGGCCCCATCCTCAGCTCCTTCCCACAGAACACCGCCGTGGGATCCTCCACCTCTGCTGCTGTTGGCAACATCCTCAGCTGTGGCGGAGTGCCCATCAGCTCTGGGGGCTTTGACCTCTCCTGCATCACCAACTGCTATGGTGGCAGCAGATGCCGTCCCTGCTAAAGCTGCTGGCACTGTCCTTTGGCAAGAACCTCCCAGACCTCAAAGCATGGTTTTGGGCAGGAGATAGAGCTTCAGGACATTGTGTTTAGAACTTTGGACCATCGCTTCTTTCTTCTACTGTGCACTCCTTTTCTGTCCCTCTCTCCCCAGGCCAGTGTAGTGTGGATGCGTCGTCCTTCCTCCCTCTCCAGAGCAGTGCAAAGAACACCACATGGGAGCTCCATCTTAATGGCTGCTCCTGGTGCTCTCTGTGAGCCATCTGCTTTTCTTTTTAAACTTATTAAAATTGTGCTGCATTCAAGCCTCAGCCTCTGAGTCGTCTATTGTTCTCTGGCAACTCCTCAGGAAAAAGGTGGAGAAAGTAATGTGTGGGACTGGCTGCAGTGGATTTTACTTTGTGCCCTTTTCCTTTGGAGCTGATGAAGAACATCCCTGGCTACTCAGCAGCCAAAGGCCATCATGGAGACTTTGGCTCCAAAGTGCTTAAGGATTGGGGATGGGAAACAGCAACACCTTGGGACAGCTCACAACCTCATATCTTCCTATCCTTCCTTCATTTACCTGGCCTAGGGTCGGTGGCCAGCACACCTGGGAACAAGCAGATGAGATCCAAACCTCACACAGTCTCTCAGCACCTGGGCCCAGGTGCTGCCCAGACATGCAGGACTGAGGTGAGGCACAAATTAGGATTGGTAACACATTCAGTCTATTCAATGTGGTCTCCATCCCTGTGAACCCAACACCTCCAAAAGGATCTAATGTTTTGTTCCGGGTGTCCATCTTCTCTGTGCAAATGACTTGTGGCTTCACTACTAATGCCAACATTTAGGAATGTTTCCAGCTGTACTTGAAAATTTCTGGTTAGTCCCACCTCCTCCAGTGTGAGCAGGGATTCCTCCTAGTGTCAAGAGACTATCACCAGTCTTCCACAGTCATAGACACTGTCTTTTCTGTTCCTTGAGACTATACCAAATGTCACCAGGAATGGAAATGCATATGTTTCCACAGGGGACAACATAATGCTAAAATCATGGAATTATGAGATCATAGAATGGTCCAGGTTTGGAAGGGATGCTTAATGGAGTTGCTGTTTGGGTCCCTGGCTCAGACATGGTGTTCTCACGTGTGGTTTAAGTCTCTATTTCAACCACTGTGTTCTCAGATGCAGTTTGGATTCCTGGCTCAGTCGTGGCATTCCCAGAGATGGTTTGGTCCCTGCCTTAACCACAATCCTCAGACTGAAATGAGTTATGACTCGACCAGCACAGGTCAAGCCAAAAGCTGTTGGTTTTCACTGGGGTAGGCAAGGCACCCTTCTGTCAGCTCTGACACCAATTTACCAGGATTTTTAGCCTGCTGAAGTGTAAAATCCCAGGATATGGGAGGTGATAACTGCTCTGGGCATTGCCCAAATCCTTTCACACACTCTGTCACTCAGGGCACCAGCCACCCAAAAGTTGTCTCCTCTCACACCAGGGTGACACTGGATTGCACAAACCTGACAATAAGCCCACAGTGTTAATTAGCACAGCTGTTAATTAAGCAGCTCAGGTGAAGGTAAACAAGGACTTGGGGAGCCTGCAAAACAAAAGAACTCCTTTCATTCACGGATGGGAAGAGGGATGTGTATTCCCTCTTCCTCTCCACTCTACTGCTTCCAGCACAGCAAGGGCGTTGCAAAGCACCCAGCCTTTGATCCTATCAAAGTGTTCCCAAGCTCATTTTAGATGTCAGAGCACTTATCACAGCTAAGGCTTAAATCATAACAATCTAAATAAAAATCTGAGCTGTGCATCAGGCAGCCCTTACTCAGGACAGTGGGGAGAGGTATTTCAGGTATCTCTGCAGGTGTCTCTGGTGGTGATCTGGTCTAGGAGGTGATGAATCACCCATGGAAAGTGCCACTCTTTGCATGGATGAAGGAAAGGATTGAAGTGAATGCCTTTGATATACTACACACAGCTTTACCATCCCAGTAGGGACATCTGAAAGGAATCAGTCTCATAAACCTCCTTTTCATGTCATTAAGTGAGCAGAAACTGTGCTCCAAGATAAAGCTTGTCTGAGCTAATTGAGATTTTTCTGATATTTATTTGGAGATATAATTCTAAATAGATAAGAATTTATCTCCTTGACCTCCAGAGCAGGTGTCTTCACCTGAGCTATTTGTCACAGATCATCAGTGGGGTGAAATAGCCAATTTCAGATCTAAATTTATCTCCTCCAAAAGTTACTGTACCAGTCAGGCAAACCACATTCTACAAGGATCAAATTTTCTCCCAGTGATATTTAAGATGGTTTAGAGAATAAAAATAACCTAGGCAAAAATTAAAAAAAAAATCAGAGGAAACATACAGATTTTATTGAGAAGACTTCCATCCAAGAAAACACTGTCTACACTGTCTAGAGACAAAACAGGAAAATGTTGGACATGAGAAAAACACTTTTCGCAACTTCTGTGTCAACTCCAAAGGCTCAGTGGGGTTAGAAGGAGAGTGATTTACTTGTGCTTTGTGTGACAGATGCAGCTGATCAGAGCAACCAGTCCAACTTCTCTCCTGCTCACAAGAACCCTCTCCTGCCACCTCTGTCCCTAGAGTACTTTGGACATGGGTGTGAGGTTCAGCAATCAGACAGAGCTGCTGACCAAGGCTCTGGTGACAAGTGGTGGGTTCACATCTAATCCTTTGCTGGAACAAGTCATTCTCACAAGGAAATGAGTGTGGATCACACAAGTGATTCCCACCATTCAGCCAGAGCAGTGGACATCCTGTTCACACCGGCTTTACCAAAACCTTCTGCCTTCTCTCTCAAATAATACTTATAGCCAAACTGGGGACATACAAGCTGGAGAAGTGGAGTTTAAGGTGGGTGAAAATTCCACAAGATGTCTGGGCTCAGAGGATTCTCACTAGAACTAAATACTGAATCTCCCACACAGGCACCTTGATCGACTAAATTTGCATCATCAGAATGTTTTGATTCTACCAGAAATGAAGGGCAAAGATTCAGACAAAAGAATACAGAAAGAAATGACACTGTCTTGAGAGCTGATTAAAATCCTCCTGTTTACCATATCCTGTGCCAGTACAAACAAACAAGCCAACAAAACTGGAAAAGTTCCTTAATTAACCACATGGGACTGTGGTTAACTGCCTTCCAGTTCTTAATGATTGGTAAGAAACATTCCACACTTCATTAGGGGCAGGGCCATGTGGTGCCCTTAGGGGGATCACACATTTTAAAACCATTGCAGGCAACCCAGGCACCAGGAGCTTTGAGTCTGATGCTACTGTACAAATTCTGTTCCTCTGGGAACTCCAGATGGACCCGACTGTGCCAAAGGGATCCATTTCTGTATAATATCTCCTTAGGAGTGCAGTGAATAGCACAGACTCAAAACCAGTGTAACACCCAAGGGAAGGATGAATAAAGAGATAGGTAAAGGATGCTGTTGGTTTCTTACGAGATTTAAAGATTATTTGCATGACTTTGTCAAATATTTCCTATATTTCCTTGTATTTTCAAAGCTGCTTCCACCACAAATCAAAGCATGATGAATATGGTATGGAATAATGGGTGGAGAATATACTGGATATTTGACTTGGATAGAGTGAAATTTCTTTAGGGTGGCTGATATGGGGCTGAGTTTTGGATTTCTTCTGAAAACTCTACTGATAACACACCTGAGATCCTGTAGCACAGGAAGCTGAACTTCATGTGGTGTTCAGCAATGTGGTGAATGGGCTCCTCTCCTTGGAGCCAGCTGCTGCCTGTTATGACAACAACCTGTGCTCTCCTCTACTGGTACCAGATCATAGTGTAAAAGTGAGAACTCTGATAGGTGTGAGTGGTCTGGAAGTGGTCTGATTCTGTCCCACCATGACTTGGCCTTTTTTCTGGGTCATGGTGTCTGGAAAAATAAAAGAAACACTGTAAGTGGAAGGAAAGGCTCCAGGAAGCAAGCCTAGATGTCTGATGAAAGTTCTTATGGGAGAATTTTCCCTTTTCCTTGTTTATCAGCAAGAACTCAAGGGCTGGGGACAGCAAAATGTTGAGGACAAGAGCTCTCAGTTCTCAGCTCAATGTGGTTCCACAGTGCAGTAATGACCTTCACCTCACATAAGGTTGTCCTACAGGACAACTGTATGTAGCCCCACTCTCAGATTCCTGCTCTCTCGTTCCACAAAATTCCCAGGAAACTCTGTTGTGTCACCCTGGTTCTGGGATCTATGGAGCAACTAAGAAAATTACATCCTTCCTCCAATTTCTTGTTATCTGAGGTCCAAATAACCAAACCAACCAAAGCCAGAATGAAGGAAAGAGAGGTCATTGGCAGTTTTGACTCACAAGAAGAAATCAGCCACAGCTGTATGTGCCAGACAAAAAAGAGTAGTGCTGCCTGTTAGCAGCATCTTCAAAATACAGAATCCATGTTTAGAGGGAAGAAAATTCACATAGCAGTAGAGAACTTCCTCAGAGACACAAGTGAGAAACCATGGCCCGAATGGATTAGAAGGTGAGGCAGAGATGAATGGAGGCAGAGAGGGAGCAAGGAAGGGAAGAATGGGGAAAGAAAAGCAGTAGTTAGTGTGACATGACAAAAGCCCCATGGCCATGTCCTGGGCAGTGCTCACTGCTGCTCTTACAGCTCTGCCAGGAGGGCCCAGAAACAACCAGGCTGAGTCAGGCCACAGGGATTTCATTCTACTCAGGGATACCTGGGATAGCAATCAGGTGCCAACCCTGGCAGCAGAGGTGGGTGCCTCTCAGGAATTGGCAAATTCCTACCCCAGTAGAGAATCCCTCTATCCCTTCAGCCTCAAGGCCAGTCTTGAATTAATTCCCTGATGCATCTTTCTGCCCTCTCTGGAGCAAGGTGAGAGCACCTCTTCTGAAGGAGCAGTCCTGCATGTGAGCTGTCCCTGTCCTTATACACAGGAATCCTTGGATTGCAGGGCTGGAAGGAGCTTGGCTTTGTGTGCCCTGTCAGCTTGCCCCACAGGAGTGTGCCAGGCCAATGACTGCAGCCTGCGAGGGAACCCTGCAGGGAACCGATGCAGTTTATGGTAGCAATGACCAATTCCTGCAATGGAAATCCTCATCAGCCCTCTGAGAAAATATCCATGGGGGAATGAACATAAACACAGGAATCAAAAGTTAACAATGCAGGAATCTGAAACACAGACCATATCATTAGCTGGAATGTTTTGCAACTCATTTCAAGAAATTATTACTTCCACAAGAGAAAATCTCAAGGCCTGGAGCACTGCAGGACCAGAACAAATATTAACTCTCCCATCTATTTGTTGGAGGTTAGGATTTTTCTTTTTTTCTTTTTTTCTTTTTTTCTTTTTTTCTTTTTTTTTTTTTTCTTTTTTTCTTTTTTTCTTTTTTTCTTTTTTTTTTTTTCTTTTTTTTTTTTTTTTTTTTCTTTCTTTTTTTTTTTTTTCTTTTTTCTTTTTTTTTCTTTTTTTTTTTTTTTTTCTTTTTTCTTTTCTCTGAGGGAATTTTCTTCCATCTGTTACCTTAAAGATAATAACCAACCAGTACTTAAGAGACAAAAGAAGTAGCCAAGGTTGGGGGAAGGATGCAGCTGCACTCTCCTAGGTGAGGGACTTTCTCTTGGCAGGGCAGAGACACCACGAGATTTTGGCTGGAAGGTGAGGGAGTGGGCTTGGCTCCTGTTTCTCTCACTCTCAGGATTGGAGGGGAACAGTCGAGTTGCTGCTCCTGAGAGAAGAATTCACCAGCACGGAGTTCAGCCCGGCACTGCTGCTTCTTTACTGTGGGTGAGCCTCTGCTCATTAGAGCTGCCAGTGAACTGGAACCTTAGTAACACTCGATCTGACTGGAAAGGACCCTCACCATCTACTCAGGGGAAAATCCTGGGACCCTGACCCCCTCCCCCTTCCCAAGGGTGTATCCCCAGCTGTATGCAGCAGCTGCTACAGAGAAACCCCGCTGCTGCTGCCCAGCCCACTGCTTTCTGCCACTGCCTTGGGCTTTTTCACTACACTCTAACCCAACATCCCATATCATCAGCCTGACACCCACAACTCCTGCTAAGGCTGTGGAGTTTTCTGTTACCTTTTTTTCACCATCCTGGGGTATGCCTGCCTGTGCCATTCCAGCCACCAGTCCTGCTACAGCTCATTTCACCATCAGGAGGGGCACTAGGACCGGCTGCTCCTGCGGGTCTATAAAGGGAGCCCCTTCTCCATCCCTTGGGTTTATAAAGGGAGCCCTTTCTCCCTCCCTCCCCCCCGAGCCCCCATTAACAGAGTGCAAAGGCAGCCGAGCTCGCGCCACAGCGCCCCCTGCAGGGCAATCACCGCACTGCCCTGCCCGGCCGGGAGCCAGCAGCGCCCCTGCTGGCTGTGCCCGGAACTGCACCCAAGGGGAAAGTGCCTGCAGCCGAGAGCAGCTGGGACTGGGCTCTGGCTCTGTTTGGGGCTGCTGCCGGTGATGGTGTTTGTTTGCCTTGTTATGCACACATGTACTGGTAAAGAACTGGTGTTCCTTTTCCCATATCTTTGCCTGAAATCCCCCTAATTTCAAAGTTATAATAATTCAGAGGGAAGGGGGTCATATTCTCCATTCTAAGGAAGGTTCCTACCTTCCTTGGCACACATCTGTCCTTTAAACCAGGACACTCTTCACTCCCCCTTGCTTCATTCTGCAACAGGTGAGATGGGACCCCTGTTCTGCCAGGATGTGGACTTATATGAATGAATCCTGTGCTCCAGGTCCTGGGTTTGACAGAATGTTCATGGTTATGGCTGTTACATGCAGAGTGCTTGTAACCTAAAGGCAAGGATTGTATTTGCCATCCTACATAGCACCTAACTTACATAAATGGGCCTAATATAAGAGCCCTGTGTGCCATCCCACTGCTGTGCATGACTGTGTGCTCTGATAGAGGAGCTGCCCTGGTTTGATTTCTTTGGAATCCTTCCGACATGACTCTTGAAGTTTAGCCAATTGCATTACAGTGCTAGATTTATCTTTAGTTGTTACAGCGGACCCTACCTCATATATAAATTGAGTTTTTACAAGTTGGCAGAGTTTAGGGTGAGGTGGGGAGTTTGGCTTTACAGCATCAAACTCCTCTAACAATTAATAAAGGATGGGCAGATCATATTGAATGAAGTTTGCCTGCCTCTCTTCCTCATTAGCAAGGCTGGAAAACTCATTATTCTTCAGCTCCCACTGAGGGAGTTTGCAAATTTAATTCTCTTTCTCTTTAGAAGAAGTCATACAACTGGTTCCTCAAGTTTCCAGCCAATGCCTTTTTAGTATTCAATTCCTTTTCAGCTTTCTTTCCAGCTAGGTGTTTAACTTCTAATTTGCAAAGTTTTAGTTACGTAAAACAAAGACTAAGTGCCTTATTTTATTGCTTGGCAACATACTTCTCTCACCAAAATGGTAGAGTGTTTTTCCTTTTCTATTGCTATGTCCCTGATTTTCTTAAATATACTGTGCCTCTGCAAATACTCTCTTTTGTCTGTTTCTCAAAATTTGGGATCCTGACAACTACACCAAATTGTCACTGGTGGAGAGGGAGCTTCAGACAGAGTTTATTAAATAAGTCCTGTTGAGTTGTGAGGTGCAGAGAGGACACCCTGACTTTCTAAATTCCTCCTCAGAGAGGAGCCTGGATTAGACTGCATCCAATCTTAGCCCTAGACTGTGAGTGGTTTAAGTAACTTTGTCCCACAGGACTAATTATGGAAAATTTTAGATACATACATATATATATGCATATATATACACATATGTAAAATTATTTATTAAGACAAATTATTAGACAAAATATCTTAAGCAGAATTATTTACTACACAGTGTAAAACTTAAAACTATTAGTAGTGTGTAGAATATGATGGGATAGTGCACCATATCAAAGTAATTATATTAAAGCAATTATATTAAAGCTAGCAAACATAATTATTAAAATAGATTTTGCTGCAAGTCAGCATACCAATGCTCATGGGCAGATCTCTTTTACTTGATGTATTTTTGAAGGGGCATTTCCACTCCAAAACCAGAAAGTTCATGCACACATCCAAGCAGGAAAATGTTAGAAGAACCTATTGCATAAACTTGGACTGAACTTCTATAGTATTGAGTGATGGACTCTCAGTCATGTGTCTGTGGTTGCAGCAATGTAAGTATGTTGATTAGGGTTTGGTGAGCCAGATGCAGGGCCCCACTCAGTCCACTACTGACAGCCCACCAAATAGGTCATTCTTCAAGTTGCTTGACCACTTTGCAGGGCAGAGCATCCTGCCACAGTGTCTCACCCCTCCATCCCTGCAGGCAGACCCAGATGTGCTTGCCACATCTTCCCAGAGCAACACCTTTCTCACTGGCAGCTGGGGACAGTGTGGGGAGAGAGAAGGACGACACAGAGACACAGGCTGGGATGCAGCAAAACTTTAATGAGTTGGAAGAGGGAAATGAGGTTCTCTGAGTGGGCACAGTGGTGAGGGAGCACCAGGATGATGTAGGAGATTCTGTCCCTTTTCCAGGGTGCAGTTCACCCCTTGGATGGGGCTTAGACAGTGACCACAGGACAGAAGAGGACAAAACAACAGAGAAGAGACAAGAAAAATGTGCAGGAGAAACAGGCAAGTTAGACAAGTGCCATGGTTTCAGACAGCCCAGGCATCACTCCTCCACTGCAGATGGAGTCATGGATGTTCAGTGCCTCTGAAAGCAATGGTCAGGATCTCCATGCTCAGTCCATTTTCATCTTCTGGGTTCAAGGGGATCCTTCAGTGGGGCTGTCACCAGCAGCTTTAGCAGATTCTGTTGCAGTAGCGGTTGGTGATGCAGGAGAGGTCAAAGCCCCCAGAGCTGATGGGCACTCCATCACAGCTCAGGATGCTGCCAACAGCAGCAGAGGTGGAGGATCCCACCACGGTGTTCTGTGGGAAGGAACGAAGGATGGGGCCAGGCAGGGTCACCAGCACAGGGGAGGGTTCAATGACCACATGGGAGTCCTGGCACTGCCTGACACAGCACTCATTGCAGCTGTTGGCCAGTGGGGTGGGGCCGCAGGGCTGGCAGCAAGGCTTGCAGGGCTGGTGGCAGGGGGGGCAAGGATGGCAGCTGGACATGGCTCTGAGTCACAGGTGCACCTGGGAGAGAAGAAAGAGACAAGATGGGGATGGTTGAGGAGCCACCTCTCCACACACCACAAGGGAGCCAAGACACAGCCTGGACTGGGATGTGCAGTCAGTGCAGGAGCACCACACAACTCTTTGCCTTTGATCCCCACCACTGAGCAAGGACAGACAGGCCCACAAATGCACTTTCTTAGTCAAGAGAACAACACTCCCCCCAGCCCAGACACAGCCCCTCTGTCTACACCAAACCCTATGTCCTCCTCCCCTCCCCAAAAAGGCAGCCCAAGCCCAGAGCTTCCAACTCACTTGCTTCCAAAGGAGAAGAAAGACAGGGAAGTGGATGAGAGAGTGAAAAGCTGAGGTGCCTTTTATACTGGTCCTGCACTGCCCCAGGTCCAGAGGAAGTCTCTCTGGAAACAGTAATTTTCTGAGAAGCTCATTTCAAGTGCAAAACACTCCAATTAATGATATGGGCTGTGTTTTGTTTTCCTGTATGGCCACATTTTCATTGCCTTCTTTGGCCACACACGTTTCTCCCTGAAGGCTCCTTTTTAGAGCTGGGCAGAGAAGCCCATGGACTTCTGGGACAGGAGCTCATTGGTGCCAGCAGAAGATGAGTCTCGAGTGCCAGAGGCATTGCCTGCAGTCTGGGGACCTTGGCTTGGGGTGCTCCCGTGGGCTTGTTTGCAGCCCCGTGGGCAGGAAGGGCCCTGCTGCTCCAAGCCCTGGAATGCTCGCTCAGATGCCAAAGGGTTGCTGAATATGTTGATGTGCCACGTCCTCTTCCTCCCACCCTCCAAAATCTCTGATTCACACTGGCCATTGCCTTTGCAGGTTGGTCATCTGCTCTGCTGCTCCTGTCTCTCTCCCTCTGAAGAACCACATGGTAATGAAAGTCTACCCCATTCTAAAGAACTGCCCACAAGGCAGGGGAGCTGTAGAGATGCTTCCCAGCTGCTGTTAAAGGCAGGACTCTCTGGTCAAAAGCAGTCATTTGCTCCACTTCTTCCATGACAGCCCCTTCACTTTGTGGTGATGACAATGGGTAGTTCTGATAAGCAAAAAATGGAGAAGGGTCATGGTGTAACTGCGTCTGGCATCTCAGTACACACAGCCAGTCACTCCCTACACCATCGTGGGAGAGAGGGGATAATCAGAAGAGTAAAGGTGAGAAAACCCATGGGCTGAGAGAAAGGTAAAATAAAAGCTGCAGATACAAGCAGAGCAAAACCAGGTATTCATTCACCACTCCCCATGTTCAAACAGGTATTCAGCCATATCCAGGACAGTGGGGATCCATCATGCATAATGGTTAAATGGGAAGACAATCGCCATCACTCCAAACATTCCTGCCATGCTGCATCTTCCAGCAGTTTAATGTGTTCAGCATGATGTCACATGATATGGTTTTTCCTTTTAGGCAGTTGTGACCAGCTGTCCCAGCTGTGTCCCCCCCCCACTTATTGTGCACCCCACAGTTTGTGCCCCACTAACTGGTGAGGTGATAAGAGAAGCAGAAGAGGCTTGGATGTTGTGCCAGCACCACTGAGCAAACAGCCCTGCCTCCCCCTGAGCAGCTGTGGACTCGTGTGGCAAAGGAGACTCAGAGAAACCTTTTGGATGGGCAAGGCTGGAGCGTCCTGGCAGAGGACAGGATGAGCTTTTTTGCGTTAGTAGGGGACTATCAGAGAGAGCCCGTGGAGTGGAGGAGGCCCAACAAGTGCACCAAGGACTCCTAAGAGCAGCATTCAGAGGGAGAGAAACAGGAGCAGCAGAGCAGATGACCAACCTGCAAAGGCAATGGCCAGTGTGAATCAGAGATTTTGGAGGGTGGGAGGAAGAGGACGTGGCACATCAACATATTCAGCAACCCTTTGGCATCTGAGCGAGCATTCCAGGGCTTGGAGCAGCAGGGCCCTTCCTGCCCACGGGGCTGCAAACAAGCCCACGGGAGCACCCCAAGCCAAGGTCCCCAGACTGCAGGCAATGCCTCTGGCACTCGAGACTCATCTTCTGCTGGCACCAATGAGCTCCTGTCCCAGAAGTCCATGGGCTTCTCTGCCCAGCTCTAAAAAGGAGCCTTCAGGGAGAAACGTGTGTGGCCAAAGAAGGCAATGAAAATGTGGCCATACAGGAAAACAAAACACAGCCCATATCATTAATTGGAGTGTTTTGCACTTGAAATGAGCTTCTCAGAAAATTACTGTTTCCAGAGAGACTTCCTCTGGACCTGGGGCAGTGCAGGACCAGTATAAAAGGCACCTCAGCTTTTCACTCTCTCATCCACTTCCCTGTCTTTCTTCTCCTTTGGAAGCAAGTGAGTTGGAAGCTCTGGGCTTGGGCTGCCTTTTTGGGGAGGGGAGGAGGACATAGGGTTTGGTGTAGACAGAGGGGCTGTGTCTGGGCTGGGGGAAGTGTTGTTCTCTTGACTAAGAAAGTGCTTTTGTGGGCCTGTCTGTCCTTGCTCAGTGGTGGGGATCAAAGGCAAGGAGTTGTGTGGTGCTCCCTGCACTGACTGCACATCCCAGGCCAGGCTGTGTCTTGGCTCCCTTGTGGTGTGTGGAGCGGTTGCACTGCAACCATCCCCATCTTGTGGACACTACTGAAGGCTCGTGGAAAAATCCAACCTGGATTTTTCCCTGGCTGTTGGCTTTCTCAGCTCCAGCTCGGACCTTTCCCAGGCTGGGTATTTTTGTCAGAGACAAAACAAAAGAAGGAAGAAAGAACAACACAGATAAAGACCTGATGTTGATCACCGAGCTACGTGAGTGTCTCGTGATGTTTTGCAGAAAGTATGTTTTCAAAGAGGTGTTGCCTTCTTGTACCAATGAGTCTTTCTACTCTGTTTTGGATGATCTATCTTATATAAATGACATGGCTCTTCATTAAATTGCTTCTTCTTCTGCTTTCTGCATGAAGCCAATATTGCTGCATTATTCGCTGTTCCTAATCAGGTAGTGACACCATCTTGTCTCTTTCTTCTCTCCCAGGTGCACCTGTGACTCAGAGCCATGTCCAGCTGCCAGCCTTGTCCCCCCTGCTACCAGCCCTGCCCTCCCTGCTACCAGCCCTGCACCCCCTGCTACCAGCCCTGCCAGCCTTGCTGCCAGCCCTGTGGCCCCTGCCCACTGGCCAACAGCTGCAATGAGTGCTGTGTCAGGCAGTGCCAGAGCTCCACCATCATCATTGAACCCTCCCCTGTGCTGGTGACCCTGCCTGGCCCCATCCTTCGTTCCTTCCCACAGAACACTGCTGTGGGATCCTCCACCTCTGCTGCTGTTGGCAACATCCTGAGCTGTGGCGGAGTGCCCATCAGCTCTGGGGGCTTTGACCTCTCCTGCATCACCAACCGCTACTGCAACAGGATCTGCTAAAGCTGCTGGTGACAGCCCCACTGAAGGACCCCCCTGGAACCCAGAAGATGGAAATGGTCATTTAGAGACTCTGACATCCATGGCATTTGGGAAGAGCTGTGCCTGGGCTGTCTGAAGCCATGGCCCTTGTCTAACTTGCCTGTTTCCCCCCTGTGTTCTTTCCTGTCTCTGCTCTCATGCCCTTCTATGGGCTGTGATTACTGGCTAAGCCCCATCCAAGGTGTGAACTGCACCCTGGAAAAGGGACAGGGTCTCCTACATCCCACTGGTGCTCCCTGCACCACAGTGCCTGCTCAAAGGACCTCGTTTCCCTCTTCCAACTCATTAAAGTTTTGCTGCATCCCAGCCTGTGTCTCTGTGTGGTCCTTCTCCCTCCCCACACTGTCCCCCTATGCCAGTGAGAAAGGTGTTGCTCTGGGGAGATGTGGCAGGCACAGATGAGAGCCTTGGGTCTTCCTGGAAGGAGGGAAGGGTGAGATACAAGTTCCTGCCTAGAGACTGTTCCATGTATCTGGGGAAGCTCTTCCTGTCTCCTGCAGAGCCAGGAGCCATGAGACCACTGACTTATTGCACACCAAATGCAAATTCCCTCCTCAGCCTTTGAGAACACCCTGAAGATAATGGGTGTCTTCTCTTGAGGTGTCCATCTCCCCAACTGCACAGTGGGTGTTAGTTGGGAGGAAAGAGTTAAAATGGAAGAATGGCAAGGAGAAATAATATAAGTTGGTTTTAGAGTTCTTTTCACTTAAAGGCCAAACTTTCACTTCAGAGATGCCAATAATACTCAGTGTGGAAATTTCAATCATTCGTGTTTGCTTTGGATTGTTTTCTGCCTGCTGAAAGATAATGAATTTTCTCAGAAAAGAGAACAGGATGTTTTTAAATACTTCAAATCATTTTTCCCATATGTTTGGGCCTCCTTGTAGTGGGGGAAATGAGTTCAGAAGTTCAGAGATTATAAAAACACAGCACCGTGAAAGAATGGGTCTACATCAGGCTCTGAGTTAAGCAGGGCACAGGCCTATTGCACACGCCTTTTGTCCCTTATAAGATGGAACAAGCTCAGCAGTGTCTGCCTCCCCATTTTGCCACCGTGATGATGGAATACATCTGCCCTTCACACTTTAGGTGTAGATTTTGGCCATTTTGGTTACCTGCACATTTTCAGTTCACACGTTTGGTGTAGTTGGCAGCTGCCAAGAGCAAGCATGCCATGGCTATAGAAAAGGTTGAGGACTGGGAAGGCTGTGACAGTGACTCCCCACATTTTGGGATGCCCCAGCACTGAGCACTGGACCCCTGTGGCTGCTTTCCCAGCAACAATGGCTCTGCCATGGCTTGAAGCTGATGATGCAGCTGTGGTCACTCCACAATCAAATTGGTTGTGTGAGAGTAACTGTGGAGAGCTGTTGCATACATGTAAGCCTTATAAAACAAGGGCCTTCTTATCCTGATAAAATTACGGCTCAGGCCTGCTACTTTGGCTAAGCAGAAAAGGACTATGGGAAAGTGACTCAGCTGAATTGGAGGTAAAAAAACAAGATATAATGTGATCACATCATGGTTTATGGTGGTTGGCTGAATTATATTTGTTATACTTGAGTGGAATGTACCTGATAATGGGCTAAATGCTTTAAAAAGGCCTGGTTTTTTTGCTATAAAGTGGCTCTCCTTTGCACCTGCCTGGGGACTCTGCATTGCTTTGCTTCACTTTGTAGAGAAAACGGCATCTAAGTCTGCTCAGAAATTAGCGGAGAGGTTGGGATGGTCATTAGTCTCTGGCCTCAGAGCCTTTAACCATGAGGTTACAGCCTTACCGGACCAAGTGAGAGAGCTGAGAGAGGAAAACCGTGCTTTAAACCATACAAAGGAGTTTGTGTGAGAAGCATATCCTGCCCCATAGGAGCAATGCTGTGAGCAGCAATGCACTATAGAACAGCTGCAGGGGTATGTTGCTAACAACATAGGCAAAATTGTGGGAAAAGTAAGGTCTTGATTTCCCAAGTTTGTGATTTTTTTAAGGAACCCTCCCGGGATCCTGAGGTGTTATAGTTTAGGTTTGTCAATTTTAATATATTCATTTTCTGCTGTGAGAAAGAATTAGGAGCAAAAGCAAGGCAGGCCTAAAATTTAAAAGGGTATAAAGAAAAACTTTAGGAACAACACAAAGAAAATAATAAATTCAGAATAAGATCTTCAGACCACTCCCTCCTCTCCCCTCCCACACTTTTTTAACAACAACATACAGGGACACTTCAGTCAGTTTCCAACTTACTTCTTCTTACTTTAGGGAGAGGAGTTTCTTCTTGTTTGGTTACAGGATTTTTTTTCTAAGAGAAAAAAAAAACCCAAAAACAGTTTTCTTGTGACTTCG
The DNA here is from genome assembly GCA_030060385.1 of Muscicapa striata striata. Lineage (NCBI taxonomy): Eukaryota > Metazoa > Chordata > Aves > Passeriformes > Muscicapidae > Muscicapa > Muscicapa striata. The sequence goes on along the minus strand of JAREIS010000542.1, from coordinate 148,512 downwards.
CTTTTCACAAATACCATCTGTCTGGGAATCTGCAATCATGAAACTCTTCTCATCTTCACAGCCTTCCCAAAGCTGGGCTTGTGGGCCATGTCAAACTCATGGGTATTACTTTTAAGGATGAGTTATTCAAGAGTAAAAGTTCTTTTCATCTCTCTTTTTTCTGTTCATACTTCATTCCCAGGAACAGAGATCCCCTTTTTCCATCAGGGCAAAGGGGCATTTCATCGGGGCACTTCAACCCTCCCCTGTCTTTTTCTACAGTTTATCGAATTTTTAGTCTAGTACAGTCCACCCCTATAGCTTACGAAAGGATTTTTCAACCAACTTTCATGGACTCTCCTCATTTCTCCTCTCATCTGGAAACCTGGCTCCTACTTTACTTACTTTGCTGTATCTTCTCTGTTCTTTTTCCTCTCACTCAAGGGACAATTAAAGGTCTGCAAGTCCTATCTGAGCACTGGAAGGGTTAAAATCTTACAGAGAAGTTGCAAGGGGCTGCAGCCCATGCTGGAGCGGTGCCAGGATCTCAGGACACTCGGGCTGCACTGGGGAGCTGGGCGAGGGCTGCCCCCGGTGCCCGTTTTCACCTTGCCCAGCAAGCAAAAGCATGGAGGGGCTCTGCCAGAGCAGGGCCCAGCTGCCTCTCCCCACCAGGCCGCGTCGGCAGCTTGGAGGCCCCGGCCACCCCACGGCTGCTCTGACCCGGCAGCAGGGCAGAGCTGTGGCCACGCTATGGGAGACAGGGGGTTAGGATCTTAACAATAAGCCTCTTCTCCCCCTGGCCATTGGGGGCTCTGGTTGAAAAATGGGGCCCAGCTGCCTCTCCTCACCAGGCCATGTCAGTGGCTGGGAGGCCCCGGCCACCCCATGGCTGCTCTGAGCCGGCAGCAGGGCAGAGCCCCACTGAGCTGTGGCCACGCTGTGGGAGAAAGGGGGTTAGAATCTTAACAATGGGCCTCTTCTCCCCCTGGCCATTGGGGGCTCTAGTTGAAAAATGGAGTCCAGCTGCCTCTCCCCACCCGTTTGCGCCAGCAGCTTGGAGGCCCCGGCCACACCACGGCTCCTACGAGCCAGCGGCAGGGCAGAGCTGTGGCCACACTGTGGGAGAAAGGGGGTTAAGATCTTAGCAATGGGCCTCTCTTTCTCCTGGCCATCAGGGCCCCTGGTTGAAAAACGGGGCCCAGCTGCCTCTCCCCACCAGGCTGCGTTGGCGGCTGGGAGGCCCCGGCCACCCCACGGCTGCTCCAAACTGGCAGCAGGGCAGGGTTCTGCCAAGCCATGGCCACGCCGTGGGAGAAGGGGGGTTAGGATCTTAGCAAAGGGCCTCTCTTTCCCCTGGCCATTGGGGGCTCTTGTTGAAAAACAAGGCCAGCGACCTCCTGAGCCCACTCCTGCCTGGCCCAGGCTGCATGGGAGCAGGCCTGGGCCAATCAGTGTTACCTTGAGAAAGGCCAAAAATGAAAGAGGGCTTTTCCCAGGGTTTACTTGCTTCAAAAATGTGGATTCACAGAGCGAACTAACTTTTCCAATTGGTTTCTTAGGCTGTCAACAACCAAGCCAGCCCCCGATTTGTCTCATCAATTCACAGAGGAAATTTTCATGAAGAAAAAATTCTACGTGTGCTCTCCCCCAGGTGCCTTCAATGCATGACCAGCACATGAGGCTTGGAATGAAAATATCTGGATGAACTCCGAGACTGAGTTTGAGGCAAAGTCAGCAGATAAAGACATGGTAGAAGCGCAACCCCTCATACAAAGGGAAGGGCAGCAGGATGTGCCCGACAGAGGGGTAAAGGTCTCATGGCCCTACACCCCAGAGGAGTTACCGGAATTTTTAGAAACTTGCCTGCAGAAGAGCAGCAAGAGCACACTGCCATGGATTTTATGAACTTGGGATGGTGGCACTACATTTATTCCTTTATTAGTGGAGGAAAATGATCTTTGAACTCCTACAGCAACTGCTAACAAGGTCCAACAGAGGTATGCTCAGCTATGGAATTTCAGGGGTCCTGAGGGGTGTTAAACAGCCTTGACTTTTCCCCTCTGAATTTTTTAAACCATTACACATTGGGAAGACCAGTGTCAGTGAGCAAAAAAGACTAGTCATGCTGGAGGAAAGAGGCACTTTTGCTCTTGTCAGATATACAACTTTGCTGCCATGTTCTGGCAGCAGCACAGGGAAGGCCAACACACATCTAGTCTCGTATCCCACAGCCATATATATTATGTATATATGGTGTCCTACAGCCATATATCTACAGAACAGTCAGTTCAGCACATGGTTCAACATGGTGGGGAAATACAGTCTGCAGCAGCTGGAGGAATTTCCAGTCTCTAATACCAGTTAGTTCTTCTGTGCTGTCCATGCTACTCTGGGGCAGGCACCTTCCTTGTCTGGGCAAAAGTCTGGAAAAGAGAGGTGTTCCTGTGCAGGGGGCACAAAGGTGGTGAAGGGTTGGAGGGGAAGCTGAGGTGAGAGGTTTAGGTCACTTGGCCTGTTCAGGCTGGAGGAGACCAAGAGGAGACCACATCCTAGTGCACAGCTTCTTCATGCGGGGGAGTGGAGGGGCAAGGGCTAACCTTTTCTTTCTGGTGACCAGTGACAGGACATGGCTGGAGCTGTGTCAGGGCAGATTCAGTTTGGATATCAGGAAAAGGGTCTTCCCCTAGAGAGTGGTCAGATGTTGAACAGGCACCCCAGGGAATGGTGACAGTCCCAAGGCTGCCAGAAGTCAAAGAATATTTGGATAATGCTATCAGACACAGGGTGGGATAGCTGTGGTGTCTGTGCAGGGCCAGGGCTTGGACTCAATGATCCTTGTGAGTGCCTTCCAGCTCAGGGTATTGGGTGATTCTACAAAGGTTGTGCTCCAGGTGCAGTTGCTATTCCACCTCTACAGCCAGACACGCCCAGTCAATGAACCTATTTCTGATAACAGCCATTCTTCAGAGGATGGACGAAGTAGTGAAAAGATTCTGTGGTGGAAATTTTATCTCCATATTTCTCAAGACCACATTTCCTTGTAGACTATACTTGCCTACCTGGTCTCACCGCACTATTCCAAGGGCTGAAAAAAACTGTTAAAGGCTCCACCAAGTCAAACAGTTCAGTGACAAAAGCATTTTTGGTCTTTGCAGAAGTTTTTATCCCACAACAAAAAAAAATGGGGGGATTATTTCCGGGTGGAGCATTTAAGCATAACAAAAGAGATTCTGGCATGCAGTTTCTGTGGGCAGTGGATCCTCTAACCACAAAGAAGTGGAAATTTCATGGCATGGAAAGGATCGGCAGATATGGCCCAAGTTATCCAGGTGCACTAGAGAAAGAGTGGTGCTCTGTATGAACTTTCCATCCACAGAGATTAAAGTTTGCCACGGATGCCTTTAGCAATAAAATCCCTTTAGCATCTGGAATACCATCATGCTGCTTGTTTTTCAAGATTTAGAAAGCAGAAAGTAATCCAATGTCTGACTAAGCAAACTTAATGTAAGCCTGTGTTACCAGTTGCTTCAGAGACATCCCCAAACACCTCCTCCCAGAAAAAAAAGATTGAGCAACATCTCTTTCCCTGGTCATCTTGGGAGAACATCTGCAGGAGAAATGACACAGAGGCAATGGCTCAAATGCAGCAAAACTTTAATGAGTCGAAAGAGGGAAATGAGGTCATTTTGAGCAATGGTCACGGTGCAGTGAGCACAAAAGACAGATAAGAGATTGTGCCCCATGGTTGTGGCTGAGAACCCTCTAGAAGTCCATCTGCCTGCCCTACAGAGGGAGCAGAGCCAGCAGGTCCTCCCTGGGCTGGACGTGTAGGGCTCATAGCCCAGGGAAGCACAAGGCAACAAGGACACAGGAGGGAAAGGAGAGATGGGCAGAGGGCAGAGGCAGGGATAGGCTGTGCTTGCCAAGAGTCCTTTTGCAAGGACTGCTGGGGTTCCTCAGCCTCTCAGGAAGCAACAAGCTGATGCTCCATCCCTGGTGAAGTACCATCTTGTTGAGTCCTTCGGTTCATATCCTGGAATCGTCGCCAGCAGCTTTAGCAGGGGAAACACCTCCTGCCACAGAGGCCACTGCCCAAGCCTGAGAGGCCAAAGCCCCCAGAGTTGATGGGCACTCCCTGAGAGCTGAGGATGCTGCCAACAGCAGCAGAGGTGGAGGATCCCACGGCGGTGTTCTGTGGGAAGGAGCTGAGGATGGGGCCAGGCAGGGTCACCACCACAGGTGAGGGCTGGATGGCCACATGGGAGTCCTGGCACTGCCTGACACAGGGCTCATTGCAGCTGTTGGCCAGCGGGGTGGGGCCGCAGGGCTGGCAGGGCCGGCACGGGGTGTAGCAGGACATGGCTGGGGCTGGAGATGCACCTGGCACAGAGGGAAGGGATAGAAAAGCAGAAGTGGTAAGTGAGTAGAAGCCTGTAACCACCACAAGAGAGAGAAGACATGAGTTCACACAAAGAGCTGGAAGGATCATAAGGAGATCCCCAGGCTTCTCCTTCTCCAAAGCCCAAAAGAGTCCTGCAAAACACAACCAAGCCATGGGATCCCTTCCAAGCCCATACCACAGGAGACACCAAACTGGCCTCCAACCTCTCTCTGTGTCTTTTTGCACCCTTCCCTCTCCCATAGAAAGCAACCCCAGAATCAGGTATAGAACAAAGAGAGTTTTGTGCTGAAAAATCCCATTGAAGTACAATGATGAGAATGAATAAAAGAAGTAAGAGCTTCAGACTTACCTTGTTCCCAAGGAGATTGTGTGGAGGAGAGGAGTGGATGAGAGAGTGAGGAGATGGAGCAGCTTTTATAGTGCTCCAGCACCCCCCAGGCCCACAGTCACTGCATGAGGGCAGTAATTTTCCAACAGACTCATCTCCAAAGCAAAATATCCCACCTAATGCCCCAGGTGGTGTTTCGTTCTCCATCACCACTGCTAGTACATTTCCTCATTTCTGACGTGCCCATTATGGTATGTAGGCTCCTTTCAAGTCCCAGGATGACAGATGCAATGATTTCCCAAAATGGATCATGTCACTATCACCAGAAGATGTACCCCCAAGTGCAGGAGGGGGTCTATGCAGATGTAGGACATGGAAGTGGGAAATCTGGCCATGTTGCTTTCAAACCCCGTTATAGAAAGGTTTGACTCTCTCCCTGCCAATGCAGGAGTCTGTCCTGGGTACATGAAGGTTCCTAATGACATGACTTATCCTTCTCCCTCAATCCTTTACAGATTTACTTGGAAGAGTCATCCCCTCTCATGGCAGTCTCTGGGGGTCTCATATCACTGTTTAATGTCACCATGAAGAAAGAAAATGCCATCCTTTCTAACGACCATGATTACAGTTCTGGTGGTACATGAGGGGTGTATGGGCCTTGACACAGCACCTTGTTTGTCCCATTCTCCTCACAGTGCCATGAACTTTGGCTGCATGCCTTAAACTCTGACCAGCAGGAGAGACTTTTCCAAAACATGTTGACTGTCTTGTGAGCCCCTGAAGCTGTGGGAGTGTTGGCAAGAAGGTTCTGCTGACAGCAGTGGCTGTTGTGGCTGCCTGAAGCTGTGTACTCGGTTACAGCCCAGTGCTTGCACCAGCTTTCCTGGGTTATGGATGGAGCTGCCCTTGCTGGAGGGCAATTGTGTCCCTGCAAGGTACATGGGTCTACAGACAGCACACCCTCCTGGCTTGGCCTCACACCAAAAGGCTGACACACAGCCAACCCAAAATTAGAGTGTGACTTGCCAGGTAGGGAGAGCCTCTCCCTGGAGATTTGCCTACTGAAGGCATTCCCTTCCCTCCTGGGACGCGTCCCAGCTGCCTCCATGTCTGCAGGGCAGGGAAGTGCAGCACTCCTTGACGTCATTTGAGAGCTGGGTTTTGTACCCAGGGCCCTCTTGAGCACATCCCCTCCCTCAGTGTTCTCAGATACGTGGCACTGCAGGGGTTATCACTGATAACCCTCCTTTACTAGGGAGTTGGACAGGTTCCTGCTTCCCCAAGGGTGCTGGGTTGCTCTCCAAATGAGTCCTTTTGGGCATGGGAAGAAACAAGGTATGCTGAAGCACAAATGCAAAGAGAATACTCAATGCACGGAGCCATTGATGAGCTCCAGCCAGTGGAGAGATGTTTTCTGCAATCCCTTCTATCCCTCCACAGAACATTCAGGGGAGCTCCTCAACACAGCACGGTCTCGTTGGCCAGGAGGATGAGGCTTGTGCATCCTCCAAATCTCTCCCCAAGGCTCATCTTCTTCCACAAGAGAAAAGAGAGCTGAGGGCTCTAAGACTGTAGCATAGTTCAGTGTCCAGCCCATACTCCTGGAAGAAGTTTTTCATTTCCAAGTGCAGACCTTGTCATTTGTCTTTCTTGAATGCCAGAGGGCTCCTGTGGCCAAGTTCTCCAGATAACTTGCTTTATAGAAGCCATGACCCAGGATGCATTAGCAGGCTTTCTCTGGTTGACTCTTGTCTTTTTTCTGACACCCATTCACTGCTGGGAAATGCTCCCCCACCTTCTCAGAACTCTTTTAGGGGATGCAGCAGCCTGGGAGACCTTGCAGGTGAAGACTGAGAGAGGCGTTGTCTCTTCTATCTCCACATTTCTGAGATTACCTTCTATCATCTGAGAGACACCCCCTTCCTAAGCAGCCCAGGATATTGTCAGATGCCATTTCCACAAGGGCTCAGGTGTGTCATGGTGCCCTCCAGAAACCCTGTCCTTTGCTGTGAAGCTCTTTGGCAACAAATCAGCTCCAGCCTGTAGTGGGGAGGTGATTTTTCTTCCCCCAGTGCAAGATCTTGGATAAAGGAATTAAACAGTGCTGGCCCCAGTCTGGGCCCTGCAGTGCACCAGGTGTGAGTGTCTGCCAGCTGGACTTTGTGCCCCTCATCCCAACCCTTGGAGAACAACAATTTTCACAGATTTCAGTCCTCTATACTACTCTCTTCCCCAGCTGGTATTTTGTCAGTTTGTCTCTAAGGATTGTTACAGGCAACAGCACCAAAGGCTTAAGTTAAATTAGTGAGAACATTTGTTGAACTTCCCTCATGTACCTGAGCTAGGCACAAAATCAGACAATGTAATGAGATTTGTTGAGCCTCCAGAAATCCATGCTGACCCCTCACAGACTCTCTCTTATCCTGAGAAATTGCTTCCAGGTTGCTCCATTACTTTCGTAGGGATTGAGGTGAGGCTGACTGACATGGATCCTTCTTCATGGCCTTCTTGAAGACAAGAAGTTCACTGGCTTTCTTGCAGTCCTGACATGTATTCTGTGAGTGCTGAGTCTTCCAAAGGGAGTTGAGAGCAACCAGACACCAAACATCCCAACTCACACACACTCATCTCAGTCCATGTGTTAATATGTTCCCACATCTGAGCCTGCCCTAGTGCAGGTAAGCCTTTCCTGCTGATGCCTTTCCAAGGAGCCCAATCTCTTGACAGCAATTCCTGCTGGTAAAAACCAAGGGAAAAACTCCCTTGAGTATCTCCACCTTTCCTGTAACCCTCGTCCTCAGTGAAGCTGCTCCAGTCAGCCTTTGGAATTCTCATCTACCTGGAAGAATTTCTTGTGTCTGTCACGTATTTTGCCTGGTTCAAACTCAGGCAGGCTTTGGTTGTCCCTAGTCCTGCATACTCAGACAAACTGGCAAACATTTTCCCCAGAGAAAAACTCAGTAATAGGAACAGAACTGAAACTTCTTGCTGCAAGGGGACCTGTATACAATGGCAATTCACTGCTCCAAGCCAAAACCCACTGCGTTCATGGGGATCAATGAACTTCCAACAACATCAACACTTCCAACACATCTTCTGCCTTCAGTTACACAGCATCACCCAGGATATCCTTGGGTGCCTCATCTCAGCACATGAAAGCAGAGCAGGAATGTTGAAAATGAGGAAATGAAATGGCAGCACAGGTTGACAGAAACCAAAATGCAACCTGCGCCACTAGGTAGAATATTTTGTTTTTGAGGTGAGTCTGTTGGAAAATTACTGCTGTCATGCAATGTCTGTGGGCCTGGGGCAGTACAAGAGCAGTATAAAAGCAGGTCCTTCTTCTCGCTCTCTCATCCACTCCTCTCGCCTCCATCTCCTTCAGTACAAGGTGAGTCTGAAGCTTTTTCTCCTCTTTCTCTTCTTATTCCTATAATGCACCTCAGCTCATATCTGTCCCAGTCCTACATGGGGTCTTGGAACTGCTATCATGGGAGAGGGAAGGGGAGGAAGTTCTGTCATCACCAGAGGCTGACACTTGGTTAAGTGAGCCATGAGCTGTGGACCACGAAGGAACCTCTTTGGGCTTGGTTGCTGTCCAGAGAGTTCTTTTGGGCAGAAAGGAAGGTGATACCTGTGGATCTCACTGCAAAGTTCCCAGCTCTTTTCTCCAACTTGTGACTTATCTCACTTTTAGCAGGGTGAAAGACAGCTCTTCATGCACAGTTTCTGTTCTGCTTCCCCCTTCCCTCTGTGCCAGGTGCATCTCCAGCCCCAGCCATGTCCTGCTACACCCCGTGCCGGCCCTGCCAGCCCTGCGGCCCCACCCCGCTGGCCAACAGCTGCAATGAGCCCTGTGTCAGGCAGTGCCAGGACTCCCATGTGGCCATCCAGCCCTCGCCCGTGGTGGTGACCCTGCCTGGCCCCATCCTCAGCTCCTTCCCACAGAACACCGCCGTGGGATCCTCCACCTCTGCTGCTGTTGGCAGCATCCTCAGCTCTCAGGGAGTGCCCATCAACTCTGGGGGCTTTGGCCTCTCAGGCTTGGGCAGTGGCCTCTGTGGCAGGAGGTGCTTCCCCTGCTAAAGCTGCTGGCGACGATTCCAGGATATGAACCGAAGGACTCAACAAGATGGTACTTCACCAGGGATGGAGCATCAGCTTGTTGCTTCCTGAGAGGCTGAGGAACCCCAGCAGTCCTTGCAAAAGGACTCTCGGCAAGCACAGCCTATCCCTGCCTCTGCCCTCTGCCCCTCTCTCCTTTCCCTCCTGTGTCCTTGTTGCCTTGTGCTTCCCTGGGCTATGAGCCCTACACGTCCAGCCCAGGGAGGACCTGCTGGCTCTGCTCCCTCTGTAGGGCAGGCAGATGGACTTCTAGAGGGTTCTCAGCCACAACCATGGGGCACAATCTCTTATCTGTCTTTTGCGCTCACTGCACCGTGACCATTGCTCAAAATGACCTCATTTCCCTCTTTCGACTCATTAAAGTTTTGCTGCATTTGAGCCATTGCCTCTGTGTCATTTCTCCTGCAGATGTTCTCCCAAGATGACCAGGGAAAGAGATGTTGCTCAGTCTTTTTTTCTGGGAGGAGGTGTTTGGGGATGTCTCTGAAGCAACTGGTAACACAGGCTTACATTAAGTTTGCTTAGTCAGACATTGGATTACTTTCTGCTTTCTAAATCTTGAAAAACAAGCAGCATGATGGTATTCCAGATGCTAAAGGGATTTTATTGCTAAAGGCATCCGTGGCAAACTTTAATCTCTGTGGATGGAAAGTTCATACAGAGCACCACTCTTTCTCTAGTGCACCTGGATAACTTGGGCCATATCTGCCGATCCTTTCCATGCCATGAAATTTCCACTTCTTTGTGGTTAGAGGATCCACTGCCCACAGAAACTACATGCCAGAATCTCTTTTGTTATGCTTAAATGCTCCACCTGGAAATAATCCATGAGTCACTGTCACAGCCTTGCCAGTCCTCAACCTTTTCTATAGCCATGGCATGCTTGCTCTTGGCAGCTGCCAACTACACTGAACGTGTGAACTGAAAATGTGCAGGTAACCAAAATGGCCAAAATCTACACCTAAAGTGTGAAGGGCAGATGTATTCCATCATCAGGGTGGCAGAATGGGGAGGCAGACACTGCTGAGCTTGTTCCATCTTATAAGGGACAAAAGGCGTGTGCAATAGGCCTGACACTGACAGTTTATGGAGTAATACTCTTCATAATATAAAATTGTGACAGGTTACAGTTCAAGGATTGCCAGTGATAGTGTCTGACTGCAAAAATGTATTCAAAGAAATACAAAGACAAGCTCTAATCCCTGATAAAAGCAATCAGTGTGCACAGTGTGGTTCTTATGCAATAAGCCCCCCAGGTTCAGCCTGTTGACTGTCCCAGCAGTTATGGTGGAGTCTGGGCTCATGTTCCACTGATGCTAACCAACACCCCCAGGTCCTTTCCCCCAGGCAGCTTTCCAACAATTCTGCCCCAAAACTGTGGTGATGCAGGGGACTGTTGTGACCCAAGGGCTGGACCCAGCGTTTCTTCTAGCTGGACCTTATACAATTGGCCATTCCTGCCCTGAGTTTCTCCCTGAATCCATCTCTCAATTTATTTTTCCAGGAAGCCCCAGGCACAGACAGGTGAGAGGGACAAGAGCTGCCTGTGGGTCTGTGTGATGTGTTGACCTCTGTCAGCACTAAGTTCCCACTGGCCATTTATATTCTCTCAACTGTCACAGAACCAAAAACTAGAGAAGCAAGAGAGTGAAACACCCTCAGGTCAAGATAAGGGCTGTTTGGCAAGCAAAGGGACAAAAGAGAAAAAAATCACAAGTTGTACAAATGCAAACACCCTCCACCTCGCACCAGCAGACCAATGCCCAGCCAGGCTCTGAAGAACAGCTACTTTGGAGAGACTGTCTGCAGGTTCTTTGCTGAGCACGTTATAAGGCATGGCACAGCCCTTTCATCAATTCAGCTAAACCAATGGGAGGGCATCTCCCACTTAATTCTCCTCCTCTGGCACAGTGGCAGCCAGAGAAGGAGGAATTGTTACCTCACCTCTCTCCTCTCATGTCCCCACCTCTCTACTCTTTGCCTTGCCTCCCATTACCTTTGGAGGTCATGGATGACCACCAAACCTCCAAATCAGAGCACCCAAAGGGGACCCACTGCACTGTGCCCCATCCTCCTTTCCTTTTGTGACTGTTGATGGCTCAGCACACACCCCTAACTCCCCAGGGCACTGCTCTCCTCACCACTGGTGTCCAATGTCCACAGAAGAGGAGTAAACAATCATTCTCATGGTAGTTCAGCCTTGTCTGAATACCAGGTGCTGGAGACATAATTATTAACTTATTGATCACATCCACAGGGATGCCACCACACCCCCCCTGCCATTTCAGTCCCAAGAAACACATCTCCTCTGCAGGTCTTCAGCCTGGCTTCATTTCATGAGCAATTCACCTTCCAGAAGAATTGGAATTATCCTTTACACTTCTCAAATGCTTCTGCAGGAAGACTGACAGACTTCTTTCAGCCATCTTCCCCCCTCAGTTCACATACACCAACCTCAGGGGCAGGCTCCCACCACCCCACCCCTCCATCCTCCCTCTGTCCATGCAGGAAGAACCAGAGGGGTCCACACAGTGTGAGCCTGGACCCCCCCTTTCCCAGTGACCTTAGTGGGAGAGGACAGGCTCCATGGGTCACCCTCCCATCGCCCCTCCCAGCTCAGGTGCCAGCCTGTGAGGACAGGGAGGGAGATTTTCCCTAAGCTTTCAGAGCCAGGAAGGTGCTGTCCCACACACAGTGCATCCTCTTTGCTGAAGGACTGGATTCCTGACCAGATCCTTTCTCCCCTTTATTCAATCCACCAATGAGATGGTTTCATCCACCTCCTTGTCCACAATTTTTTTCCACTACTGGGACAATTACCAGAGTGTTTTGGGTGTCTGCATCAACTACTGTGCTCTTAAATGTAGGTCAGATGCATGACTCACTGATGATATTCTCAGAAGTGATTTGGGCCCTGTCTGGACCCCTGTCCTCTGATAGTACTGGTCAAGGTCCAGAGCTGTGGTAAAACTGCCACCAGCCACCTCAAGACAAGTTTCACTGTTGCCACATCAAAAAATTTTCTCTTCTTACACCACCCTGACACCAGATACCTCAAACACCATATTAAGTCAATAGAGTTAATTGGTATTTTTAAACACCTCACACTAAGATGAAAAAGGGCTTTGTGAGTCTGCACAACAAAACAACCTGCATCACTCATGGATGAGAATAGAGAGGTCTATTTGCTCATCCCCCACACAAGACAGTTCCTCCAGCAGTCTCATCTTCCCTAGCCCTCAGGTGCCCATCAAAATGTTCAATCACTCCCTCTCCTCGGAGAGTATGGTGGGAGAAGGTAAAATTAAAGTACTCTGTGTTGAGATAAAGGCAGTTTAATAAAGAGAAGCATGGAAAGACTGTGATAACTCAGAAGGAAGAAAAAAAAAAAGAAAAAAAGAATGTTTTATTATCACCTTCCATCAACTGGCAATGTCCAGGCTCCCCTGGGAAGCAGGGACACAGCATACTTAGCAGTTTCTTCCCTGAGAAACAATCTGTTAATAAATGCTCCCCTGCCACACTCCTCCTTATTTCTCTCAGCATTTTTTGCTGAGAGAACATTTTTTGCTGTCACATGGTATCGAATATCCCTTTGGTCAGTGTGTGTCAGGCAGCCTGGCTGTCCTCTCTTAACCTCTTGACCACTTCCACCACATCCATGGCCTTTTGCAGAGGAGGATGGAGACACAGGCTTGATGGTGGGTAAGCACTGCCCAGAAAAACCCAAAATATTTCTGCATTATCAGCAGCATTCTAGATCCAACTGTGGAGAACCAGTAGAAGGGTTAATTTGATGAAATTTAACTCTTGTGTAGAACCTATACAATGTTGTTATCCATCACTGAATACTCATCCCAAGTTAACCCTCACAAAAACCAGCCCTTAAAAACCTCTTTTTCCCCTGGGTATATTGGGAAAGAACCTGCTGAGGAAAGAATGACACAGACACATGGGCTGGGATGCAACAGAAATTTAATGAGACAAAACACAGAAACGATGTTGCTCTGTCTGGAGGTCCCAGTGCAGAGAGCACAAGGGACAGAAGGGAATCTGTGGCCCAGCAGGTGTCCCTGTGCCTGATGCAGAGGGAGCAGGGCCAGCAGGCTGTCCCCAGGGTGGCTGTGTGGGGTTCAGAGCCCAGGGGAGCACAAGGCAGCAGGGACACAGGAGGGAAAGGAGAGAGGGGCAGAGGGCAGAGGCAGGGATGGGCTGTGCTTGCCAAGAGCCCAGGCTGGCCCCATCCTTCTGCAGCAGCTGCTGGGGCTGCTCAGCCCTGGGGAAGCAAAGAGCCGATGCTGCGTCCCCAGGGCGCTTCCATGCTGGCAGTGCCGGGCTTCCTTCCCCAGGGCCATGGCCAGCAGCTTCAGCAGGGGAGGCCACAGAGGCCACTGCCCAAGGCTGAGAGGCCAAAGCCCCCGGAGCTGATGGGCACTCCCTGAGAGCTGAGGATGCTGCCAACAGCAGCAGAGGTGGAGGATCCCACGGCGGTGTTCTGTGGGAAGGAGCTGAGGATGGGGCCAGGCAGGGTCACCAGCACAGGTGAGGGCTGGATGGCCACGGTGGAGTCCTGGCACTGCCTGACACAGGGCTCATTGCAGCTGTTGGCCAGCGGGGTGGGGCCGCAGGGCTGGCAGGGCCGGCACGGGGTGTAGCAGGACATGGCTGGGGCTGGAGATGCACCTGGCACAGAGCAGACAGGAGCAGACTGTGAGGGGAGTTTGAAGAGCATCCTCACCACTCCATGAGGGAGATCCTTTCTCTCAGCCCCTATGAGCACCACCAAGAAGGCCAAAGCCAGGGACAACCTCCCCCAGCCCAGAGCTCAGGACACACCTCAGTCCATATCCAGCCTTTCTCCACCACACATCTGCCCTCTCCCATGGGAAGCAGCCTCAAGACACAGCAGGGAACAAGGAGGGAGGGATATGATTAGAAATCCCAGAGATGTATGAGGTGGAAGAGAAAGGGAAGGTGAGAGGGCACAAGGAGAACCCAGAGGAAGACAAGAAAGGGCTCAAAACTCACCTTGTTCCCAACAAGATGGAGCTGAAGCGGTGGATGGGAGAGTGAGGAGAAGCTCCTGCTTTTATACTGCTCCTGCACTGCCCCAGGCCCACAGCCACTGCACAGGGGCAGTAATTTCCCTGCAGACTCATCTCCAAAGCAGACTGTCCTCCCAAATGCCCCAGGCTGTGTTTTGGTTTCTGCCAACGCTGCCATTTCATTTCCTCATTGCTGACATGGCCATTAGGCCACAGAGCATCTTTTGAAGTGTTGGGATGCGAGTCCCGAGGCTTTCCCGAGCATGGTCACATCAGCACAGCAGAAGATGTGCCCCATGTGCTGGAGAGGGCTGTGCAGGCACAGCATGGGGCTCTGGGGAAATATGGGCAGTGTTTACACAAACCCCTGGGAGGAAACAAGGTCCTGTCTTTCCCCCAGTGCCATCCCCTGCTGAGTAGCTGCAGTGCCCTGAGTGTGGGCATGCTGCATCCCTGTCCCTCCCTGCTGCCCCCTGCTCCGGCCACGAGTCGCTGGCATTGCCCCTCCAGCAGCTGTGTCACATTGCTGCTCTCAAACGGCTCTGCCCAAAGAATGCTTCTCCTTCAGGGAAGGCATTGCCTGGTTGATTTGGCAGACTTGTCTCTTCTCATTGCCAGCTCTGGGTTTCCCCAGCTGGTGCTGTCAGCACGCTTGTGGTAGGAGATTTTTGCCTGCCCTAATCTTGTGATTCCTGGAGAAGCCCATTAGGGTCTCTGCCCCCTCTGTCAGAGAGGTCTGCTGGGTCTTGGCATTGCACCATACTCCTTCCTCTCTCCTCATCCCACAATGCAATTTCCTGCACATTTTGTACCATAATCTGCAAGGCACACAAGCATGGGCCACTTTTTCCATACACATTGTCAGTCCTGCAAGTATCCCTGACCCATGAAAGAGCTGCCAAGCATCCCTTTTCCCAGGGCCAGGATGAAGCTGGGGGGATCCATCCCTGCCTTGGACAGGCCTGCAGACATCACACACTGCTGGCTTGGCCTCACACCAAAAGGCTGACACACAGCCAACCCAAAATTAGAGTGTGACTCCTGACAGGTAGGGAGAGTCTCTCCCTGGAGATTTGCCTACTGAAGGCATTCCCTTCCCCCTGGGACGCGTCCCAGCTGCCTCCATGTCTGCAGGCCAGGGAAGTGCAGCACTCCTCCATGTATTTTGAGAGCAGGTTTTGTACTCAGGGCATTTCTGAGCACATTCCTTCCCTGAGCACCCCCAGGGATGTGGCACTGCAGGATCCTGCCAGGCGTAAATCCTTTTGGCGACTCCACTCCTTTTCCAGGAAAATCATCCTCAAGCACTGGGCTGTCCCACACACCACAGCTCCAAAGGCCACTGCCCTCAGCCTGACCTGCATGGCAGCACTGGGGTGCTCTCAGCACTGACAGTGTGTGTTGAAAAGCTGGGCAGGACTTTGTGTGTCAGGTCAGGTTCACACCTTTGTGTGTCCCCTAGGCCAGGGGACAAAGGTGCAGCCAAGGTGCAGCATGGGGTGAGGAGAGGGGGGGAAAGAGAGCAATGTTCTAAGAGCCACACATCCCTCAGGTGGGGAGAGGAGAGGCACCTGAGTCCAGAGGTGCTGGACTCACTTGTTGAGTGATCAAGGGGTTTGAAAGGACAGGGCTCTCCTTCCACAAGCCTACTAACTGCACCAGCTGGGAAAACCCAGAGCTGGCAATGAGAAGAGACAAGTCTGCCAAATCAACCAGGCAATGCCTTCCCTGAAGGAGAAGCATTCTTTGGGCAGAGCCGTTTGAGAGCAGCAATGTGACACAGCTGCTGGAGGGGCAATGCCAGCGGCTCGTGGCCGGAGCAGGGGGCAGCAGGGAGGGACAGGGATGCAGCATGCCCACACTCAGGGCACTGCAGCTACTCAGCAGGGGATGGCACTGGGGGAAAGACACGACCTTGTCTCCTCACAGGGGTTTGTGTAAACACTCCCCATATTTCCCCAGAGCCCCATACTGTGCCTGCACAGCCCTCTCCAGCACATGGGGCACATCTTCTGCTGTGCTGACGTGACCATGCTCGGGAAAGCCTCGGGACTCGCATCCCAACACTTCAAAAGATGCTCTGTGGCCTGATGGCCATGTCAGCAATGAGGAAATGAAATGGCAGCGTTGGCAGAAACCAAAACACAGCCTGGGGCATTTGGGAGGACAGTCTGCTTTGGAGATGAGTCTGCAGGGAAATTACTGCCCCTGTGCAGTGGCTGTGGGCCTGGGGCAGTGCAGGAGCAGTATAAAAGCAGGAGCTTCTCCTCACTCTCCCATCCACTGCTTCAGCTCCATCTTGTTGGGAACAAGGTGAGTTTTGAGCCCTTTCTTGTCTTCCTCTGGGTTCTCCTTGTGCCCTCTCACCTTCCCTTTCTCTTCCACCTCATACATCTCTGGGATTTCTAATCATATCCCTCCCTCCTTGTTCCCTGCTGTGTCTTGAGGCTGCTTCCCATGGGAGAGGGCAGATGTGTGGTGGAGAAAGGCTGGATATGGACTGAGGTGTGTCCTGAGCTCTGGGCTGGGGGAGGTTGTCCCTGGCTTTGGCCTTCTTGGTGGTGCTCAGAGGGGCTGAGAGAAAGGATCTCCCTCATGGTGTGGTGAGGCTGCTCTTCAAACTCCCCTCACAGTCTGCTCCTCTCTGCTCTGTGCCAGGTGCATCTCCAGCCCCAGCCATGTCCTGCTACACCCCGTGCCGGCCCTGCCAGCCCTGCGGCCCCACCCCGCTGGCCAACAGCTGCAATGAGCCCTGTGTCAGGCAGTGCCAGGACTCCACCGTGGCCATCCAGCCCTCACCTGTGCTGGTGACCCTGCCTGGCCCCATCCTCAGCTCCTTCCCACAGAACACCGCCGTGGGATCCTCCACCTCTGCTGCTGTTGGCAGCATCCTCAGCTCTCAGGGAGTGCCCATCAGCTCCGGGGGCTTTGGCCTCTCAGCCTTGGGCAGTGGCCTCTGTGGCCTCCCCTGCTGAAGCTGCTGGCCATGGCCCTGGGGAAGGAAGCCCGGCACTGCCAGCATGGAAGCGCCCTGGGGACGCAGCATCGGCTCTTTGCTTCCCCAGGGCTGAGCAGCCCCAGCAGCTGCTGCAGAAGGATGGGGCCAGCCTGGGCTCTTGGCAAGCACAGCCCATCCCTGCCTCTGCCCTCTGCCCCTCTCTCCTTTCCCTCCTGTGTCCCTGCTGCCTTGTGCTCCCCTGGGCTCTGAACCCCACACAGCCACCCTGGGGACAGCCTGCTGGCCCTGCTCCCTCTGCATCAGGCACAGGGACACCTGCTGGCATCTCTGCCACTGCCATGTGATGGAGATCCTGAGCTGGCCCTGGAGCTCTCTGCACTGAGGTTTCCACTCACAGTGACCTTGTTCCCATCTTTTGACTCATTAAATTTCTTTTGCATCCCAGCCCACGCCTCTGTGTCATCCTTTCCCTGTTGTTGGTCTCCCAAGATTTCCTGGGAGGGCGGTGTTGCTCAGGGATGTTTCTGTGACACAGATTTAGGAGAAGATGTTTCAGTGCCTTTTAAGACAGGAAACTTAACTTAACTTTTAAGTTAAATCTGCTTTATCATGGTATTGCTGCTTTCTATCCTCTGTATGTTTGGACCTGGTAGAATGAACCTATCTTCTTCACTGGCCCTGTTTACAACAAAGATTATTTTCTGTCTCTAATCAAACCATTCTTGTCTTCACACTCTGCAATCCCTGGGCCTAAATCAAGTGCTCTGACCTCCTCACAACGCTTGTCACCTTACACCAATATCACTCCACTTGCTCCTGGTGGCTCTTGCATTTCAGCCTGTGCCCAACACGGGGATGGCAGCAGTGCTGAGCAGAGCAGCATCGTGGCTCCCACCCTTGTCTTGGTTCCAGTCCTGCTGGCACAGCCCAGGGTACTGGTGACAGCTCTAGGTGCCAGGGCACAGTGGACAGTCACCCCTGTTCTGATGTGGTGGCTGCAATAGCCCCTTTCCCTGGCCCTGCTTTGGGGCTGCTGCTTGCCAGGGGCTGAGGGAGGTATGGGGAGACAGGGCTGGCTGGTCTCAAGTCAGCTGCCCTTCAGGGCTCTGGGGATATGTGTGTCACTGTGCCCAGCTGTGTCCTGCAGCAGTTCATCCCTCCCTCAGCTGCTTCTGGACAGCCCTTTGAGTCCCTCAGCCCACACTCACTGCCTCTCTTCCTGCCCAATGTGTTTTCCTGCCTTCATCTCTCCAAAAACCTTCCTAGGAAGCCCTGGGCAGAGACAAGGAAGGAGCAGGACAAAGAGGAAAAGCACTGCCTGTGGATCTGTATGGTGGTATGACCAGCACTAAGCACTGGGCAGTGGTTCTCATGATTTGCTCACCCAGTGGGAAGGGGGAGAACTGGAAAAGCAAGAGTGGCATACTCTGGTGTCAAGATTAGGACATTCCATGAAGGGATGGGAGAAAAAAAAAAAACCATGTGGTTCCAAGGCTATCACTTGGCACCAGAAGACCAATGCCCAGGCAGTGCCCAAAGAATGGCTGCTCTGGGAAAACTGCCCACAGCTTTATTGCTGAGCACGATATTATATCTGTGCAGTGCTGTGGTGGAATCACCGTCCCTGGAGGGATTTAAAAGGCATCTTTTGTTATGACACTTGAGGACATGGTTTAGTGTTAACCTTGGAAGAGCCAGGTTAATGGTTGGACCACTTAATCTTAAAGGTCTTTTCATACCTAAGTGATTCTGTGATTCTACATGACCTGGAACAGCCATTTGGTCAGTTGGGGTCATTTGTCCTGGTTGTATCATGTTGTGGTTTGCTCTGTTATGTTTATTTCCCCTTAATTTGTTCTCCCTTTTATTGGAAGCTCAATGGTTCCTTCTTTAAGTTTTCCCCTCCCAATTAGATGTCAATCCCTTGGCTGCCACACCCATAGTTCCCAAATGTTCTGTTCCTCACCTCTTCCCAGCTGTCAATCTTCCCCTGTTCCTGCCTTCTCTGCTAGAAAGTTCTGTGCCTGTTACCAGTTATTCGATGCTTTATTGGATTGTACAATGTAACCCCTCCCCAAACTATCCTTCACTGGATGTTGTGCATGTCACCCCACCTTTGTCTCCTCCCATGTTATACCCCTATTGGTTGTTCCTTTGTACCCTCCCATTGCATTCCCCAGTTTAAAAGCAGCTGGATGAGCCCCTTGTTTTGTCTTCTGTTCCCAACCTTTTTGGAATGGAGATTCTCCAGAGCCCATGCAGTAGATCCCCTCTGCCTCCCTGCCTCTCCTTTACTGTGTAGCTCTTCAGCTGCACCTTGGGTGAATCCACTGCTGAGGTGAATCCACTGCTGAGGTGCACCCACTGCAGTCAGAGTGGGGTCAGAGCCAGCTGGAGCTCCAGGACAGCGACAGTATCAGCTCCAGCTGCTTGCCCACTCCTGGCCTCCACTGTGGGTGATGCAGCCTGAGAAAGAGATGCTTGATGGTTGGGCAGCCCTGTGCAGCGCAGCTCAGGCTTTGGTGTATTCTGTGCACTGGTTTAGCCACAGTTTGAAGCACAGAATAATACTGGCTGCTCTGAAGACAATGAGCTCCAGCCCAATCAACACCAGTACAGACTGGTGTAAGAGGCTTGAAGATAACAGTTGCCTTAAACACTGTCAAGGCCACAGAATAAGATAAGCCACTAAGTGGGAACTTGAGATAAGCACAGAGAGAGAATTTGCAACTGAAAGATGAAAATTCCAGGCCTGGAGGCAGATCTGGGGAGCATCCAAAAATTCTCTCTGTGGGAAAGGAAGCAACTGCCTATGCACATTCTATCCCAAGCTATGGGAAGTGTATCTACAGCCTGAGGATACCCAGAACTTGGACTGTACAAAGGTGATAGCCCAGAAGAATGACTCTGGGACCCCATACACTGAAAAGACCAGAAGAAAAAACCAACAGGATGCCACTGGATCTGCAGGGTGGTGATATCTTTCAACTTAAACTGTCTCTCACACTCTTCCTCTCTCTCACCCTCCTCTATCTCATATTTCTTTCTATCTCTACCTCACATTTATCATTAAATAAAATTCATACTATTGAGTTTGGCTTCTGGTCTCATCTGTACCTTAATTTGGGCAGAGGCACTTCCTAATAATCAGATCAAAACAATTGGTCCTCTGTTTCATCTCCTGTTGTACCCTGGGGCTTTTCTTGATTTGTGCCTGCCCCTGAAGAATGATGGCAACCAGGGCAAGATAAAGTTTCCTGTGTCTTCCTCTCTCCTTCTGTGAGACTTTTGGGGTTTCTGCCCTTCCAGGGTCCTCCACAACCCAGGCTTCTTTGCCAATGTCAGCAGTGGCCACGTGCCCCTTCTGCAGAACGAGCACCAAGGCCAGGAGGGAGGTCTGAGCAAAGCTGGATCTGAGGGTCAGGGGGTCAGTTGGAGTCATGGCTTCCTTCCTCACCTGCAAGTTACAGTGTTCTGGGAGAATTTTGGGAGCATCCAAGGATTTATATGCATGGACTCAATGTGGTGTCCATCAGGGATCCATACAGGGACCAGTATTTGTTAATATGTTCTTCAATAACATAGATAGTGGGACTGAGTGGACGCTGAAGGAGTTGTGAATTACACTAAGCTGAGGCTTGAGGAAAGTGTTTCAATTCAGAGATTTGAGAATGATCCCATGTGAAACTCGGGAACTTCAACAAGGCCAAGACTGGAAGAGAAATGGTTTGGACCAGCCCTGCAGAGAAGGAACCAGAAATAATGGAGGTAAAAAAATTGGACATGAGCCAGAAATGTGTTCTTGACATGAAAATTGAAATTCAAACATGTCCTGGTCTGCACAAACAGAAATATAGCCAGCAAGTCAGCTCTCCTTAGACCCCCCCTTGGAGTGTTGTGTCCAGTCTGGAGTCCCCAGTTCAAGTAGTCATAGACCTGTTAGAGAAGGTCCAGACAAGGGCTGCAAAAATGATCACATGGATGCCTCATTTCTGCCATGGAGAGAGGCTGAGAGACTTCAGTTTTTTCAGGCAGGAGAAGAGCAGGCTCTGGGGACACCTTATTGCAGCATTTCAATATGTAAAGGGGACAGATAAGGAAGTTGGAGACATTTTATCAAGTCATTGGACAAGGAGGAACACTTTTAAACTGAAATACAGTCGGTGTCCATGGAAGAGTTTAATAATGTTGTGGAAAATGGAAGATGGCATGTCCCATCATGGGAAGTGTCCAGAGTGAGATTTAATGGAACTTTGAGTAGCTGATATAATGGCACAATACTGTTAGGAAGGGTTTGCCTGGCACTCGATGGGAAGCTGGAATCTGTGTCCTTGCAGTAACATATTCACTGCTTGGTACTTCCAATGCAGTGCTGACTTGAGTGAGAAACAATCAAAAAGTGTGTGAAGAAAGTGCAAATTACCACTGAACTGTTTACAGAAATTCCATTCTGACCCAAAGAGGCAGAGAAACTCAGAAGGCAGAGGGTCACTGAGGGCACCCTGAGCACAGCCAGAGCCAGCCTGTGCTGACAGCCAGTGCAAAACCAGCCCCAACAACCCCCTCCCACAAACAGCCCTGGGGCAACAGCTCTGCCCTGGGACAGTGTCTGCAGGGCAAAGGATGACACAAAGGCACAGGCTGGGATGCAGCACAATTTAATGAGTCAAAAGAGGGAAATGATGGGGATGCAGGTGGAGGCCACAGTGCAGGGAGCAGCTTCAGCAGGGGAAGCACCTGGTGCCACAGAGGCCACTGCCCAAGGCTGAGAGGCCAAAGCCCCCGGAGCTGATGGGCACTCCCTGAGAGCTGAGGATGCTGCCAACAGCAGCAGAGGTGGAGGATCCCACGGCGGTGTTCTGTGGGAAGGAGCTGAGGATGGGGCCAGGCAGGGTCACCAGCACAGGTGAGGGCTGGATGGCCACGGTGGAGTCCTGGCACTGCCTGACACAGGGCTCATTGCAGCTGTTGGCCAGCGGGGTGGGGCCGCAGGGCTGGCAGGGCCGGCACGGGGTGTAGCAGGACATGGCTGGGGCTGGAGATGCACCTGGCACAGAGCAGAGAGGAGCAGACTGTGAGGGGAGTTTGAAGAGTAACCCCTCAGTAACCCCTCAGCACACCATGCAGCTGCCCTGTCGAGCCAAGATGGGAACAAGAGCTGCAGGTGTTGTACTGATGCCCACAGGCTTCTCCTTCCATGTAGCCAACAAATTCCCTGCCAAAAGCAACCAAGCCCAGGGTAATCCCACCTATCCCATCATTCACTTCAGCCACGTCCCTCCCCAAACTCTCCCTGTCACACTTTCTGTTCCTGTCCCTCTCCCATCATAAGCAGCCCCATGAGCTGCCACAGAACAAGGGCAGGTATGTGCAGAAAACAGGAGGAGGGAGAATCGCAGGAGTGAGAGTAGAAAATCTTTGACCTTACCTTGTTCTCAGTGAGATGGAGGCAGGAGGACTGGATGGGAGAGTGAGGAGAAGCTCCTGCTTTTATACTGCTCCTGCACTGCCCCAGGCCCACAGTCACTGCACAGGGGCAGTAATTTTCTAACAGACTCATCACCAAAGCAAAATATCCTCCCTAACACCACAAGCTGTGCTTTTGTTTCTTTCCACACTGTCATTTCATTTCCACATTTTTGACATTCCTGCTCTGCCTTGCATGATCCTTTCATGTGCCACGAGAAGATACCCCAAGGAGAGTCATGGCAGTGAGTGCAGAAGTGCAGGAGGGGTCCTGTGCAGGCAGATGTTGGCTTGGGGCAGTGAAGTGCTGTTTGTAACTGCAGTGGGTGAGCTCCAAGGCAAGGATTCCCTGAGGATACTCAACTCATACAAGCAGAGGGTGGAAGGGATGCACAGGCCTCATCTACCTGGCCTGAGGCTGGTCTCAGGCTGTGGTGGGGATCTCTCCTGAATTCTTTACAGAGTTCAAGGTTTGCAGAAAACATCTCCCCATCATCTGGGACACAGCCCTGGGCTTCAGGTGACATCACTTCTCCTGGCATTAGTGCTTCATCATGCTTCCTTTCTCCTGACCCAAAGGCTGCTTCAGCCTGGAGCACAAATCAGCACCCCTGGAGAAGCTGGAAACTTGCCCAATCCCCAGTGGATGAGAGCTGGAAGTGCCACGTGCCTGGGGATGCTCAGGGAGGGGATGTGCTCACAAGGGCTCTGGGAGCAAACCCAGCTCTCAAACCACATCAAGCAGGGCTGCACTTCCCTGCCCTGCAGACATGGAGGCAGCTGGGGAGCATCCCAGGAGGGAAGGGAATGCCTTCAGTAGGCAAATCTCCAGGGAGAGACTCTCCCTACCTGTCAGGAGTCACACTCCAATTTTGGGTTGGCCGTGTGTCAGCCTTGTGATGTGCTCTGTGCAGGCCCATGACCCACACACAGCTGAATTCCCCTCCAGCAAGGGCAGCTCCATCCACACCTCAGGAAAACCATCTCCAGTCCCTGGGCTGTTCCTTGGACAGAGCTGCAGGCAGCTCAAACAGACATTGCCCTCAGCATGAATTTGCTGCCATCACTCCCACAGCTCTGGGGGCTTCCAGGACAATCAGCCTGTTTTGGAGAACAGCTGGTATGGGGCAAAAGTGTGGGGCCAAAGTGTGGGGCCAAAGTGTGGGGCCAAAGTGTGTGGTGACCTGAGGAAAATGGGCAGAACGAGGTATTTACTGAACTCCCACACACCCCTATGGGAGTGAGAAGGGACCCAACTCCATGAGGCACCTCAAGGAATCCTGGTGTTCAGGAGAGCAAAGTTACCTTCCCTCACAAACACTGATGGCATGTGGGCACTGCTGAAGGCTCAGGGAAAATTCCAACCCGCATTTTCCCAGGCTGGAGACTTTCTCAGAGATAAACAAGAGAAGGAATAATGAATAGCATAGATTAACACCTGGTGTTGATCACAGAGCAGTGCATGTGCCATGTGATGCTTTGATGAAGGCATGTTTTCAAGAGGTGTTGCCCTCTTGGACCAATGAGCCTTTTCTATTCTCTATGGCACCATCTCTCCTGTACAAGTGCAGTGGCTTTCAATAAACTGCTTCTTTCTGCCTCGGAGGAAGTCGTGTGTGTTGCTATGTTATTCACCATTCCTGATCTGAGAGTGACAGTGGCACACCTTGGTAACCCCACCAGGCTGCCATGGAAGGGGACAGCCCTGCCAAACAAACTGGCACATGGGGAGCAGACAGGTTGGCGGGAGGGTATGTTCAGCTGCCTGCAAAGAGGGCACAGAACAACCCCAGATACATCCCCACAGATGTGTCAGCTGTCTGCACAGACCCTCCAGCACATGCAACTCATCTTCTGCACATACTGATGTGTCACTGCCCAGAAAACCCTTGGGTCTTTCATCTCAATGCTTGAAAGAATCCTTGGAGGCCTTGGTCACATCAGAAATGAGGAAATGAAAATGGCATTGCTGATGGAAACAAAAGCACAACCTGTGGCATTAGAGAGGGTATTTTGCTTGGGAGGTGAGTCTGTAGGAAAATTACTGTCCTTGTGCAGTGACTGTGAGCCTGGGACAGTGCAGGAGCAGTATAAAAGCAGGAGCTTCTCTTCACTATCTCATCCACTGCTTCAGCTCCATCTCACTGGGAACAAGGTGAGTTTTGAAGACTTTTCTCTTGTCCTCCTCATTATCCTCCTTTTCCTCAGGTTGTGGATTGTCTCCACACATACCTCTCTGTCATATTCTGGGGCCCTGGGAAGGCATACACTGGGAGAGGAAAGGATGCAGAAAGTGGGGAAAGGAAAAGGTTCAGGCCTGGCAGAGATGTCTCTGGAGCCATGGGATCCACGTGGGCTCCTCCCTGGGTCTCAAATTCCTGCCTCATTCATTGGAAGGAAAGGAGATGCCTGTGGGCTCCTGGTGAAGTCCTTTAGGGCTGAGAAAAAGGGTCTTGCTCATGTAGAGGGGGACACATTACACTTCAAACATCTCTCATGCTTTGATTTTCCCTTCCCTCTGTGCCAGGTGCATCTCCAGCCCCAGCCATGTCCTGCTACACCCCGTGCCGGCCCTGCCAGCCCTGCGGCCCCACCCCGCTGGCCAACAGCTGCAATGAGCCCTGTGTCAGGCAGTGCCAGGACTCCCATGTGGCCATCCAGCCCTCACCTGTGCTGGTGACCCTGCCTGGCCCCATCCTCAGCTCCTTCCCACAGAACACCGCCGTGGGATCCTCCACCTCTGCTGCTGTTGGCAGCATCCTCAGCTCTCAGGGAGTGCCCATCAGCTCTGGGGGCTTTGGCCTCTCAGCCTTGGGCAGTGGCCTCTGTGGCACCAGGTGCTTCCCCTGCTGAAGCTGCTCCCTGCACTGTGGCCTCCACCTGCATCCCCTCTTTGCCTTCTTTTGACTCATTAAATTGTGCTGCATCCCAGCCTGTGCCTTTGTGTCATCCTTTGTCCTGCAGACACTGTCCCAGGGCAGAGCTGTTGCCCCAGGGCTGTTTGTGGGAGGGGGTTGTTGGGGCTGGTTTTGCACTGGCTGTCAGCACAGGCTGGCTCTGGCTGTGCTCAGGGTGCCCTCAGTGACCCTCTGCCTTCTGAGTTTCTCTGCCTCTTTGGGTCAGCACAGAATTTCCTACATTGTCCAGGAACAAACATCCACTGTGTTTGCACTTCTTTTCCTTTTCCTAGCTCAGCTCAACACTGTACACAAGCACTCAGCAGTGAATGGTTAATGCTCAGATAGAGGCACTGGATTCCCATCAGACTCCAGCAGATCCTATCCCAGCACAGGATGTTCTCAGGGAGGGACAGAGTGCATGGGGCTGCCTTCTCACAGACCCCAGTGATCATGGGATCACAGAATGAGTGTGGGTGCAAGAACCATTAGGATTTATCTAGTCCAACCCTTTTGCCATGGACACTGATATCCTTCACTGCATCACATCAGGTTTGAGCAAACCTGACCTTGAGCCCTTCCCAAGCTGGAACACCCCATCATTCTCTAGGCAACATTTCCCAGTGTCTTATCACACTCATCTCAGTAAAAGTCTTCCTTATGTCCCATCTGGATTTATCCCATTTCAGTTGAAAACTCTTGCTCCTTGTCCAATTATTGCAGGCCTTGAGAAAACATCTCTCTCCAACTTCTTCATTCATGCCCTTTTCATATCAAAAGGCTGCAATAAGGTTTCCCCAGAGCCTGCTCTTCTCCAGCCTCCAAAGGCTCAATTCCCTCCAGCCTTTCTCTGTAGAAGGGGCAATGCATCCCTGGGAGCATTTTTGCAGCCCTTGTCTGCAGCTGCTCTAACAGGTCCATGCCTCCTTTGAGTTGAGGACTCCAGATTGGATTCAGGGCTGCAGGTGAGGTCTCACCAGAGCCTTGAGTGGGTCTCTGCATCCCCCTGGATCCCCAGGGGCTGCAGGGGCACACTGCTGCACCATGGTCTCACCACTGCAGAGGAATCTCAGCTCTGGCCCCTGCAGCCCCTCCTGCCCCTCCTTCTCCTCTGGCCTTGATGTTGCCTTCTTGTTTTCCCTCACATGTTCTCACATCCTCCTCTTCTCTGACTAGAAGCAAAACTGTGTGACTTTGTCTTGATTTTGTTCTTAAATTCATCATCCCAGAGGCTTCACTGACCCATCTCATTGGCCCAGTCTTGGCCAGCAGCATGTTCATATTCAGAGCCATCAGAGACTGGCTCTGCTGGACATGGTGAAAGTTTCCAGCAACTTTTTCACAGGAGCCATCTTTGTGGCCCAACAGCTACCAAAAAACAGGCAGTGCAAAACCAATTCATAGGGAAATTCAATTCTGTTGTAGGTTAATTCTATTCTATTCTATTCTATTCTATTCTATTCTATTCTATTCTATTCTATTCTATTCTATTCTATTCTATTCTATTCTATTCTATTCTATTCTATTCTATTCCATTCTATTCTCTACAGCCCTGCCAAGAAGGACTGGGGGTGCCTGTGGGATGACAGGCCTGCCATGAGCCACAGCTGTGCTCTGGCTGCCCAGAAAGCCAACTGTGTCCTGGGCTGCATCCAAAGCAGCTCGGGCAGCAGGACAAGGGAGGGGATTGTGCCCCAGCCAGGTGAGACCAGAGCCCACCTGCAGAGCCTCCAGCTCAGGGCTCCCAGCACAGGAGGGACCTGGAGCTGCTGGGGCCAGTCCAGAGGAAGCCAAGATGATCAGAGGGATGGAGCAGCTCTGCTGAGAGCCTGGGCTGGGAGAACTGGCATTGCTCAGCCTGGGGAGCAAAAGCTTTGAGGTGACACAACTGTGGCCTTGCAGCACCTGAAGGGAATTTACAGTTCAGATGGAGAGAGACTGTTTATGAAGAATATGGAGTGAAGGAGAAAGGGGAATGGCTTCACACGGACAGAGAGCAGGTTTAGATTGTGTATCAAGAAATAATCCTTTATTATAAGAGTGGAGAGGCCCCACCACAGGGTGCCCAGAGCAGCTGTGGCTGCCCCTGGATCTCTGGCAGTGTCCAAGGCCAGGCTGGACAGGGCTTGGAGCAGCCAGGGACAGTGGGAGGTGTCCCTGCCCATGGCAGGGGGTGGAACTGGGTGAGCTTTATGGTCCTCTCCAACACAAACCATTCTGGGATTTTATCATCCTTTTCAGATCCATCGAGACAGGGAAGCTCAGAAGGCAGAGGGTCACTGAGGGCACCCTGAGCACAGCCAGAGCCAGCCTGTGCTGACAGCCAGTGCAAAACCAGCCCCAACAACCCCCTCCCACAAACAGCCCTGAGGCAACAGCTCTGCCCTGGGACAGTGTCTGCAGGGCAAAGGATGACACAAAGGCACAGGCTGGGATGCAGCACAATTTAATGAGTCAAAAGAGGGCAAAGAGGGGATGCAGGTGGAGGCCACAGTGCAGGGAGCAGCTTCAGCAGGGGAAGCACCTGGTGCCACAGAGGCCACTGCCCAAGGCTGAGAGGCCAAAGCCCCCGGAGCTGATGGGCACTCCCTGAGAGCTGAGGATGCTGCCAACAGCAGCAGAGGTGGAGGATCCCACGGCGGTGTTCTGTGGGAAGGAGCTGAGGATGGGGCCAGGCAGGGTCACCAGCACAGGTGAGGGCTGGATGGCCACGGTGGAGTCCTGGCACTGCCTGACACAGGGCTCATTGCAGCTGTTGGCCAGCGGGGTGGGGCCGCAGGGCTGGCAGGGCCGGCACGGGGTGTAGCAGGACATGGCTGGGGCTGGAGATGCACCTGGCACAGAGGGAAGAGAAAATCAAGGCATGAGGGATGTTTGAAGTGTAATGTGTGCCCCCCCTACATGATCAAGACCCTTTTCCTCAGCCCTAAAGGTCTTCACCAGGAGTCCACAGGCATCTCCTTTCCTTCCAATGAATGCAGCAGGAATTTGAGACCCGGGGAGGAGCCCACGTGGATCCCATGGCTCCAGAGACATCTCTGCCAGGCCTGAACCTTTTCCTTTCCCCACTTTCTGCATCCTTTCCTCTCCCAGTGTATGCCTTCCCAGGGCCCCAGAATATGACAGAGAGGTATGTGTGGAGACAGTCCACAACCTGAGGAAAAGGAGGATAATGAGGAGGACAAGAGAAAAGTCTTCAAAACTCACCTTGTTCCCAGTGAGATGGAGCTGAAAAGAGTGGATGAGATAGTGAAGAGAAGCTCCTGCTTTTATACTGCTCCTGCACTGCCCCAGGCTCACAGTCACTGCACAAGGACAGTAATTTTCCTACAGACTCACCTCCCAAGCAAAATACCCTCTCTAATGCCACAGGTTGTGCTTTTGTTTCCATCAGCAATGCCATTTTCATTTCCTCATTTCTGATGTGACCAAGGCCTCCAAGGATTCTTTCAAGCACTGAGATGAAAGACCCAAGGGTTTTCTGGGCAGTGACACATCAGTATGTGCAGAAGATGAGTTGCATGTGCTGGAGGGTCTGTGCAGACAGCTGACACATCTGTGGGGATGTATCTGGGGTTATTCTGTGCCCTCTTTGCAGGCTGAACATACCCTCCCGCCAACCTGTCTGCTCCCCATGTGCCAGTTTGTTTGGCAGGGCTGTCCCCTTCCATGGCAGCCTGGTGGGGTTACCAAGGTGTGCCACTGTCACTCTCAGATCAGGAATGGTGAATAACATAGCAACACACACGACTTCCTCCGAGGCAGAAAGAAGCAGTTTATTGAAAGCCACTGCACTTGTACAGGAGAGATGGTGCCATAGAGAATAGAAAAGGCTCATTGGTCCAAGAGGGCAACACCTCTTGAAAACATGCTCATCAAAGCATCACATGGCACATGCACTGCTCTGTGATCAACACCAGGTGTTAATCTATGCTATTCATTATTCCTTCTCTTGTTTATCTCTGAGAAAGTCTCCAGCCTGGGAAAATGCGGGTTGGAATTTTCCCTGAGCCTTCAGCAGTGCCCACATGCCATCAGTGTTTGTGAGGGAATGTAACTTTGCTCTCCTGAACACCAGGATTCCTTGAGGTGCCTCATGGAGTTGGGTCCCTTCTCACTCCCATAGGGGTGTGTGGGGGTTCAGTAAATACCTCGTTCTGCCCATTTTCCTCAGGTCACCACACACTTTGCCCCACTTTTTGCCCCCACACTTTGCCCCATACCAGCTGTTCTCCAAAACAGGCTGATTGTCCTGGAAGCCCCCAGAGCTGTGGGAGTGATGGCAGCAAATTCATGCTGAGGGCAATGTCTGTTTGAGCTGCCTGCAGCTCTGTCCAAGGGAACAGCCCAGGGACTGGAGATGGTTTTCCTGAGGTGTGGATGGAGCTGCCCTTGCTGGAGGGGAATTCAGCTGTGTGTGGGTCATGGGCCTGCACACAGCACATCTGCAGGCTGACACACGGCCAACCCAAAATTGGAGTGTGACTCCTGACAGGTAGGAGAGTCTCTCCTGGAGATTGCCTACTGAAGGCATTCCCTTCCCCTCCTGGGATGCTCCCAGCTGCCTCCATGTCTGCAGGGCAGGGAGTGCAGCCCTGCTTGATGTGGTTTGAGAGCTGGGTTTGCTCCCAGAGCCCTTGTGAGCACATCCCCTCCCTGAGCATCCCCAGGCACGTGGCACTTCCAGCTCTCATCCACTGGGGATTGGGCAGTTTCCAGCTTCTCAGGGTGCTGATTTGTGCTCCAGGCTGAAGCAGCCTTTGGGTCAGGAGAAAGGAAGCATGATGAAGCACTAATGCCAGGAGAAGTGATGTCACCTGAAGCCCAGGGCTGTGTCCCAGATGATGGGGAGATGTTTTCTGCAAACCTTGAACTCTGTAAAGAATTCAGGAGAGATCCCCACCACAGCCTGAGACCAGCCTCAGGCCGGGTAGATGAGGCCTGTGCATCCCTTCCATCCTCTGCTTGTATGAGTTGAGTATCCTCAGGGGATCCTTGCCTTGGAGCTCACCCCACTGCAGTTACAAACAGCACTTCACTGCCCAAAGCCAACATCTGCCTGCACAGGACCCCTCCTGCACTTCTGCACTCACTGCCATGACTCTCCCCTTGGGGTATCTTCTCGTGGCACATGAAAGGATCATGCAAGGCAGAGCAGGAATGTCAAAAATGGGGAAATGAAATGACAGTGTGGACAGAAACAAAAGCACAGCTTGTGGTGTTAGGGAGGATATTTTGCTTTGGTGATGAGTCTGTTAGAAATTACTGCCCTGTGCAGTGACTGTGGGCCTGGGGCAGTGCAGGAGCAGTATAAAAGCAGGAGCTTCTCTCACTCTCCCCCCACCAGTCCTCCTGCCTCCATCTCACTGAGAACAAGGTAAGGTCAAAGATTTTCTACTCTCTCACTCCCTGCGATTCTCCCTCCTCCTGTTTTCTGCACTGACCTGCCCTTGTTCTGTGGCAGCTCATGGGGCTGCTTATGATGGGAGAGGGACAGGAACAGAAAGTGTGACAGGGAGAGTTTGGGGAGGGATGTGGCTGAAGTGAATGATGGGATAAGTGGGATTACCCTGGGCTTGGTTGCTTTTGGCAGGGAATTTGTTGGCTACATGGAAGGAGAAGCCTGTGGGCATCAGTACAACACCTGCAGCTCTTGTTCCCATCTTGGCTCGACAGGGCAGCTGCATGGTGTGCTGAGGGGTTACTGAGGGGTTACTCTTCAAACTCCCCTCACAGTCTGCTCCTCTCTGCTCTGTGCCAGGTGCATCTCCAGCCCCAGCCATGTCCTGCTACACCCCGTGCCGGCCCTGCCAGCCCTGCGGCCCCACCCCGCTGGCCAACAGCTGCAATGAGCCCTGTGTCAGGCAGTGCCAGGACTCCACCGTGGCCATCCAGCCCTCACCTGTGCTGGTGACCCTGCCTGGCCCCATCCTCAGCTCCTTCCCACAGAACACCGCCGTGGGATCCTCCACCTCTGCTGCTGTTGGCAGCATCCTCAGCTCTCAGGGAGTGCCCATCAGCTCCGGGGGCTTTGGCCTCTCAGGCTTGGGCAGTGGCCTCTGTGGCACCAGGTGCTTCCCCTGCTGAAGCTGCTCCCTGCACTGTGGCCTCCACCTGCATCCCCTCTTTGCCCTCTTTTGACTCATTAAATTGTGCTGCATCCCAGCCTGTGCCTTTGTGTCATCCTTTGCCCTGCAGACACTGTCCCAGGGCAGAGCTGTTGCCCCAGGGCTGTTTGTGGGAGGGGGTTGTTGGGGCTGGTCTTGCACTGGCTGTCAGCACAGGCTGGCTCTGGCTGTGCTCAGGGTGCCCTCAGTGACCCTCTGCCTTCTGAGCTTCCCTGTCTCGATGGATCTGAAAAGGATGATAAAATCCCAGAATGGTTTGTGTTGGAGAGGACCCTAAAGCTCACCCAGTTCCACCCCCTGCCATGGCAGGGACACCTCCCACTGTCCCTGGCTGCCCCAAGCCCTGTCCAGCCTGGCCTTGGACACTGCCAGAGATCCAGGGGCAGCCACAGCTGCTCTGGGCACCCTGTGCTGGGGCCTCTCCACTCTTATAATAAAGGATTACTTCTTGATACACAATCTAAACCTGCTCTCTGTCAGTGTGAAGCCATTCCCCTTTCACCTGTCACTCCATATTCTTCATAAACAGTCTCTCTCCATCTGAACTGTAAATTCCCTTCAGGTACTGCAAGGCCACAGTTGTGTCACCTCAAAGCTTTTCCTCCCCAGGCTGAGCAATCCCAGTTCTCCCAGCCCAGCCTCTCAGCAGAGCTGCTCCATCCCTCTGATCATCTTGGCTTCCTCTGGACTGGCCCCAGCAGCTCCAGGTCCCTCCTGTGCTGGGAGCCCCGAGCTGGAGGCTCTGCAGGTGGGCTCTGGTCTCACCTGGCTGGGGCACAATCCCCTCCCTTGTCCTGCTGCCCGAGCTGCTTTGGATGCAGCCCAGGACACAGTTGGCTTTCTGGGCAGCCAGAGCACAGCTGTGGCTCATGGCAGGCCTGTCATCCCACAGGCACCCCCAGTCCTTCTTGGCAGGACCGTATCGCATAGAATTACTCTAGAACAGAATTTAATTACCCTACATTTTCCAGAGACAGCCCCTCACCTCTTTTGTCTTTCCTCTTTTAGCTGGACATTTGACACAAGCATTCAGCCATGAATGTGTTACTGACAAGACAAAGGCACCAGCTTCCCATCGGACTCCAGGAGGTCCCATCCCAACCAAATTCCCAACAGGATTCCCAAAATGAGGGACACAGTGCAGTGGGCTGCCTTCTCACAGGTCTGCATTCCCATGGAATCAGTGCATGGATTTGGTTGTGTTGCCCACAGTATCAGATTTGTTACCCACTGTGCCACAATTCAATAATCACACACTTGGAAAACACATTGACTCTTTATGTCAGAGTTGTACAAGTCTGGGTGCTGGTGGAATTCCCCAAATCAAGCATACCTACCAGACTTTTCATGCCATTGTTTGCACACAGAAATTCAGAGTTCAAAGCTTTCCAAGGACAGCCCCTGTCCTGGGATTGGTTACTGAGTTCCACATAAATTACATAACCCCAGCTCTATTCTACACATGCCATGGGGAAGGGTCTTCACCTGGGCACAGGTCTTTTTGACCTGCATTTGTGACTTTCAGTATTGCAATGAGCATAATTCAGCTATAGAGTAAATGGGCCTTGAATATTTTGCCAGGTTGGCAGTGGCACACATCAAATTGATTTCCTACATCCTTAAATTTTTTTTTTTCCTGGGTGTCCCAGAGTAAGAGATGCTAACTGCAATCTTCTCCATGGCACACAACATCTTGATTTATTACTGTTGTGGTTTAGGGATGTTATGGTCAGGAAAACTAATCCACAATCACCAGAGGTTTATGTCCAAAAAGGAGACAGAGGAGTGCTTTTTGCTTTATTTGAATAAAGAGAGAGGCCATGGGGCATTTCCCTGGGATCTCTACAATTTTTGGAGGACGCAGCCTCCCTTTTATCCCAATTTCCCAGCAGCATTTCCCTCTCACTTTTCCCCAAGTGCTGAGGTTCTTGAGAGGCACAGACTTCCCAGAACACCTGATATCTGAGATTCCCTTCTCATGTATAACCCTCCCTTTTAATTTTAATTCTTATAGACTTCATGTTTTTTCCCCATTGTTTATGTCATCTTTCAATATCCAATCTCATTTATCAGCAAACCTACAGTTTGTTTGTAAAGGCAAATATCTTTTTCCGTTCATCAATCAGTGAAATCCTTCCCATTGTTTCTTTTATCTCTGAGTGCTGGTTTTATCCACCAGCAGACCCACAGCTTGTTTGTAAAGACAAATCCAACATTCCTCTCAAAGCGACTTTGTTTGGTTTGAGCGTGGCTTCCAGGACCAAGGGGAGTGATATTGGTGTAAGGTGGCCAGGATGGTGAGGAGAACAGAGCACTTGGCTGGAGAGAAGAGCTGAAGGGCCAGGCAGTATAGGAAGGTCCATTGCTGAGTGTAGGGAAGAGAATGCTTTAGGGGAGACCAAAAATTATCTTTCTCATTGTTATGATCATTGAAGAGCATCAGGCCATGGTCTCCAGCCCCGGGTCAGTAGAGAAAATTAGAAAACTGAGTTACCTATGGCATGAATAAAAATATTTAAATTGAGCCTGTGTTAACACCCTGTGAACAACCGTCCCCCACAGTCCCCTCCCACAACCAGCCCTGAGCAACACCTCTCTTTCTGGGAATGTTGGGAGAGGATCTGCAGGGGAATAAACGAGAGGAAAACATGGGCTGTGATGCAAAAGAACTTTAATGAGTCAAAACAGGAAAATTAGGTCAATCCAAGCTCAGATGCCAATGCAGACAACACTAGGAGCAAACAACAGTCTGTTGTTTTTCAAGGTGTGTTTTTTCAAGCAGGTGTCCAAACAGAGGGGGAGCCAGCAGGTGTCCCTGTGCCTGATGCAGAGGGAGCAGGGCCAGCAGGCTGTCCCCAGGGTGGCTGTGTGGGGTTCAGAGCCCAGGGGAGCACAAGGCAGCAGGGACACAGGAGGGAAAGGAGAGAGGGGCAGAGGGCAGAGGCAGGGATGGGCTGTGCTTGCCAAGAGCCCAGGCTGGCCCCATCCTTCTGCAGGAGCTGCTGGGGCTGCTCAGCCCTGGGGAAGCAAAGAGCCGATGCTGCGTCCCCAGGGCGCTTCCATGCTGGCAGTGCCGGGCTTCCTTCCCCAGGGCCATGGCCAGCAGCTTCAGCAGGGGAGGCCACAGAGGCCACTGCCCAAGGCTGAGAGGCCAAAGCCCCCGGAGCTGATGGGCACTCCCTGAGAGCTGAGGATGCTGCCAACAGCAGCAGAGGTGGAGGATCCCACGGCGGTGTTCTGTGGGAAGGAGCTGAGGATGGGGCCAGGCAGGGTCACCACCACGGGCGAGGGTTCAATGATGACAGTGGAGTCCTGGCACTGCCTGACACAGGGCTCATTGCAGCTGTTGGCCAGCGGGGTGGGGCCGCAGGGCTGGCAGGGCCGGCACGGGGTGTAGCAGGACATGGCTGGGGCTGGAGATGCACCTGGCACAGAGGGAATAGGGAAGCAGAGTTGAGAAAGGGCTGTGTCAGAGCAGTCTGTTGGCCAGCCATGATGGACATGGTGGGCCAAAGAGAAGCAGAAGAGAGCAGGAGGCTGCTTAGAGAGGCACAACAGCCTCACTGTTTGCCCAAGCCGCCAAGAATCTCCTAAAGAATGACCAAGCCCAGGGACTTGCACATCACAGACATCACAGACAAAACCCAACCTCTCTCCATGCACAGCTTCTGCCCCTCCCTCTCCTGTAACAAGCTGTTCTCAAGAACCTACATGGGATTAAAGCACAGAATGTGATCAAAAAGCCCAAAAGAGGAAGAAAAGAAGGAGCTTCAGACTCACCTTGATCCCAAGGAGATGGAGGTGAGAGGAGTTAATGAGAGCAAGGAGAAGATTCCCCTTTTATAGTGCTGCTGCACTGCCCCAGGCCCACAGGCTCTGCACAAGGACAGTCATTTTCCAACACATTCACCTCCAAAGCAAAATATCCTCCCTAACGCCACACGTTGTGGTTTGCTTTCCATCCAGGCTGCCCTTTCATTTCCTCATTTCTGACCTGCTTGGTGTGTGCTGCAGCTCCTTTCACGTGTGCCAGGCCAGGCTGGGGGTCCCTGGGCTCAGAGCGTGTCCCTGCAGGCACAGGATGAGCCCCGTGCCGAGGGCTCTGTGCAGGCAGGGGATGCTGGCTCGGGGCTGTGCCGTGCCATTGATGGCAGTGTTAAATGAGAAACAAAAGTCTTGATATTCAGCACAATTTAGATTGCTTTATTTTATACAGACAGAGCAATGCAGTGCTGGGGAGACATGGGGGGGGTCACTGCCCACTCCACTCTCCACCGAACCTGGTTTGCAGCTCCTTTTATAGTATGGTTTCCTTGTAGTAATCAATAATTGTTATTTTTTTGTTGTATTAATTCTGCCAGGTAAGCAGAGGTGGTCAAAAAACATCCATGGGACCTCTGTGTGACGTGACATCACTGGATAATTTGCCAAGTCTCATAGATAACCATCTGTCTTGGTAAAGAACAGCAGAAGTCAGGAAGTGTGGTTTTAGCAGATAGGTCACAATTGATTACACAAAGGCAGCAAATCTGATTTTGCAGAATCTTTCAGGCCGTGGGAAAACCTTGTTTTACAAACTGGTATCAAATACAATTTACATAGAAAACACAATATTCATAACAGGGGGATTTAAACAGAATGGTTTTAATCATTTATTTCCCTTTATCTACGTCCATGTCTTATCTAAGTATTCTGGTTTATACAAACTCCGAAACCTCTGTGATTAACACAAATCTTATATCAATTATCACAGCAGCTGCCTCTGCAGGGGCAGCCCCAGCCCTGCCCTGCCCTGCCCAGAGCAGCAGAGCACCCAAAGGCTCCTCTCCTCACAGCACGTCCTGCCTGCTGCTCTCTGCTCCCTCTGGACACGGCTTCTCCAGGAAAATGCTTTCCTCTCCCTTCCTCCTGGTGGCCTCTGCTGATGCAGAACGTTTGCCAGGCTGTCTGAGGATTCCAGGGCTGGGGCTGGAAAGCCAAAGCCCAGATGGAGCTGAATCAGGAGAGCTCGTGGTGGGAAACAAGATCTTGCCCACAGGGCAACAGCAAAAGGGAGGCTTGAGCCAAGGCTGATGGGGCAGCTTCACTGGAGGCAGGGCTTACAGGAAAGGGGGAGCTTCTCCAAGACTTGAGGGTTTTGGTTTTCACTGGCAACATTTCCTGGCACAGGATCAACCTCCTGATATTCCTCAGAAAGTGGATCAGGGAAAACCTCCCCAGAGCAGAGGAGGAGGATCAGCTGTGGGAACATTTAATCAGACCAGGCCAATGTAAGTCTATGACCTGGTGATGGACACACGAGTGTTGGTGCTAAAGAAAGCACCTCAGAGCTCCCTTTGGGAGGTGCTGGCAGTCAGGGAATGCAGCTGAGGACAGAGAGAAGGAGATGGTCAGGGAGGATACGAGTAGCAATGTGCAGACCCTGGACTTCTAACATGCCAGCTCTTCCACCCTCTCAGGCATCTGGCAGGTCAGATGTGCCTTCACAGGAACCTGTGAAGAGCAAAAGAGATCAGAAAAGCTGGCAGCATCTTAGGGGCTCAAAAGAACATGGAAAATCAAGGCAAAACACAGGAAAACAGGAGGAGATGTTGGTGGAGGGACAGAATGGACACAAGGACTCATGTTCCTGGTCAGAGGCACCTGGCTGTGGAGGGCAGCTCTCCTGGAGGCTCAGGAGCTGAAAGAAGGGGTTTCAAAGAACACTGCTTTCGACACATCCTGGGGCTCAAAGCTCTCTGGCTCCTGCAGACATTGGGACTTAAGCCCACCCCTTTCTGATTCTCCAAGTGCCTCCTCAGCCTAGAAAACAACCAGCACCACTGGAGAGGGAAGGAAACTTCCTCCATTTGCCCAACATGTGAGAGTTTTGGGGAAACTTTAGTGCCATGTGCCTGGGGGTGCTCAGGGAGGGGATGTGCTCAGAAATTCCCTGGGTACAAAACCTGCTCTCAAAATACATGGAGAAGTGCTGCACTTCCCTGCCCTGCAGACATGGAGGCAGCTGGGACGCGTCCCAGGGGGAAGGGAATGCCTTCAGTAGGCAAATCTCCAGGGAGAGACTCTCCCTACCTGTCAGGAGTCACACTCT
Organism: Muscicapa striata striata; assembly: GCA_030060385.1. Taxonomy (NCBI): domain Eukaryota; kingdom Metazoa; phylum Chordata; class Aves; order Passeriformes; family Muscicapidae; genus Muscicapa; species Muscicapa striata. Next base: position 111,089 of record JAREIS010000542.1, on the reverse strand, counting down.
AATTTTGGGTTGGCCGTGTGTCAGCCTTTTGGTGTGAGGCCAAGCCAGCAGTGTGTGATGTCTGCAGGCCTGTCCAAGGCAGGGATGGATCCCCCTGCAGCTTCATCCTGGCCCTGGGAAAAGGGATGCTTGGCAGCTCACACATGGCACGTGTGTGTTCTCAGCACTGTCAGCATGTATTGGAAAAGTGGCCTGTGCTTGTGTGTCATCCAGGTCACATCCACATTGTGCAGCCAAAGGGCATCATGTGTGAGGAGACAGGGAGGAACAGGGAATGGTTCAGGCACCCAACACCTCCGCAGATATTGAGGAGGAACCCAATTGCACAGGGCTCAGTTTGAGACTTGATTCCTGCCAATGATCAGAGAATTATTGAATCACAGAATCACAAGGATTGGCAAAGACCTCCAAGATCATGGAGTCCAACCATTACTCATGTGTTCCTGCAAGAAAAATCACTTGGCTTCTCACCCCTTAACATGAAAGGGACCTTTATGACATAGTGGGGGTGTCAGAAACGAGGAAATTTAATGACAGTGTTAATGGAAAACAAAACACACCCTGTGGCATTAGGGAGGATATTTAGTTTGGAGATGAGTCTGTAGGAAAATTGTTGCCCTGTGCAGTTCAGTGGGCCTGGGGCAGTGCAGGAGCAGTATAAAAGCAGCTCCTTCTTCTCACTCTCTCATCCACTTTTCCCGTCTCCAGCTCCTTGGGAACAAGGTGAGTTTGGACCATTTCTCCTCATGCTTGTCTTCCTCTGAATGCCTTTCTAAGGACATTACTTGTCTTCAGATGGGCACTGGGATTCCTTGCTGTGGGTGAGGGAAGGAGGCAGAAGGTGTGACAGAGACTGACATGGTGCTTGGCTGGGGTGTCTCCTGAGCTGTTGGTGAGGTGGGGATCTCGATGGACGTTGACATTATTTGGGGAGCCTTTTGCACTGAGAGAAGCAGGGTCATCCTCATGGTGGGTGAGAGGTTGATCCTCACCCACTCCTTCTGCTCTGCTTCCCTTCCCTCTGTGCCAGGTGCATCTCCAGCCCCAGCCATGTCCTGCTACACCCCGTGCCGGCCCTGCCAGCCCTGCGGCCCCACCCCGCTGGCCAACAGCTGCAATGAGCCCTGTGTCAGGCAGTGCCAGGACTCCACCGTGGCCATCCAGCCCTCACCTGTGCTGGTGACCCTGCCTGGCCCCATCCTCAGCTCCTTCCCACAGAACACCGTGGTGGGATCCTCCACCTCTGCTGCTGTTGGCAGCATCCTCAGCTCTCAGGGAGTGCCCATCAGCTCTGGGGGCTTTGGCCTCTCAGCCTTGGGCAGTGGCCTCTGTGGCCTCCCCTGCTGAAGCTGCTGGCCATGGCCCTGGGGAAGGAAGCCCGGCACTGCCAGCATGGAAGCGCCCTGGGGACGCAGCATCGGCTCTTTGCTTCCCCAGGGCTGAGCAGCCCCAGCAGCTCCTGCAGAAGGATGGGGCCAGCCTGGGCTCTTGGCAAGCACAGCCCATCCCTGCCTCTGCCCTCTGCCCCTCTCTCCTTTCCCTCCTGTGTCCCTGCTGCCTTGTGCTCCCCTGGGCTCTGAACCCCACACAGCCACCCTGGGGACAGCCTGCTGGCCCTGCTCCCTCTGCATCAGGCACAGGGACACCTGCTGGCATCTCTGCCACTGCCATGTGATGGAGATCCTGAGCTGGCCCTGGAGCTCTCTGCACTGAGGCCTCCACTCACAGTGACCTTGTTCTCATCTTTTGACTCATTAAATTTCTGTTGCATCCCAGCCCATGCCTCTGTGTCATCCTTTCCCTGTTGTCAGTCTGCCAAGATTCCCCAGGACAGTGGTATTGCTCAGGGATGGTTCTGTGTGACAGATTTAGGAGAAGGTGTTTGAGTGTATTTTACGATGGGAGACCTGAATCTGCTTTATTTCAGTATTGCTGCTTTCTCTCCTCCTCCATGTGTCTCTGTTAAGACCCACTGCAGAAGGTGAGGGGTAACCCAGGTTCTTGTTAAGACATCCCTTGGGACTGATCAGAGAGAACCAACACTCTAGGTTGTTTTTAAGTACACACAATGGGTTTATTGTACAACAGTGGGATTACACAGGAAAACACATCTGTGGCCATTTTGGTTATTATTCTCTAAAGCTATACAACAACATGGAAGCATTGCAAGCTGAAAATGCAACCACATCACCCAGGAACATGCACAAGGCAAAAGAAAGGAAGAGAGATAAAGGGCAAGACTGTGAAGATCTCTCCAGCCATAGGCCCTGGGATGAGACTTGGCTGCTGGGCAGTCTTGGTCAAAGTGGTCATAGAACGGAGCTGTCAGGTGGTGGGGAAAGTCTCAAAGAAGAGATGGGGGGAAATCCCTGGGTAAATCCCCAGAACATAAAATCTACTTGGCTTATATTCACTAAGTTTCAGGAGGGGATGCCCAAGTTCCTCTCCTAGTGGGGGAGCTTCACACTGCATCATGTAATGTTGTGCATCATGGGACACTTCAGGAGCCTCTGACACCTTCTAAGGCAGCACATCTGCCCAGCACACCCAGCACAGCTGTTTTGGTTTTGGCCCAGTATGGCCCATCAGCAGAGATGAACACTGTCAGGGCACACAGGAATGTCCTGGTGCTTCCCCTGGGGGAAGAGAGGGAGCCTCACAACCCCATGGTCTGTGCAAGGGAGGGCAGCTTAGTGTGGAAGCTAAGATTTAATTAGCATATGCAGTTTGATAACCAAGTTGCCTTGGCAGAAGGAATCAGAGCTTTGAAGATTACAAGAACATTGGATCAAGACTGGCAACAGGAAAGGAGATCGAACTAAATAGAAATGTAAAGTTTGTCTGTGTGATGTTTAACTAAATTAATGCAGTAAATAATTCCTAGTCTTTCTGAAAATGGAATATAAAATATATAGCTCACAGTAAAATTCATATTCTGATCATGAGTCAGTAGTACCTGTCTCTCTCAATCACTGATAGCTTAGAGTGACAAGAGGCACCAGCATCCACCTCCTACCTCATTCAAAGCCCATCATTCACCCTCTCTCTTCTAGATCAGAGGTTGGCCATGACACACCCAGAGCTCACCTCCCCCTGTTCACCAAAGCACCCTGCCCTCCACAAATGGGGGAATGTTTTCAGTCATTACCCCTTAAGAGTTCAGTGTCTCCCAGTCTGCAGATGGACAGAATGAACCAAACCTCTTCACTGACCCTGTCTACTCCAAGAATGATTTTATCTCTCTGACCAAACCACACGCAGCAATCCCTGTGCCCAAATTAAGTGCTCTGATCTCCTCACCATCCTGGCTGCACTGAGCTCACTCCCCTTGCTGCTGGTGGCTCTTGCATTGCAGCCTGTGCCCAGCCTGGGGATGGCAGCAGTGCTGAGCAGAGCAGCATTGTGGCTCCCACCCCTGTCCTGCTTCCTCTCCTGCTGGCACTGCCCAGGGTGCTGTGACAGCCCTCGCTGTCTGTGAGCCCCAGTGACAGGGACAATGGCATTGGGTGCACCCTCAGAGCACTTGGTGCTGTGATTTAGTGGCCATAGGGGTATTTTGTTAAGGTGAAGATCTCACAGGTCTTTTCCAAACTCAATGATTTGTGACTCCCAGCAGTGACATGAAGCTGAGGGGAGCAATAGCTCTGCTGGATGGGAGGGTTTACATCCACAGGGATCTTGGCAGAATTGAGGAATGGTCCCACATGGAACTCAGGAACTTCAGCAAAGCCAAGGGCAAGGTCCTGACACTGCTTTGGGACAATCTCAGAAATCAATAGGAACTGTGGGGTGGATGGAAGGAGAGCTTGCCCTGCAGAGAAGGGCTGCAAAAATGGTCACAGCTGCACACATGGATGCATCACCCTGCTCTGAAGGGCAGCTGATGCAGGTGAGGTTTTCAGTCAGAAGAGCAAGATCTCAGGGACCTTATTGCAGCCTTTGAGTACATCAAGGGGTGGTGTAAGGAAGTTGGAGAGAGACATTATATCAAATGATTGACAAGGGGCAGGTGTTTTAAACTGGTATAGGCCAGCTGGAGCTGAGGTACTGTCCATGGCAGGAGGGTTGGACTCAATGACCTTTAGCAATCTCTTCCAACAGAACCCATTGTGTGCTTCCATGATAACAGGGATTTGTGAGAAGGCAGCCCCATGCACTCTGTCCCTCCCTTTCAGAAACTTTTCAGATCCATGGGATCTGCTGGAGCCTGATGGGAATCCAGTGCCTCTGTCGGGTCAGTAACCCATTCACTGCTGAGTGCTTGTGTACAGTGTTGAGCTGAGTAAGGAAAAGGAAAAGAAGTGCAAACACAGTGGATGTTTGTTCCTGGACAATGTAGGAAATTCTGTGCTGACCCAAAGAGGCAGAGAAACTCAGAAGGCAGAGGGTCACTGAGGGCACCCTGAGCACAGCCAGAGCCAGCCTGTGCTGACAGCCAGTGCAAAACCAGCCCCAACAACCCCCTCCCACAAACAGCCCTGGGGCAACAGCTCTGCCCTGGGACAGTGTCTGCAGGGCAAAGGATGACACAAAGGCACAGGCTGGGATGCAGCACAATTTAATGAGTCAAAAGAGGGAAATGATGGGGATCCAGGTGGAGGCCACAGTGCAGGGAGCAGCTTCAGCAGGGGAAGCACCTGGTGCCACAGAGGCCACTGCCCAAGGCTGAGAGGCCAAAGCCCCCGGAGCTGATGGGCACTCCCTGAGAGCTGAGGATGCTGCCAACAGCAGCAGAGGTGGAGGATCCCACGGCGGTGTTCTGTGGGAAGGAGCTGAGGATGGGGCCAGGCAGGGTCACCACCACGGGCGAGGGCTGGATGGCCACATGGGAGTCCTGGCACTGCCTGACACAGGGCTCATTGCAGCTGTTGGCCAGCGGGGTGGGGCCGCAGGGCTGGCAGGGCCGGCACGGGGTGTAGCAGGACATGGCTGGGGCTGGAGATGCACCTGGCACAGAGGGAAGGGGGAAGCAAATCATAAGGAGCAGGTGAGGATCCAGCTGTGACCCCAGCATGAGGGAGCCAAGGCATGAGCTGGCAATGAGAGCTGAGCTCTGTTTGTGGATTCTCTTGGGCTCTTCCCCCCACACAAACCCCACCAAGAGCTCCAGCCCAAACCATCCCAACACTGGGGCAATGCTTCTGCCAAGACCCAGCAGTCACACATCTCCCACTCCTTTCCTCCTCTCACAAAAAGCATCTGCAAGATCTGACATGGGACAAAGTCACAGGCATGTGCTGAGAAATGCCAGAGAAGAAGGAGAAAATGGAGAAGGGGATTCAAACTCACCTTGTTCCAAGGAGTTGGAGGTGAGCAGAGTGAATGTGAGAGTGAGGAGAAGAGCCTGCTTTTATACAGCTCTTGCATTGCCCCAGGCCCACAGTCCTGCACAAGGGCAGTAATTTTTCAACAGACTCATCTTCAAAGGAAAATATCCCACACAGTGGCAGCGATTTACATTTTGTTTCCACTATGGTGCCATTTCATTTCCTCATTTCTGACATTTCTGCCCTGCATTGCAGGATCCTTTCATGTTCTGTGATGAGAAGTCAAAGGATATTCCTGGCAGAGCCATGTCGATGAGGGCACATGATCCCAGTGCTGATGAAGGCAGGGAGTGTTGGTTTAGGGCAGTGAAAAGTAACTCTTTGCAATAGCCCTTGCAGGAAGAGGCCTTGTCTTGCACTGCACATGTCACAGGGCATCCAGATAATCTGCTTTTTATGGACATTTCACTTGTTTCTCTCTTTTCCCTCTCTCTCTGCTCTCTGCAAAGGTCACGAGCTGCAGCATGTCCAGGTAGCCAGGCTGTGCCAAGGTTTCATCTCTCTTCCTCTCTATGCCCTTTGCTCTGAGGGGATGTTTGCTAGGCATTGGGAAAGCCAAAGCCCACTTGGAGCTGAATCAGGCAAAGCACATGGAGGGCAATAAGAAGGTCATCTCCAGAGAGGTGATCAGTAAAGGCAGCCTTGGACACAGGCAGCCCCAGGATTCAACCAGGCAGCTTCCCTGAGGGCAGGAGGTACAGCAAAGATAGACATCCTCAAAGGTTCCTGTCCTTGGTCCTTACCATCAGGAATTGCTGTCAGGCATTGAAGTTCCTGGTACTCCTTGGAACAACTGGAACAGAAAAGACTTCCCCAAGCAAGAACAGAATCTGATGGGCAACATTCAAACATACTGGTCTGAAATGAGCATGTGTGAATTGATGTGATGTGTTCACTGGTGTCAGTACAAAGCCTTTCTCAACTCCCTTTGAAAGTCCCAGTGACCACAGAATGCATCTGAGAACTGGAAGAAAGCCAGTGAGAGCCTTGTCTCCCAGAGAGGCATGAAAGAGGAGTCAGGGAATAACAATCTGGAAAGGTGGTAGAGAAAATCCCTACAAAATCCAACATGCAGTGCTCAGGGAGGAGGTGTGCTCAGAAAGAGCCTAGATGCAAAACCAGCTCTCCAACCACACCAAGGAGTGCAGCAGTTCCCTGCCCTGCAGACACGGGGGCAGCTGGGACGCGACCAGGAGGGAAGGAAATGCCTTCAATAGGCAAATCCCCAACGTGAGACTCTCCTGAGCCATGGCGAGTCACACTCTAATTTTGGTGTGAGGCCAAGCCAGCAGTGTGTGATGTCTACAGGCTTTGTCCCAGGCTGGGCTGAATTCCCTTCCAGCAAGGGCAGCTCCATCCATGAGCCTGGAAAACCATCTTCAAGCACTGGGCTGTGACCAGAGCACAGCTCCAGGCAGCCCAAAGGCCATGGCCCTCAGCCTGAGCTGCTTGGCAGCACTGCCACAGCTCAGGCTGTTCTCAGAATACACAATGTGGGGCAGGACTTTGTGTGTCCTCCAGGCCAGGGTGCAAAGGGAGCAGCCAAAGTGCAGCATGGGGTGAGGAGAGGGGGAAGAGAAGGCGCTGTCCCAAGAGCCAACACATCCCTCAGGCAGGAAGGGAGCACAGAACTCCACATGGGTCAACTGGAGGCTTGATTCCTGCCCATACTAATGGGATCCTCCACAAGAAACCTTTGCACTTCTCATCCCACTACATGATAGAAGTCTCCATGAGTTAGTGGGAATGTCAGAAATGAGGAAATGAAATTACAACATAGAAGGAAAACAAACCACAATCTGTGCCATTGGGTAGAATGTTTGGCTTTGAGATGAGTCTGTAGGAAAAATACTGTCCTTGTGCAGTGACTGTGGGCCTGGGGCATTGCAGGAGGGTATAAAAATGGGCCCTTCTCCTCACTCTCTCATTCACTCCTCTCACCTCCATCTCCTCGAGAAAAAGGTGAGTCTGCAGCTTTTTCTCATCCTTCTCCTACTCCCATGGTATTTCTCGGTCTATACATGCTTTTTTTTGTCCCATATGGATTCCTGCCAAGGGAATATGAAGGGGACAGAAGGTGTAACATGGGCTTTGTCTGAGGTGTTTCCAGAGCCATGGGGCCAGACAGGGATCTTCCTTGGGTAGCTGTTGGCAGGGCTCTTCTGAGGAAAGGAGAAGCCTGTGGGTCTCTCTATACAGCCCCCAAGGCTTGTCTCCAGTTCATGCCTTTGGTCTCTCATGGTGGGGCCACAGGCTGATCCTCACCTGTTGTGTCTGGTTGTTGCTTGGGGTGATAGCAAGTAAAGGAGCAAGACAGGCCTTTGCAGGGGTTTTACAGAGATGTTTATTTCAGCCACGCATCACGCACCGTGCAGGGCTCAGGGAACAAAGGAAAAGGCCTTGAGGGAGGGTTCAGGTTTAGTACAAGGGATGAGCAGGCGGGGAGAACTTTAGGGACCAATTACCATGGGATAGGGGGTGTCCAAGGGTGGGGTTAGGGCAAAAAGGCCAACAGGGGAACAGAGTGGGTGTGAGTAAAAGTCTGACGGACAGGGAAAGGGCACAGGGGCTTACTTTGCCTAGATAAAACAGGATTTGCTATCAAGAGAAGGCAGCTGAGAGAGGCCTCTCGTTTTCTTTAATTGGGAATGCCTTTTTCAGTCTCCACACTCACCTGCTCCTTGTGCTCTGCTTCCCTTCCCTCTGTGCCAGGTGCATCTCCAGCCCCAGCCATGTCCTGCTACACCCCGTGCCGGCCCTGCCAGCCCTGCGGCCCCACCCCGCTGGCCAACAGCTGCAATGAGCCCTGTGTCAGGCAGTGCCAGGACTCCACCGTGGCCATCCAGCCCTCACCTGTGCTGGTGACCCTGCCTGGCCCCATCCTCAGCTCCTTCCCACAGAACACCGTGGTGGGATCCTCCACCTCTGCTGCTGTTGGCAGCATCCTCAGCTCTCAGGGAGTGCCCATCAGCTCCGGGGGCTTTGGCCTCTCAGCCTTGGGCAGTGGCCTCTGTGGCCTCCCCTGCTGAAGCTGCTGGCCATGGCCCTGGGGAAGGAAGCCCGGCACTGCCAGCATGGAAGCGCCCTGGGGATGCAGCATCGGCTCTTTGCTTCCCCAGGGCTGAGCAGCCCCAGCAGCTGCTGCAGAAGGATGGGGCCAGCCTGGGCTCTTGGCAAGCACAGCCCATCCCTGCCTCTGCCCTCTGCCCCTCTCTCCTTTCCCTCCTGTGTCCCTGCTGCCTTGTGCTTCCCTGGGCTCTGAACCCCACACAGCCACCCTGGGGACAGCCTGCTGGCCCTGCTCCCTCTGCATCAGGCACAGGGACACCTGCTGGCATCTCTGCCACTGCCATGAGACACAAACTCTCATCTGCCCCTGGTGCTTCCTGCACTGGATTCCTCTTTTGGATCGACTTGTTTATCTCTTCTGACACATTAAATTTCTGTTGCATCCCAGCCTATGCCTCTGTGTCATCCTTTCCCCTACAGGCATGACCCCAAGATCTCCAAGCAGAGCAGTGTTGACCAGCAGTGGTTCTGGGAGGGTATTTCTGGGATGTTTGTGCATTGATTATTCACACAATAATTGTTAAGTCTCTTTGCTGAGTTCCTGCCTCTGTGGACACTCAGGCATAAGATTTATAAAAGCAAATAATTTAACAGAGCAGTCCACAGCAGGTGAGCTCAAGCTGGTGCAACTCTGACAAATAATTGATGCCTCCCTTGAGTGTGTGATTATTGGCTTGTTACATACTAGGTAATGAATGCAATTTTTGTGAGCAACATTATCAGTGTTCTTCCCATACTAAAGTCAAAGCACAGCACTGTGCCAGCTACTGCAAATTTACTGAGGGCATCTACTCCCTTCCAGCCAAAATAAATTGTCTTATGTTGTAGATGGGTTGTGTGGCTGGGGGTTGAGTCATTTATTGTCTTGGGAGTTGGGAAATTGTCCCCCAACAATTTCTGGGGCCCCAAAGCAAAAGGGACAGCACTGGGAGCGTGGCTGACCACCAGAGTCTGGTCCACAAAATGGCAGCTCTGCCTTTTATACCCCTGGTGTTGCATCAGCCAAACATATATTCATAAGCAATAACAATACGACTCCAAACATCTTCCTTATATATCCCTGGCTCCTCCCCAAGGCTGCCAGTTGACTCTTCCTTGTGGTCCATCCATGGACTCCTTCTTGCAGCCTGGTTGGAGGTGAGCTGTTGTCATGCCAAGTTCCCCAGGGACAGCTTTCCCCATCCCCAGGGCTGTCTGGTGGCCACAATACAGAGAGGAGGAGAGAGGATTGAAGGGAGAGGAATGTTGGATTTGTCTTTACAAACAAGCTGTGGGTCTGCTGGTGGATAAAACCAGCACTCAGAGATAAAAGAAACAATGGGAAGGATTTCACTGATTGATGAATGGAAAAAGATATTTGCCTTTACAAACAAACTGCAGGTTTGCTGGTAAATTAATCTGGTTATTGAAAGATGAAACAAGCCAAGAGGAAAATACATAAATTCTCTAAGAATTCAGAATTAAAAATTAAAAGGGAGGATTATACATTAGAAGGGAATCTCAGGTATCAGGTGTTCTGTGCCTCTCAAGTACCTCAGCCAGTGGGGAGAGGGAAAAGTGGCCAGGAAATTGGGATAAAAAGGAGGCTGCGTCCTCCAAAAATTGTAGAGATCCCAGGGGAATGCTCCATGGCCTTTCCCTTTATTCGAATAAAGTAAAAGGACTCCTCTGTCTCCTTTTTGGACATAAACCTCTGGTGTTTGTGGATTAATTTTCCTGACAAATGAGAGGACAAAAAGGGGTACAAAAACAACCTACAACAAGAGTCACACACCAAAAGAACTTTAAACCTTTACAAAACTTCTTTTAACAAACATAATATCCATTCCTCATTTTTGAGAGCCAATCACCACACCACCCATCTATAACATGTATGAGGAAGGGCTGAGGCAGATGGGTTTGTTTAGCCAAGAGAGGAAGCTCGGGGGGACTTTGTCACTGTCCACAGCTCCCTGAAGGGCTGCAGTGAGGGGGGTCGGTCCTGTTATAAATGAAAATTGGATGTGCTCAATTTTGACCAATTAATAAAACAACAAAGTTAAATTTTAGCAGTAATTTATTAATAGGTTATATAAAATTTGAGTAAATACAAAATTTAGCAGCAATTTTGGTATAATAGAGGTCTGGTTCGGTTGAATAAAGCATGAGCAAAACCGACCTGGGGTACGGGGAGGGATTCTCCCTTCCTTCTGCACGTACAAAATCAGATAAACCAAAAACTTTTGCTTATATACTGTTTACTAATACATATTAATACAGAAGATTCTAGAAATCTCCTCCTCATTTCTATTCTTAAAATCTACGTCACTGTGTTGGGTTGCGCATCCGTCACCAGTGGTCGGGGGTCTCTCCTCCTTGTGGGGGTCTTATTTCCGATGAAGGCTCTGGGTCTTCCTCAATGTTTGCTGTTTGACCTCGCAGATGGCGCATGCTCACTAAACTTAAAGTTATATAATTTAATTTATGTTCCTACAACAGGCCTTAGTCCAGTGTCCAGTGGTTTGGAATCATCCCAATTTGGCACAATTCAAGGTCGAAAACCTATTTCTAGACACTGTTCTTAGACCTATACCCTTCTGATCCTGCCTCCTACTAAACATCTGCAGGGTGATTTTTTTCTGCTTTATTTAACCATTTTCTTTATCTCTTTTTGCTTTATAGCAATTAAATACAGGGTTTTGATTAATTATATTGTAACAATTTTGCCAATATTGTTAAAATTTAATTAGCACGAATCACATTTATAACAGTCCCTTGTGCTGTGCCTGCAGTGAGAGAAGCAGGGAATGGCCTTGAGCTGAGGCAGGGGAGGTTCAGGCTGGGTCAGGGTGGTCAGGCCTTGGAGGGGCTGTCCAGGGAGGTGGAGGAGTCACCACCCCTTGGGAATTCAGGAGGTGTCAGGATTTGGTGGTGGGTGCTGAGGTTTAAGGGTTTAGGGTCACAGAGGAAGGACAGTTGGACTGGGTGACCTCGATGATATCAAAGGTTTCTTCCAACCTCGGCAATTCTGATTCACTGTCCACGGTCAGTTCATAACCAGCGCCTAAGGCTGCAGCAGTCCCAGTCAAAAACATCAGAATGAGTCTAAGCCTGGCTCATTCTATTTAAATGGGTTTATTTCGGCTGAACGTTCCCCACCACCTCAGCTCGGTTCCGGGACCCGAGCCCTGCTGGGGGCCCAGCGGCGGCTCCGGGCCCGGCCCTCGCGGCGTTACCGCGGCAACCCCGGCTGGGCGGGAAGGGCGGCACCGGACCGGGCCCACAGCGAGACACAGCCGGGATCAGAGCCGGCCCGGCCACACTGACACCCCAGAGCCGGGATCAGAGCCGGCCCGGCCACACTGACACCCCAGAGCCGGGATCAGAGCCGGCCCGGCCACACTGACACCCCAGAGCCGGGATCAGAGCCGGCCCGCCCGCACTGACACCCCAGAGCCGGGATCAGAGCCGGCCCGGCCCCACAGACACCCCAGAGCCGGGATCAGAGCCGGCCCGGCCCCACAGACACCCCAGAGCCGGGATCAGAGCCGGCCCGGCCACACAGCGAGCCCACAGCCGAGATCAGAGCCGGCCCGGCCACACTGACACCCCGGAGCCGAGATCAGAGCCGGCCCGGCCCCACAGCGAGCCCACAGCCGAGATCAGAGCCGGCCCGGCCACACTGACACCCCAGAGCCGGGATCAGAGCCGGCCTGGCCCCACAGCGAGACCCAGCCGGGATCAGAGCCGGCCCGGCCACACTGACACCCCAGAGCCGGGATCAGAGCCGGCCGGGCCACACTGACACCCCAGAGCCGGGATCAGAGCCGGCCGGGCCACACTGACACCCCAGAGCCGGGATCAGAGCCGGCCCGGCCACACTGACACCCCGGAGCCGGGATCAGAGCCGGCCCGGCCCCACAGAGACCCCAGACCCGAGCCCACAGCTGGCCCGGCCCCACAGCCACCCCACAGCCGAGCCCACACCCACTTCCGCAACCGGCCCGGCCCCACAGCGACCCCCGCAGCCAGATCCCAGGTGGAGGCGAACTCGGACTCACACCGACCCCACATCCCGCCCCGGAGCGGGCCCGGACCCACACCGACCCCACATCCCGCCCCGGAGCGGGCCCGAGGCGGGCCCGGACCCACACCGACCCCACATCCCGCCCCGGAGCGGACCCGCCCGACCCCGCCATGGAGCTCGAGGAGGACTTGGGTAAGGCTTGAGGCTGGGTTGGGGGGGAAAGCGCTCGTCGGCTGCGGGCAGAGCCGGGAGCACGCCCGCCTCTTCCCTCTCGGGCCGGGTCTTTTCCCTCTCGGGCCGGGCCCGTCGCCCAATCCGGGCCCCGCGGGCCCTCTCTCGGTGTTTCCAGCCCATGTCGCCGCACTAGGTGCAGCTGCTGCGGGTGAGGTCCGGTCCGCAGGATTTGACTGAATAAAGCTGTTAGGAAAGTTAATCCACAAACACCAGAGGTTTATGTCCAAAAAGGAGACAGAGTCCTTTTACTTTATTCAGAGAAAGGGAGAGACCATGGGGAATTCCCCTGGGATCTCTCAGATTTTTGGAGGACGCAGCCTCCTTTTTATCCCAATTTCCCGGCCGCTTTTCCCTCTCTCTTTCCTCACTGGCTGAGGTACTTGAGAGGCACAGACTTCCCAGAACACCTGATACCTGAGATTCCCTTCTAATGTACAACCCTCCCTTTTAGTTTTTAATTCTGAATTCTTAGAGAATTTATGTATTTTCCTCTTGGCTTGTTTCATCTTTCAATAACCAGATTAATTTACCAGCAAACCTACAGTTTGTTTGCAAAGGCAAATGTCTGTTTTCGTTCATCAATCAGTGAAATCCTTCCCATTGTTTCTTTTATCTCTGAGTGCTGGTTTTATCCACCAGCAGACCCACAGCTTGTTTGTAAAGACAAATCCAACATTCCTCTCAAAGCGACTTTGTTTGGTTCGAGCGTGGCTTCCACGCGTGTCTGCGGGCGGGTTTTGGATCCGTTTCCATGCAGTGTGGACAGGGAGGGGTACAAGGATCTCCCTGCACGTGGCGTTGTTGCGGTGCCTTTGGTGCTTTCAGCCGTGTATAAATTACAGCTGCTCGGCTGCCCAAGCCGCTCCTGTGCTGCTGGTGTTTGGTGCCGGGGGCTCTGCTCTTCCTCTGGTGCTCGCCTCTGTCCCCTTTTCCTTCACTGGCAACGCACTTGGTTTTGTGTGGAGCCAGTTCAGAGAGCAAAGCTATTGGAAAAATCTCTAACAAATAGTGTTTAGTCTTGTGAATTCCTTGAAACAGACAGTGCTTAATCCTGTATTTACACATATCAGTGATTAATGTGCACAAGTGGTTATCTTAGCTGTAAGAATAAAGAGTATGTGCCTGATAAAGGGTGTATCTTGGCCAGAGCCCATAGTTTGAATGCATTCAAGGAGAAGAAACCTTCCTCAGAGAGGAGGAGAGGATGCTTGGAAGAGCATCCCCCACACAACTGGTGCCAAAATAGAGAATGCTGCTATCTAAGACTGAAATTACAGTGTTAGAGTGTTTTGTTTTTTTCACAACGTTTTCGGTGACAAAACTACTTGTAATTGTTCTTCCAGGGGCAGCTGGGCCAATGCAAAGCCAGGTGGGTTTTCAGCTGCTCTCATGCCCTGAGTGGGCTGTTGAGGTGAGAGGTGCTCAGAGGCAGCAGCACTGCACAGCCCAGATGGAAATGGGAATCCTGTCTGTCCCCTCTCTTTCCAAGTGCATGAATTCTGTTCGTTGGGACTTCTGTAACAGCATTTAACAACAATCACACTGGGGCCTGGTGGAGCCACGTGTGTGAGGAGAGCAGAGGCAGCAGCAGCCAGTGCCTAGAGCTGGGTTAGCTCCTGCAGAATCAAATGTGCTGAAAGCCCATGCAACAAGAGTGGCAGAGCAGAAAGGATGGGAGCAGCCCAGGCTCCCTGGTGTGTACCCACAGACAGACCCACAGGCAGTAGTGGGGCCTTGTGTGTCCTCCTGGCTGCCTCTCTTCCTCATGAATAAATATGCATATTTATTCATATTTATATTTTAATATATTTTATAGGCAATTATGTATGCGTAGATTCACACTGCTTCATGTTAAATATGTTTGTTCCTCAGTGTTTTTGCTGCTTTAGTAACACCTCAGCTTCTAAATAATTACATGATTAAAAGCTTCATTCAGAGTCTCATGTACTGTGTTAGGCACACTGCTACCTCCAGAATGTAACTCAGCTCCCTCACATTTTGCTCCAGCAAAACAAGCTGTTGATGGAAAAAAGATTTGGTTCAGTTGCTGAAGGTGCTGGTGGGTGTGACGTGATCCCACTGATCCTCCTCCAGGAGAGCTGGAAAGTGCTGCTGACTTTCCCTTGGAGTAAGGGTGGTTGCCTCCCTAATAAGAAGGTAACCTAAAGAGTTGGTTACTACACTCAGTGGTGCTGACTCCTCTCTGTTTTAACTCATGTCCCAGTTATGAGAACTTCAAGTTTAATTAATTTGGTTATGCAAAGCAGGTGCCTGCCTTAATGAATGGTTTCAAACTAAGAGCAACTGGCTTAACTCCCTCAGGCCACAGCCCTGATGTGGTGGTGTGGGGTTTTCCCCAGTGTGACTGATTCTCATCCTCCTAACCAGCTGCTCTTCCCTGTTCTCGTGTTCCATCAGATGTGCTGGATCCAGAGAGGTTAATCCAGTGCCCGTTGGTTAAACACCATCTGATCAGAGCACGGCGCTTTCCCTATCACCTGGTGAAGTGTAAGGAGGTGAGCTGTGTGGGAAATGGATCTGTAGAGAGTTTTTAGGGCTAAAAATGGAGTAAAAGGTTTTTAAAATGCCTCTCAGTTGGCCCATCTCTGGGTCAGAAAAGAACAAAACCCAACAGAGCTGGACAGCAGTGGCTGAGTGACTCTGCATGCAAACACCCCCTGTGTTCCTGCAATTCCTGATAAGTAGCCCTGTTTAACTTCTGTTTCATATAACTTCAGGATTTGTTTAGTGATAGCTCCAGGCACACAGGAATTCACTCGTTCACAGTCTGGCTCTGTTGGAAGGAGACAGAGATCCCTCATGGTTAGTTCAGAGAGGAGACTCTGGCCTCTTCCAGCACCTCACAGGCCATATTCATTTTTCCAGTTTCAGCTGAAGAGAGGACTCAGGACTTCCATGCACCCCTCTGGGCCCTTCAGAGCACAAGTGCTGTGATGTTGCAGCTCATTCTTTCACTGCAGGCCTGGGCAGTTTGGTTTTGCCTGCAGCTGTTTCATGGGCATCTGGCAGAAACTGCACATCCTGGGCTCAGCCACATTTGGGAGAGGTTTATTCACCTCTCCATTTTTAATCGAGAATTTGATTACAAATCATTTCAGGTGACACACTTCTTCCTCTCTTCTTCTCTGTTGTCCTCATAATTTGGTTTCTTTAAACCTTCTGAGCTTTGGAGTTTTTTTCTGAGGCTTTTGAAAACCTGATTGTCCCCTTTTTAAGTTTTCCAATGTGTTTTTAAAACAGTCCAGCATTGCTGTGCCTTCCACTTAAGTTGCTATTGTAGGCAGCATGTCCTGATATCAGTACAATAAATTTATTTTGGTGGAACTAGAGCCTTAAAAATATTAATTAGCTAGTGAAAGTGGGGGGCAGAGTTTAGTGGCAAGTACAAAACATTCAGAGAGGGCTGAAATGTTCTGTGTTGAGCCCCTGCACATTTTGGCAGGAGTGTGCTGGGTGTACAGTGTGAGCAAGTAATACATTGCAATTTCTTGTTTATTATTGTATTTTTTAAAACACCAAATATCCCAATCTTTTTTTTTCCTATAAAACAACAAGAGGTAAGTGAATTTGAGAGATGTGGCACATAATTTTAGTTTTCCCTTGTCCAGAGCAACCCTGAAATCGCAAAGAAATTGGCCACATGTCCCTTCAATGCTCGTCACCTGGTTCCTCAGAAGGACCTCAGTGAGCACATCATGAAGTGCAATGACAAAGCCTTTGTGGAGCAGGATGTGGGTAAGAGACCCCCTGTGCACCCTGGGGACTGAGGTCTCCTCATGGAATAACCCAAAAGTGGGAGGCAAACGGTTGTCTGTATTTTGTGTGACACAGCAGCTTTGGGGAAACTTGATCTTATTTGTTTGGTTTTATTGGGCAGTTTCTTGAGAATGTGGCAGATGCTCTCTAGCCTTGCATGTATTTTGTTACCAGGCTTGTTGAATAGAAAGGTTTTACCCAAAACTGTGCAGGAAGTGCCTCTGGAAGGAGGAGTGGGATGCATTAATGGCCACAGGGATGGGCTGCTCCTCTTGCAGAGCTGATCTCCCTTTAACTCTTGCACACCATAGAGGACACAGTTTTCTATCTTCTGTAGAGTTGCACAGGCAGTGATGCCTGCATCCATGTCAGCAGGTTTCCTCTTCACTCCAGCACTCCTGCTCAAAGTTCCAGGAAGCAGTCTTCTCTTTTTCATTGAAAAAGGCAAATTTGAAGTTGCCTTTGGAGGATTTCAGCTATCCACAACCTGTTTGCATTGGGTGGGGCTTCCTCTAAAGCCCAGAGATGTTTTACAGCTTGAGCCAAAGTGTTTAATGGATTTAAGGAGTGCTGGTCACTGTGTTTTCTCTCTCCCTGAAGTGAGCCGGTCCTGTGAGCCGCCTCAGGAGCAGCTGAATGATGGGAGCACATGGCAGGCACCTGCATGTGCTGAAGATTGGGAAACAGGTGAGGAACTTCCACATCTGCTGCCTTCTTCCTGGCCATGTCTTCCAGCTCCTCTGGGGACAGTGGGAGGCCAGAGCTGCCTTGTAGGACACTTTGCTTATGCTTGTTCCTATGAACATGGATCTCTCCACCCATCAGGCTTGGCTTAGTATAGAGAACAATCCAAAATGCCTGCCAGAATGAGCATGCAGAGAGATTTCCAAGAATCCCTTCCTCCCATAAGAGCTTTTGTACCTTCTGTGCAGTGATAGCAGTGGAAACATGATCCTTAGTGAAGCAGACATATTCCTCAAGGGTCAACTTTTCCTCCATCTTGAACATGTAAAAATATGACAGAGATATTCCTGATCATAGAATCACAGTAGTGATTCTGAGTAGTTTGGCTTGGATGGTACCTTAAAGTTCATCTCATTCCATGAGCAGGGACACCTTCCACTGTCCCAGGCTGCTCCAAGCCCTGTCCAGCCTGGCCTTGGACACTGCCAGGGATCCAGGGGCAGCCACAGCTTCTCTGGGCACCCTGTGCCAGGGTCTCCCCGCCCTCCCAGGGAACAATTCCTGCCCAATCCATCCCTGCCCTCTGGCAGTGGGAAGCCATTTAAGCCACTGATCAGATGGTGGTTTCATGGTTCTGAGCCACATCTGCTTTCTTTCACAGAGTTGCTGGAGGGCTCTGAGTCTACTTTTGTGTGGGGTGTGATAAACCCTTCCCTGAACAGGTAGGGAATGCAAGCTTGATTCTTTACACCAGTGTTTGTTTAAACAGATTTTGCAGCCATCTCCCAGCCTCACCTTGATGGCTGGAGGAGATGCCTTTGCTGCTGTACAGCCCTGGGAGGAGAGATGCTGCTGGTTCAGTGTGACCTGCTCCCTCATATGGCCTGGACTAGAGAAGGAAACCCTCAGGAGCACAGATACTGCTCCTGTGTGCCTGTGGCAGGCTGTTCTTCCTGCCATGGCCTGTGCTCAGGGACTGATGGATGTCTGGGCAATGTGCAGGGAGAACAGTGGTCACACCTTGTGATCCCTTTTGAGTCCTTGGAAGATCCCTTGTGAGCTCCTGTCCCCTGGGGCCTGGTAGATGTGCTGGAGTTGGGCCCTGTGTCAGCAGAATCCTCCCCTCCTTCCTTTTCCAAAGTGTGGTCAGAGTTTGGGCAGGGGGAGCGAGGAGCTCAATGCCCAGCTGTGAACAGGAGGGGCCTGCCCTGGCTGGCTGTGGGGTGTGGTGGCACCACCAGAGCTGCCCAAGGTGTTTTAAGGTTTATTTCACAGGGTCATTTATGTTTAAGCAATAATCCTGCCCCTGGCAGTTCCAGGTTCTGTGTGAGCTCTTCCATAGGGGCTGGCAGCAGCACTGCCTGGTTCCACCTGTCAGACTCTTTAAAGACCTTTGAGTGTTCAGAGCACATCCAGCTCTCCACAGCACCATCCCCCAGGGCCTTGCTGCAGTAAAATGCATAAATGTGAGTCAGTGCATTTGCCAGAAGTAACCAAAGTCTCTGATTGCAGCCCCATCAGTGAGCAGAACAACTCCCTGCCCCCACGGATGCGGCCCCCCGAGAGCCTCCCGTACACGGCGCCTGCAGGACTGTGAGTGCTGAGCACGGGCCTTGGGCACCCACTCCACAGCTGGGGCAGCTCCTGCAGTCTCTGGCTGCAGCAGCACTTCTGGCTCCCACTGCATGGACAGGAGAGGTTCTATTGCACAGCAGCTTCTGAGGGAATCTGCTGCTTGCATCATCCTCTGTGTCCTTCCTCTGAAGCATCCTCTCTGTTCTTTCCCTGCTCTGTTCCTGTGGCCTAGGTTAGGCAGAGCTGCTTCCTGACCTCGTGTGCTCTTTCTCTCTAAACACGCCCTTCCACAGCATCCTCATTATCCCCTTGCACCCCCCACCCTGCCCCTGACTTAAACCAAATTGTTCCTTTGCTTTGTGCTCTGTTCACTGTCAGTCCCAGCTAAGTCAAAGCTGGGGTGAAACAGGGTGTCCTTAAACCAGCACCACTGGGGGAAGGAGTTACCAAATTCCATCTGGGGGAGGGAGGGAAGGAGCTCCCCATGGGGACATGTCTAATGCTGAAATCAAAAACTTCTATTTGCCTTTAGCAACAAAGCAACAGCTTAAAGATGCTTTGAGAAGTGGTTGTCCTGATTGCCACCTGGAGCAAGTAAACCTGGTGCTCTCAGGGCACTGCAGACACAGCTCCTGCACAGCCAGGGACTGTGCAATTGCCACAGTGTTGGGCTGAGTCTGGCTAACCAAACTGAAATGTCAGTTGTAGACAAGCCTTGTTGCCAAGGGGACAAGTGCTGCCTCTGCAGAGGCCACTGTCCCTTGAGGGGGTGGGGGAAGTTGTGTCTTTGTCCATCTCATGCAAAAATTGTATCTTGTCCTTTACAGAGTTCGGAGTATCAATTCCTCCCCCTGGAACTTGGTTTACCCCAGCAGTAAGTGCCTCCCTGATGTGGACAGGAGAGCTCCTGTAGGAATGGCAGATTTGGGAGAATTCAGGCCTGGCAACTGTTCCAGTCCCATTTCAGTGGAAGCCAGGACCCAACAGTAACTTCCAGAAATTTCTACCCTATGCCTTAAGCATCTTGCTGTTCTCAGGAAGCCTGGAGGGATTATGTGGAACTTCTGCTGGACATTTTAACATGGGAGATCTTGACAGGATTCTGTCAGGATTCTTCTGACATTTGGGAGAAGATTTAGCTGTTTTCTGCAGCTCCCTGCAACGGAGGCTCCAGGAGTTGTGTCCTTACAAAGCAAAAACTATCTTCGTTTTTAGGGGCCGAGATTAAAATCATTGGGAGCAGCCAAACTAAGAAGTATTTTTTCTGTCCATGCAGTTTTTGTTTTAGTCTTGTTGGAGTCTGAGTTTGCCCACTCAGTGTATGGCAAGTGTTCAGGTTGGAGTTTAAACCCTGTTGTCATTTGCAGAGACTGCTTTGAGAGCATCCTGACCTTAACTTTTGCACCTTCACACTTTCAGCCTTGCCTTTGTCACATTTGTGTGTGAGGGGCTTTCTCAGGCAGACCTTAACAGAGAATCCTCTGCAAGTTCCTTGCATCACACACAACAGGGGAAGTTTCAGGAGGACCCTGAGGTGCTTTTCCAGTTTCCATTAGAGTTTTGCAGTTTTCTAATGCTTAAAACATGTTTGAGAGCTCTCAGGTACCAGTTCTGTATTAGGGGGAGGGGAGGGAGGGAGTAGGAATGGGTTAAATCAGTAAAAATGCATGTTTAGGACTGAAAATGTTCAGATCAAGCAGTATATTTCCAAACATGCAAAGTACAAAATGAGATCTAAATATACAACTATGAAGAATTAAGAAGCCAGGCAGTGTTTGTCTAGAAAAAGATAAATGCCTCCATATTTTCCTCTAAAGACCAGATTTCCACTGTCTGTGTACAACCACTAGAAGATAATACATGTTGACTGGAATGTGCAAAATTAGGATTCTTTTAAAATTCTGTCAGTTTATGTCAAGGTTTTTGTTGACAATTTAGAATAAAAATGTTTCAAATACCCTGGGAGTGCTTTTCTTTGGAGTCAGTGAGTGCTGACAGAGGAAGCTCTCTTTTCCACTTTCATTTATTTTTTTGTCCCTTGGAATGAAAGTGGTGACAAACACCAGTTGTGATTGTTTCTGGTTTGACAACAGTAGTTCATTTGTAGGATTTGTGGGCCAGAGCACTACAATTTTACAGGTACATGCCATAATTGGGCACTATAAGCCTGAGATCCTTGAATTGCAGTGGGTGAAAGCTGCTCCTCGTTGGGGCTCACATGTGTGTGCTGTGGAGGAGAGCTCCATGTGATGAACATTGTTCCCCCAGTCTGGGGTGAGTCCCCAGCCTTTCTGGAAAGGACCAGGCTTGGGAGGTTGTGGTTGTGACTTCAAACACCCCCAGGCCACAAGCACTGGGGGTAGGGTCCATAAGAAGAGGGTCTGCCTTGTAGGGTGGGTGCAGCCCACCTGTGACAGACATCTGAGCTCTCACATCCCAGACACCTGAAATCCCATATCCTGGGCACTGTCCCTGAGCTCATCCTCAAATCCCATATCCTGGGCACTGTCCCTAAGCTCATCCTCAAATCCCATATCCTGGGCACTGTCCCTGAGCTCATCCTGAAATCCCATATCCTGGGCACTGTCCCTGAGCACATCCTGAAATCCCATATCCTGGGCACTGTCCCTGAGCTCATCCTGAAATCCTTTTGCTGTGTCCAGCAAAATTCCTGACGATATTCCTGCCCTGTATTTTGCAACTCCAGGATAATTTCCAGTCCTGCTGGGCTTTAATTTCTATGGCCCCTTTCCAGAACGTTTATACAACTGATCCCTTATTCCCCTGTCCCCCTTCCTTTCTCTTGGCCCTTTCCCTCCCTAAGCCAAGGCACAAAGATATCCAAGAGTGGTGGAACAGGAGCTCAATGAGGCCTAGGGGGGAAGGGAAACTCCATGGGAATCCCCAGGGGATGGGGAGGAAAAGGCTCCATCACCCACCCTTGGCAGAGTGAGGCAGGAGCAGGCAGCTGACAGAGCTTTTCCTTTACATGGGGCTGGGGAACCACAACACCTTCACCTGCTACAGCCCAAAAGAGACATTTTCCTCCTCCAGCTGAGACTGCCAGCCCTGGGCAGTGTTACCATGGGCTGTGTGCTGCTTCAAAGGAGGGCGATTTTTCACACATGCCCTTGTGCTCAGACATTCCGGGGTTAACCTGAGGAAGAGTGAGCAGGGAGAGGCAGACACAGAGCAGGCTGTGGGCCAGGTACAAACATCCTCTGGTACTGATCTACACTCTTCCTTCTAAATTAATTATGTCCCACCCAATCATTATCTCTTATCACTCATTATCTCCCCCTCTATTCTGCACATACCTTACTCCCATTTTACTGGTTTTAAGTGAACAAATACTGACTGGTTTAGTCTTTGTTTAAAAATGTTTCCCTGTCAGATTTAACTCCAGCCAGCAACTAAGCATTACAGCTCACTGCTCCCCACACAGGCAGATAAAGGAATTGGGGGGAAAAAAGTAAAACTCACAGGTTGAGATAAGAACAGTTTAATAATTGAAACGAAGTTAGATATGATTAATAATAAAAAAAAAAAAAAAAATGAGAGAGGGGGAGACATAAAACCTAAGACAGACAAGTGCTGGCCACTACAGTTGTTCACCACCCTCTGACCCCTCCCAGCCCATCATTCCCAGTTTATATACTCAGAATGACTCTGTGGTGTGGAATATTCCTTTGGCCAGTTTGGGTCACCTGTCCTGGCCCTGCTCCCTCCCAGCTTCTTGAGCCTCACTGGCAGAGCCTGGGAAACTGAAAAGTCCTTGATTTAGAGTAAACACAAACCATTGGTGTGTTATCAACTTTATTGCCATACTAAATCCCAAACACAGCCCCCAGAACAGCTGCAGGGGAGAAAATTAACTCAATCCCAGGTGAAACCAGGACATAAAACATAAAAACTTTCCTGGATTTCTTCCACATGCTCAGTCACACTCAAACACTCTCCTGAAGCATCAGTCTCATTTCCAGCTGCTGCTCACAGTATCAAAGCCCCTCAGAGCCCACCCTGGACAGGACCTGGTGCAGCCCCACCCCAGCACTGCCACGGGCTGGTCCCACCTGTAATATGTTATAAAATAATTCGTGTTTGTGTGAAATTTATGTGGAATAAAACATGTTTGTATGAAAAAAAATTAAAATCTTTAGAACACACGCAGCTGGGTGGCTTAACAGGATTGTGAAACCAGAGCTGGCGACAAAGCAGAGACCTAAATTAGCAAAATAATAGATTGTGGCTCCAGCGGAGATGGGCGCTTGGAGACAGTCCGGGAAACACCCAAGCGATAAACACTTGATAAGTGTCACCGATCAAGATAACCAGAGTCGTCAGGAAAATACATCTCAATCCTGGATTTTGTAAACTAACATGTTATGAATAAAATCCTCCAGAAAAAGTTTTATCCCCTCCCTGCTCCCTGCTCCTTCCTCGTGGGACTGCTATCGTCTGTAGTCCCCTCCCTGCTCCCTGCCTGTCCCCATGGGACTGCTCCGCTCCCTCTCCCGCTCAGTCCCTGTTGCCATCCCCGTTCCCGTCCCCGGTCCAGCAGTTAAGAGTTGTATGTTTTTTTATATAAATGTTCCCAGTTTTCTGTAATGTTAATTTTTAATGTTAAGATCTTAACCTCCCCCTGTTTTTAGCCCCCAATTGTCTTACCCTATACCCCCATATCCCTTCCCCTTTTCGTCAGGTTAGTGCCCTCGCTGTCTCCCTAAAATGGCGCCTGGGACAGAGGAGGAGGAGTGACGTCAGCGCCACATGAATATGCGGAACAACAAAGGAAAGAAGAACTTCTGCCCCAGGCGGGAAAAACTGTATAAAACCCACCCCAGCCGACATTGGTGAGCAGAGGGGATCCAGAGTGATAGAGTTCGGATCAGTGTGTTCACCCACAGCCAAACCCGGGCTCGGCGCTGCCCTGTTTTGATTGTGGCTGAGACCATATTTCGTTCATGAAATAAAAACCTTTTCTTTTGATTATTCTTAATTCGGCTTGATCTTTTTATTATCTATAACACACCTCTGCAGCAAGTTCATCCACACAGCACTGACAGCTTTCTGCATTCTTTGCTGGCTATCTTCTGATTTAATAAGTGTTTTGTAGCTGTGGGGACTGGAATTACTTCAAAACAGAATTTAAGAGCAAGAGGAAGATAATCCAAGCCCTTGATCTCACATTAAATCCACTATCTCTTTATCAACAGCCACATTTTGCCCTCCAAGCTCTACCTTCATTTCTGTTAATTAGAACCCCCCACGTGCATCACTGGCAGGTAGAGAGGGAGAGGAAGGTGTGGCCCCTCGCAGGGGCAGTGGGCAGAGCACAGCAAGGGCCTGGATGTGCCCCCAGCTGCCCCCACTCCTGCTCCATCACCCACCCACGTACATCCAGCCCCCTTTCACTAGCTCTGGGGCTCCCCCAGTCTGACCAGTGAGCTCCAGCACAGGCTCCTGCTCCTTCCAACCCCAGGGCACTGGGACCCAGTTCCTCCTGTGACCCAAGTGGGAGGCCCCCACAGCACCCCTCCCCTGCAGACCCCTCCTCCACCCACAGTGAACAAAGACCAGGCCTAGAACTGGTCCTGCTTGTTTATTTTGGCCCCAACATGTTGGCTAAGGTAAAAAAAAACAACTTCTTTTGGTTGAAAAAAAATCTTTATTCACAGAACATCACATGAATCACATCCCACCCTTGTTCCTTTATGTATAAAATAATGGTAAAAAGTTTTATTCCAGAGGCAACTGAATTCCCAGAGAGTCCCCTCCTGAAAGAGCAGCTCACCCCAGAGCTGGAACTCGTGCCACAGTCTGGAAGCAGAAGTGAGGTGTTCAGTGAGGGAGGAAATACCACCAAGCTACAGCAGCAAAGCCTCCAGGCCTCCAGCTTCAGCTCATTTCCTTTGCCAGGGAGCACAATCCCACCAGGGCTCCAGCTCATTTCCCACTGCATCCCACGGGAGAAGTGGGCCTTGAAGGAACCACCCCTGTCCCACTGCAATGGAGGTTTTTGGGTTCCCACAAACCACCCAAGATGCCCCTGGAAACCTCTCTGGACTTTACAGGCACTGCAAATGTGTCTGATGTCACATGTCCCCAAATCCAGCTCCCCAGGTGGTTCCTTCAAGCCCCAGGTGTCACCTTGGGATGCCATGGGTAGCAAGGACACTTGGCTCACCAAGGGGAAATCAGCCTGTGCAGGGACAAGGAGACTCCAGAAGGCAAAAGAAATCAACAGGAAAACAAACATCTATTAAAATGCCAAGCTAGGCTCAGAAAGAGAAACAGAATCCAGTTCCAAATATCTTATGGCTCCCACCACAGCCCAAAAGGAGATTGGCCAGAGCTCCACCTTGGTGTAAGACAAACCCTGCTACACCAGGTCACAGCTGCAGAAACTTTAAACAATGCCAGCCTTAAACCCTAAACCCCAACAGTGTAAAATCCAGTGGAATTGGATCAGTCCATCAGAACTGAGATTTGCCAGGACCCCTTGCAAGTGCTTGGCTGCCCTCTCAAGGGCTTAATCCATCAGATTTCATATCCAAAATAAATTTCAGGAAAATTTGTATTTATGATTTCTATTACACAGCAAGCCAGATATTCCATCACTGCAGATTCCCTCTTTTCCTTTTAATTCCTTACTCCCTTGGTCTCAAATGAAAACCAGTTCCATGCTTGCTGTGCTACAGAATTTCCTTGGAAAACCTGGACAAATGGGGAACTCCAAGAGCAGGACACACTTCAGAAGTATCAAGCACATGGAGAAGCCCAGGAACAGGGGTCACTGGTCACTCTGGGTGGCTGGCTGGGCCCCACCCCA
Organism: Muscicapa striata striata; assembly: GCA_030060385.1. Lineage (NCBI taxonomy): Eukaryota > Metazoa > Chordata > Aves > Passeriformes > Muscicapidae > Muscicapa > Muscicapa striata. Next base: position 85,585 of record JAREIS010000542.1, on the reverse strand, counting down.
GCTCTGGTCACCAGCAGGGTCCTGTTTCATGGCCCATAGTCTCTAAAATCTCTTCTAAATTTTTTTCAGTTATTAAAAACTTTTCTCCCAGTTTGCAATAGGCCAGATAATGAAAGCAAAGCTCAGTGCAGTGAGGACAGAATGTAGAACTTGTGATTAGTTACTAATCCAGAGACCCACAACCATTCCAGACAGGAAACAGGGAAGGAATTGCCAGCACATCAGCTGGATATGGCACATCTGTGCCACTGTCAGACACTGGGAAATGCTCCACACTTGCCACACGTGGGGATGGGAATGGATCTGCAGGGTGATTGAAATGGATGATGCCCAAAATCCCAGGATGGCCCCTCTATCACACCCCCAGGCTGCAGGGGAAGCAGTGCTGGACTGAGACCAGGATCTCACATCTCCAGTGTTTCACTGGGACAGGGAACAACCCCCAGGAGATGAGTGAGAGCCAGCAGCACCCCCAGGAGGTGACACCTGAGTGTCCTTCACAGTAACTCCCCAGTGCACAAGGGACCAGGGATGAAACTTGAGGAAACTCCCCTGACAAGCTGATTTTCAGTGCCAGGCCTGTTGTGCTGCTCCTCTGGTGTGAAGAACCTGTTCCAGGTCTGTGAACAACCCCACACCTCCAGGGAGCACAGGGGAACTCACTTGCTCCATCCACTCAAGTTCCAGCTCCAGAGCCCCAGACCCAACCAGCATCTCAGGAAATGAACACAGCTCCCCAAACCTCTGTGCTCCAGCATTAGAAATGTCAGTCTTGAAGGCTGGATTTGACAGGAGGCCCAGGGAGCTGCCACAGGCCTGACATGCATCCCAGTGGAATGCCCAGGAGGGAGCCTGGCACTCAGCATCCCCTGGGAAGCAGCAGGGCAGAGAGAGGTACCAGAACATCCCTCAGATGAGCAGAGCAGCATTTCAGCCTAAACCAGAGAGATGTGTGCTGGTTAATACTGTGTGTGAAGTTATGTGAGGTTATAACCGTGTTCTAAGACTCTTCCCCATAAATCCTCCTCCTCCAAGCAAACAGAACCACAGATGGGAGCCCTTCACTCCCTTCACTTCCCAACTTTTTTTGCACACTCAGTCCCACAGGCTGAACTCAGTCCAGTGAACACTGGGAAATTCTCTGTGCCACTCCTGCACTGCAAAATGCAGGGGCAGGTTGGTGCTGGCCAGCACAGCCAAGACCTGCTGCAAGGCTGTGCCTTTGCATCCCATCCCTGTGTGCCCAAAGGGACATTCCTGCCTTGCTACAGCTGGGCACAATGTTCACTTCTGCTTCCTATTAACCAGACCATTAACCCTGCAGGCTTGAGGGGAGAGCAGTAAAGGCCAGGGTTATTTTCACAGGGCCATTCACAGATCCATTTCCTGCCGTGCTTTCCATGTGACACTGTCCGAGTGGGATTTGTAAACTCTGAAGTCCACGGGAAGGGCTCATCCAAAGCAGCAGCCAGAGGAAAGTCAGTCCTGGAGCCAGTCCTGTGGCAGGTGAGCAGCTCATGTCAGGTACTGCACAACGAGGAACATGATGAGGCAGGTGAGGGCCATGCCCCCCAGCATGAGGAACTTGTCCTGGAAGGCGCGCTTCTCGATCAGCCGCATCACCGTGTTGGACAGCCCCAGCATGTTGGCAACGTCCAGGATCTTCTTGTGAGTGCCCTGAGGACAACAACACAGCAAAGGCACAATCATCACCCTCATGAGCCTTCTCATTCCATAGGCCAAGAGTATTTCATCCCAGGTGGTGAGTGATGGATTCTCACTCATGGAACTTCTCTCAGCCAACCATCCCTACCATTCTGGAGGTGGCCACAAGACCTGGGAAACAACTGCAAGTTTGGACTAATTACTTCATACACATGAACGGGAACATGGCTAAAGACACAAAAAAAATCTGTCTGACAGAAACAAGATAAAAAGTGTTTCAGAAAAATGCATTCCTAAGGGAGGAGTAGAAGTTCTGCTGGTCGTGTTCCAGTCACAGTCTAAAAACAGCTCTGACCAGCCAAGATTTTGTGCAGAGCTCCGCCTGCTGAAGTACAGCTCATACCAACAGAGATGAGAAGGTCCAGACACTTGCAAGGTAAATAGCAGAAAAAAGTTAGATAAGTGTGCCATTAATGCCATTTCCTGAAATCCTTCCACAGAAAAGCACAGGGTGCTGCAGGCAGAACACCTGCTATTAGCAATATGGATCCCATTACACCAGCAGCAGGGACACAACAGGAATCCTCCTGCTTTATTTCAGTGCAGTGGCTGGAGGAAACCATGAAAACAGGCACAGAGATGTGCTCCAGGCACAGTCAGCGTGGGATATTGCCCTGAGTGGGGAGAAGAGAGAGGACTCAGGGCTGCAGAGCCTGATAGCACAGCAGGTGAAAGCTGGACCAGTGACCCCCTTTGGGCAGACAGAGCCTGAGCCAGGACCCTCCTCACACCCACGTGTCCAGGAGGGGCCCTGCCACACCAGGGCTGAATTCCATGTGGTGACTGAAACAAAAACTTCAGCCTCTCTTCTTTAGTCCACAATATTTTTGGTCTCAAAAGAGTGAAAATGTGAAAACAGGGAATTGTTTAGAGTATAAACCTGACCCAAGATCAGGAAGGCTCTCCAAGGACAGAATTTAGACCCACTATATCACACCCAGATGCAGAAGTTTCTCAGTCCATAAAACAGAGATTTGCAATGCCTAACTACATCATCAATGTCCTGTGTTCAAGGCAGCTCAGGCCCTTCACTGAAGGTGGGTTGTGTCTCTGCTAGTCCTACATAATCCATTTTCTCCAGTTCCCACACCTCCTATTAACCCCCTGCAGGCTGCTCTCAGGCTCAGCACCACCCTGTCTCTGCAGAATCCTTTCACAGTGCTTCAGAACAAAACCAAACCTTGCTGGGAGAACAGAAACCAAATATGAAACTTTAAAGCAAACAATAGAAAGGGAAAACTTCAATTCTTGCAGTCATGGAACAGTGGAGTTGTACAACAGTGGAATTGTATAATCAGTTAAAGTGATAATCTAGGAATACTCATTCCATACCTATACCATGTCTATTTATACCAAATCAACACAAAATAGCAGAGAATAAAGCCATTAGTGCCCAAAGGAGGGACACAGGGGTGGGGAAGGGTTTGGAGGGGCTGTAGGAGGAGCAGCTGAAATCACTTGTTCAGCTGGAGCAGAGGGGACTGAGGTCAGAGCTCCCTGTGGCTGCAGCTCTGATCTCTGCTCTGAGACAGGGACAGCACCCAGGGAACAGCTGGAGCTGTGCAGGGAGGGTTAGGTTGGTATTAGGAGAAGAGTCTTCCTGCAGTGGGTGCTGGGCACAGCCCAGGCTCCCCAGGGAATGGTCACTCCTGGAGGCTGCCAGAGCTCCAGGAGAGTTTGGACAGCACTGCCAGGGATGCCCAGGGTGGGGTTGTTGGGGGGTCTGTGCAGGGCCAGGAGTTGGACTCAATGATCCTTGGGAGGCCCTTCCAACATGGAGTGTTCCATGATTCCACATTAACCCATTTCTCTTTGTAAGCTGTCTCTACACCACCTGCTTCTGCCAGATGTTCTCAGGCAACAAAGTCTGTGTCAGTGTAAGAAAAACTGAGTTAAGGGGAAAAGGAACATGAACAGACCTTTCCTCACCTGCCAGGGAGAAGCAACATCCCCTGAACACCCAGAACACGTCCCAAAAGCACAGATTGTGAGTGCCAGCAGCCACAGACAGACACCCAGCAATTCCCTGCTGCAGGGCTGGCCCAGAGCTCCTGTGCCTGGCAAAGGCTGGAGAAGAGCCAGGAGGCCCAGGGAGCCCCAGCAGGAAGCAGGCAGCCACTGCCAGCCAGCCAGCAAAAGCAGCCATGAGGACTGGTGCTACTACAAGGAGCAGCATTTCCTCCTCCCTGCAGGGCACCAGCTCCTGCCAGGGCTCCTCCTTGGCACTCCTGTGGTGGGATGCCCCTTCTCAGGAACCCTCCAGAATCCATGTGTTTCATCCAGTCCCTCATGAGACATTCCCTTGGATCAGTGATTCCCCAGCTTGGAGAATCAACTCCAATTCCCTGTGTGCAGCACAGGGACACTGATGATTGGAAGCTCCAGGCCAGTGTGATCAGCCACCAAAGCAACCCAGTGCTCAACATGGTGCACAAATGTCCACAATCCTCTCAGGGATGCAGGAACTTCAAGGAAGGTGCTCTTTCCAAAAAGCATTCACAACCCCAATCTTGTCCTAGCAGCAGTAATGAGTCCTTCCAGCCTCTTCCTCATGAGCTGGCAGCAGAAACCCTCCCTCTCCCCACCACTCCTGTGGCCAGACTGCTCAGCAACACCATTCCTCTGCAATGAACACTGAACCACACACTGAGTTTTCTTCAAGGTTTTCCTAGTAATGGACCTTGTCTGAAACCAAATCCATACTCAGCAGGTCAGAACAAGTGACCTGAACCAGAAGCTAAACCTCATCTTGGAAAGAACTCGGCTTCAAACTCTGCTTTAATGTCTCCATGTCAGATCTGTGGGTGCAGGGCCTGGTCACCAGACTGGGGAGCAGAGAAGGAGCTGCAGCCCTGCTCTGGACCCTGTGCTGGTCCTGTGAAGGGTTCAGGGAACACCAGGCAGCCTGGAACCCTGGGGTCAGGACAGCAAAGTGCCCCTGCACACCCAGCTCAGCTCCTGAGTGCCAGCTGGAGTGCACACCAGGCCTGCACTGCCTGCCACACATGGAGCTGCAGGTGTGACAGACCTGACCAAATCTGGGATTGATGCTTTAAAAATGCCTAAATCTGGCAAATACATCCCAAAACAAAGCAGTGTCACAAAACTGAGAAGATGAATATAACAGACAGGCATTTCCCTACATTTTTCACAAGTCCAGTTTCTCCCCACATACTTCTTATTAAAAAGTTTTTTGCATCCTTGAGCTTTTCACTCAGAATTGCCCATCGCTTTGAGCAGTCTGTAAAATTAAAGACAAATATTTGCTATGAAGAGACATCAGAAATGCAGCTGTTATCAGCAGGGAAGCAGGGACTGTTGAGGTGCACTATCTTTATTACTAATCTCAATCACCAGCTTTGTGGCTGCTCTGAGTGATGCCCATCTGAACCAACATCTCCCTGCCCCTCCTGAACCTAAACAGAAAAACAACCACCACCCAAAGAAAAACAAACACAACATTCAGCACTCCAGATGCTGCCCTGCAGGTGAAGACCAGCCAGCCCCAAGAGATCATAAAGGTATTACTAACAGGATGGTAAAATGGAAAGATTTCAAGTTGTTTAAATGAAGTTTGGGCCTTTCCAGCATCCTCAGCTCGGAGCAATGTACTGAAACAAGACATATATTGATTTTACTCAGCCTGATCAGCATGAACACAGAAAAACGTGGGGACTTGCTGGTAAAAAATGATGCCCCCACCTTTAATGTGACTCTCTGGTCCCTCAGCCCCGCCAGGATGCTGGTGCCACTGCCAATAAGCTCATCCATGCCTCGGTGGGCACTCTGCAGGGATTCATTAAACTGCAAGGTTTCGTCGATCGGGATGGTGGTGGCAGAGTCCTGTGGGGAAAGCAGGGGCTCAGTTACCTGCTCACTTAGAAACACAACATGCACCAGCAGACATGGCCAAAACCCAACAGGACTGGCAGGACTGTGCTTACACTGTTTTTTTAATAATGATTTAAAATACAACATTGATAGTTGAGTGAAAAGAGTCATTTAGAGAAAATAAGGAAGACAAAAAGTAAAGCTGAGCAGCTGCTCAACTGCAATGAGATCTCAAGGATGAAAAGAGCAAAATCAGAGAATTTTTATAATCTCAGTAGGAAAGGGTGCTGCAGGAGAGAACATCAAAGCTAACAGAAGGTGTTTAACAAGTGTTAAACACCAAGAAGGTGTTTAGTCATTGATCACTGCAAGTGAAAGATCTGTGGAATTTCTGAGCAACAAAAGGCCTGAAAAAATGTTTGGAGATGACATTCTAAACATCTACAAAATAGTGCAAATTTCTGGCAGTGAGGGCAAACAGACATGGGCCTGCTTCCCTGAGCTCTGGCTCACTCACCCAGGGCCATATTTTTTTAGAAATTAATAAAAATTAATATTTCCATGTTTTTCCAGAAAACATGCATTCACTCAACTAGGAACTGGGAACCTTGAAATGGAAGTATCGAGGTAAAACTCTAATCTGGACTGCACAGGAGGGCAGGGATGGGATCACCCCTGTCTGCCAAAGGCCTCCAGGTTGCTGTTCTCCATCCAGAGAGGCAAGGAAATGGCTCCCACATGGTTTAGAGCAGGAACTGGGGAAGGGGCAAGTGTTGGAACACTGATCACCTGCTCCTGGTACTCAGAACAAGAAGCACTCAAAGGAGAATTCACAATGGATGACCCTCCATGTGCCAGCAGCTGCAGGTGACACACAGGTACAGCAGAATGGTAAAAACCCCAAATGTTCATCTGAAAATGCCATGTAGGACCCAAAGGCTTGTGCTGCCCTGCCTGGGCAGGGGCTCTGCTTACTGTGGAGAAGGAAGAATCAGGGACAGAGCTCTCAAGGAGCCCTGGATGAAGGGGCTGTGACAGAACACACAAACCTGGGCCCCTGTGAGTGCAGCACCAAGGCTCACACAAGTGTCTGAGCAGAAGCACTTAATTTCCATGTGAATGGCTCTTATTCCAGATATTTAACAGCCTTCAAACCAGCAGATTTCATTTTTCTACAAGGCTTTTTTTATCCACTATAATGGAGCAATAAAAATGGAGCAGTAGATTTGTGACTCCCCTGCCAAGGAGATGGGATGGCACCGAGCTCAGTTTTGCTGCTTGTGATTTTCTCCAGGTACAAGGAAAGGCTGAAAAGATAAAGACCATTCTTAACTCTAAATTAAGCAAACTGTTCAGAACACTGCTACAGCTTCCAAAAGCTGTTCTGGATGTTCCAGTGATTTACTCACACACTCAGCTGACATCTCTGATAGAATACTCCCATATGAATAGGAACTGTGGAAAACTTTAAGCAAGAGAGGCTGATAACTGATAAATAAATCATCATTTTCCTATTAAAGGATCATTTTAAAGCCACATTTTTGTAGCAAGCTAAAAAGAAATACAAAGTCATTGTGAATTTTTTTTTCATCTATGATATCTTTCAACATCTGAAGGAGAAAATAACTATCTGCTCTATATTTTGCATTTAAGCCTGCTACTGCTATTTAAAACTGTTCCACTCACACACCTTTTGCTTCTGAACAGCAAATTTTCTTGTAGGAAAACTTGTCTCTACTTGCAGGGAAACACCAGAATGTTTAAAAATAACAAACTGCAGTGTTTCTTTCAAGCCTTGTTTATAATTTTGAAATAGGCAACAAAATACCAGACATTATCTTTATGGCAGGCTTTGAGAAATGCATCAAACTGACAAAATCTCAGTTAATTAGGATTGCTCACATTCTTTCTTTCTTGCCCTGACAATGACTGAAAACACAGATAATGAATGTTAGGTGACATGCCTTTAACAAAGAAGGGAAATAAAGAGGGAAATCAAACAAAAATTTAAAAACAGTATTAAAAAAAAAAAAAAAAAAAAAAAACAAAAAAAAATAGTTTAAAAACCCCACACCAAACAAACAAACAACAACAACAAAAAAAAAACAAAAAAAAAAACCCCAAAATAACAAAAAAACAAAAACCAACCAACCAAAAAAAAAAACAAAAAAAAAAAAAAAAAAAAAAAAAAACAAGACTTAACTTTTCAGTTGCAGAAAAGTGAAATCTGAAAGCCAGCCTACATTATTCAGAGCAAAATTCCTCCAGGAATTTGCACTGGAGGCACTTCCCAATGGAGGAACAAACAAGAACAGGTGGAACACATTCATATTATTACAAACTTTTGACTCATTTCTAGGCAAAAAGCAAGGGCTTTGTCCCTTGTGTGATTTATGTTTGGCCACACTGATGTTTGCTGACCCCTGCTGCCAGTGGGGCGTGTAAAAGTCAGGCATTTCACAGATCTGAGGATTTGGCAGACATTTGACACAAATCCAAGTGAAATGTACACTTTGGTACCTACCTCACTGACCCTTTTACAACTGCTGTGTAAATCCAGGTGGATAAAACAGCAGCAGCAGCTTCTGGAGCCTTAAGATTCCAGCTTTTCCTCATGGGACTGTACTTTATCCCCACATATTTTGATTCCTCTCTCCCTTCACTCTCACTCCCAGCAGCTCCCAGCAGTGCTGCTGACATGCTGCCTGCCTCCCCCCTGCTGGCTGTGAGCTGCTGGAGCCCAGGGAGCCCCAGCAGGAATGTGAATGTGCAATATTTACGTTGGTGGTGAAGGTGCGGGCCAGCAGCTCCTCGCGCTGCCGCTCCTGCTGCTCCCGCAGGTAGCGCCGCTGCTGGAAGTTCCTCAGGGCTGTCTGCAGGTGCTGCACATCGTATTTCAGCTGGTCCACTCGCCTGCACAGCACCAAAAACACATCAACACTCTGCTCTGTGGGGGTTTTGTACAAAGCAGCATCATAAATTAATAGTAATGAATAACAAGGAATGATGGGTTCTACTTCTGGATAAGATGCAGGCTGAAATTCCACACCTACATCTTCCCTGTCTCGTTTTTCTACTTCACAGGTGATTATTTCACAGATGATTATTCGTTTTAATCAATTATTTAGCCTCCAGGCTAATGACAGAATGTGAAGCAGAACTCCTGAGCTGTCTTGGACATCCTATCCAAGAGACATGGATTGTCTCTTCAGGTGTTATATAACTGTATCCATTCCCCATTTAACACAGATTTGGAAAGATGGTAGGATTTGTACAGGTGATACTTTCCAGTTTCTTTAATTAGCATCATGTTCTGAACTTTGAGGTTTTAACAAAAAGAGTTCAAAAGTCAGTGTGCAATACAGGAGATATCTCAGACATCCCCACTGGGGTGAAACAAATCATGTCCAGAACTCCACTGGCCCTGATTAAATGATTGATAAAATTTAATGTTTGATCACCAGACTATCCTGGTCTAGTGGAAGGTGCCCCTGCCCAGGGCAAGGGTTGGAACTGATCTTCAAGGCCCCTTCCAACCCAAACCATTCCAGGATTCTACAAAGAAAATGACTATGTCAGGTACTGACCTCTTTTTTTAATACAGGTGACATAAAATCCACCCATACTATCTACAAGGGCATTTTGGACCAAACATTAATATCTGAGTCACAGAATTAATTAAAAACAGAAAGTCCTGATGTCTGTGGTCCAACCTCCTGCTCAAACTATTGCTCACTTCAGAAACCTCTATTTCAGTCACCGACAGCTTGGAATATGGCCTAAGAAAATTACACCAAATGAAGGAATTTTACTCTCTACCTCCACAAAAGCAAGAGACAGAGAGAGCACCCAAGTGCATGTTCTGCTCATCTGAGAACAGAGCCATGAATCCAGCTGCATCACCAGTCTGGGCTTGATGATCTTTGAGGCCTTTTCCAACTTTAATGATTCTCATGATCCTGGGGTTAAATGCAGGAAAGTGATTTTGCCTCTGTGCCTCAATTTTACTATTGCAGAGCACAGAGATCAGTTATGCAAAGTATAAACATTTCACACAAATGAAAAGGCAAAGGGCTTCAATAAATTTAATTAAAATAATTACAAAGACTACCCTGCACAATCACAGCAGAGCAGTGAACTCACAGTTTGGCACTCTGCCTCTTGTTGGGAGGTTCTTTGCTGGTCAGGATTTCCAGACGCTCCAAGTTGCTGAATATGTTGTCTATTCTTGCCTGAATCTCATTTTCTACCACTGCAAGGAAATAAAAACAGGATTTGACTTGAATTAGATAACTGCTATCTGATGAAGGCAAATGCTCAAAAGCATTCAAAGCAGCATGTAAAACATGATAGATGCAAATCTTTACTGGATAAAAATAATCAGGTACTGAGAACTATAAATATAATGAAATGTCACTTCTTTAGCTCAGTAATTTGACACTCTCACCTTTCCCTCCTCTTCTGAGAAGGCACCTAGGAAAGCCCCTGCTCATTCCATACATCTGGGCCTCTTTCCCCATCAGCTCCATGAATTAGGATTTCAAGCCCCCACATTCCCCCTGCAGCCCCTTCCTGCTCCCTCAGCAGGATTTGCTGTCACAAGAACACAGAGAAGCAGCATCAACCACCTGCCAACTACTCCACATATCAGCACTTCCCAGAAATAAATCCACACTCAGCAGCAGAGAAGCAAAGAGCACACATGACCTCGTCTGCCCTGGATCTCACAGAGCCAAAGAGTGACTGACTCACATCCAGAGACAAATCAATCAAACTGTCCTAATCCATCTCTCCATCATTTAGTGCAGCTGAACTCTAAACAGGAGAGCTGACAGACAGTTAAAGCAACTTCTGTCAGACCAAACTACACCTCTACACATTTTTCTGAGCAAGAAGGGACTATTTGCTCAAAGTTGGAAAAGGCAAACTGCAAGTCTGATTTCCTAGCCCCTATTCCTGCTCTTCAACCATGGGTAAACCTGTTTTCCATAAATTCTGAAATACACACTAGTATATTTAGAGAGAGAGGAATATATACATGTATTAATTCATTTATTAACTATGTAAACTGATGAACCAACTGTAAACTATGTAAACTACACAACCCTTTCTCTTTAAATGGTCTCAAGCAATAGAAGCTAAATGGCAAATTATACTAATTTTCAGGACTTTCAAAATCACCCCCAGTGAACAGCAGTCTGGGAAGTCTGGCATTGTAGAAGGAGTAGTATAACCACCACAAAAACCACATCCAGAATTAATAAGTTACTATTTTTTGATAGGAAATTTATCACAGCCCTTCCTAGAGCCCAGTCATGCTTCACAACTGTAAGAGAAGCCAGTGAACATGTGCAGCAATGCATCCAGCCAACGCAGTGTCCTTTCACCTCAGAAGTTCCTGATGAAACCTCTGATTAGTGACTCATGCAGGAATTAAGGGTTCACACACAGGTCCAAAATACATGTGCCAATTCTGCACTGGGGTAAAAAGTCCTGCCACACATATCAGAGCATCTTATTATTACAGTCATTTATGAGCCCAGGTTATAGTCCAAACTGACTGAGGCAATTTCAGACCTAATGGTTCTACACACTTCCCACAGCAGGTGGAATGCCAGGTTCTCACTGATACAGCAGGGATGGCAGGAGCATCCTGCTTAAGTTCCTGCACACAAAATCTCAATATCTTCCCCAAAACTGCACTGAGCATCTTTAGGGGAAAGCTGCCAGCTGGTGGATGCTGAGGGAATAACCACACAGCAGAGCAGGCACAGTCTCATCTCTCAGCTTTCTGAGCTCCTAACAAACCAGCCCAGGGATGCTCCAACCTGCAGGTCTGTCCACACCAAGGTGTTCATTAATCCAAGGTGTTCAAAAACCTCCATGAGTGCATCAGTGTGGGGGTTTTTGATCTGTTTGTGTTAAAGGCCTGCCCAGACAGCCTGACCATGAGTTCCAAAATCTAACAGCACCAAAAATCTGGAATTCTACCATGACACTAAAGAAGCATCCACAGCAAGCACTCTCTGTCAGTTAGAGATTTGTAACAGGAAGATGAAGCAAATTCTTGTCCTGTCTTTTCTACTCTGTCCTCATACAAAACATCTGTTGCAATTATCATGCGAGTGGCTTAATATACTTTAATCTATCTAAAGATTTTAATTTGATTTCTGCATTCTGATCTTTTTCCCTGTTTTACACACTCCAACAAACAACACCTTACTGAAGTTAAACAGCAATACAATTTCAATGCATTCTGAATTGGTGATGTGTCTCAGCAGCTGATCACAACGACACTGGAGCTAAATTTGTTCCAATAATGACTGTAAATTTAATGAAAAGACATGCAAGGTTAAAGATGCAAACTAAATAACCCTCCCTCTCTCCCTCATTACTTACAGTGCACTGACTCTTTGTCTGAAGTCTCCAGGTGTCCCATGTAAGACTGGACCTCATGGACCTGCCTGTCAGGAGAAAAAGAGAAAAGGAACAGAGAATTCAGTTAACAGCCATAAAATAATTTCCAGCACCTCACTTTTCAGCTGCTTTTACTGAAATGCACTTTTTAGAACAGCCCAGGAATAGTGTCAGAGCAGACAGCCCATCCCTTACCACCAGCCCAGGTCCTCATCAGGAAGCAAGCTGTGCCCTCACCTCATATGCACCTACAAAGTAACTTTATTTAAAAGCAGCAATGGAGATGAAGATAAGGAAATACACAGAACAGCTTTTCTACAAGAAACAGCTGTTCAGCCTGGTCTGGAGATGACAGAGGGGAGACACCCAAGAGGAGAAGTAGAGTAAGGAATTTACACTGTGTCACAACATGTGAATTCACAGGTAACACGAGTAATTGAAAGATTTAATTATAAGAAAAAACTACTGTGGCTGGACAAGCAGTGGCATAGGAAAACCAAAGAAAAAAAATATTGATGGTTGTTAAATTATTCTTGAACTAGATGGGCTTTAAGGTCCCTTCCAACCTGAACCATTTAACAATCACAAGGCACTACAGAAATGGGAACAGGACAACATCAGCCCCCACATCCCTAACAGCTGTTACATTCCTGCATTTCCAAACCTCCAGCAGGATGTCCTGCTCTTCCCTACAGGGTCACCCTCTATCATTATTCAATGACAGAGAAATCATTATTCACTATAAGATTCAATTCAAGTCTCTTACCACCCCATTTCCCATAACAGAGCCCCACAAAGATGCAAATTACCGCGGAAATTTGGAATGTTGCCTTAACGGTGTCCTTTGGCCCCTCTCCAATGAGTTATTCCGTATGGATTAGCAACAGAACCGCGAGAATTTTTGCCTTATTTTGCAATTTCCGCACCACTCCTCCCTCTCCAGACTGGCATTAACTGTGAAATACGGGATTTATCCTCAAGGAGCCACATGCCTCCAGAGCTGGTTTAAACTGCGGCAGCCAGACCCCTCAAACCTTGCTTCAAAAACCCTTATACACAGGCGAGCTTTGAATAAACCAATAAGCGGGAATCACCGATGCCGGTGCCCCGGGCCGGCCGAGCCCTCGGGGCTGACGTGGCACACGCGGCGGGGACGGGGTTTTTAGGGGAAACGCTTTTAAAGGCCGCTGAGATCTGTGGGGTGTCGGCCCCGGGCTCCCGCACACCCGGTCCGCCTCGCACACTGGGTTTGCGGGTCACTCCCGATCCTTCAGCAACTGCTGGTTTGAGGGTACAGCCCTCACACACCCCCCGAGCCCTCACGCACTTGGTTTGCTGGTACAGCCCCTCACACCCCTCAGTCCCTCATGCACTTGTCGGTGTGCTGGTACAGCCCCTCACGCACCCCTCAATCCCTCACGCACTGGTACAACCGCTCACACACCCGCCAGTCCCTGACGCACTTGTTGGTTTGCTGGTACAGCCCCTCACACCCCTCAGTCCCTCACGCACTTGTTGGTTTGCTGGTACAGCCCCTCCATCCCGCACCGGCTCCGCTCCGCACACGTCGCCTCCCGCCACTTCCGGCCCCGCCGCCTCCCGCTACTTCCGCTTCCGCCTCCCCCGGGGCCGCCCCTGAGCCCCGCGCGGCCGCCAGGGGGCGCTGCAGGACCGGCGGGGCGCGCGCGGGCGGGCCGTGAGGGGCCGTGAGGGGCCGAGCTCGGGCGGTGCTTCCCTTACGAATCATTCGTGTTTGCCTTGGGCCGCAGCGCCCCGAATAGCGGCTGCAGCCTCCTGGTACGGAGAGCGGAAAGGGTGTTAGCTGGGACAGCCGCATGGGGTCGCGGAACTGCATCCCCAGCACGGGAGCATGGAGTGATTCATGGTACAGTGCCACTGCACCCCGCCATGGCAGGGACACCTCCCACTGTCCCAGGTTGCTCCAAACCCTGTCCAGCCTGGCCTGGGGCACTGCCAGGGATCCAGGGGCAGCCGCATCTGCTCTGGGCACCCTGTGCCAGGGCCTGCCCACCCTCCCAGGGAACAATTCCTGCCCAATATCCCACCCAGCCCTGCCCTGGGCAGTGGGAGCCATTCCCTGTCCCTCCATCCCTTGTCCCCAGTCCCTCTGCAGCTCTCCTGGAGCCCCTTTAGGCCCTGCAAGGGGCTCTGAGCTCTCTCTGGAGCTTCCCTTCTCTGGATGAACACCCTGAGGTCTCTCACTGTGTCTCCATGCAGAAGGTTCCAGCCTTGGAGCAGCTCCACGGCCTCCTGATGCCCAGGAGGGGCTGGACACAGGTGGGGCCTCCAGAGGCCAGGTCACCTCTAGGAGTCCAGGTGACCAACACACCTGGAGATGCAGGTCCTGAGCTGACACCTCCTTCCTCGGGGATGAACCCTTCATCCAGGTGTCTCTTCTAAAACAGCTCTTCCATCATCATCACACCAGTCCTGCACCGTGCCTTGCTGTCCTGTGCAGTGTTTCACTGCCAGGGAGCTGCCTGCACTTCACAGGTTTGTTCACACATGATCATGGTCAGTTTAGGGTGTCCACCCTGCAAATAGTTTTACTTTCTTAATAATCCTGTTTTTTCTCCATACTTAGAGATACACTAAATTCTCTCCAGCAGGATGTCACCCATTCATGGTGGATCTGCAGGTCCCTGTCCTATCTCACAGAGCTTTGCTCTGGGGCTGGATGAGAGACTGCTTTTCAGTTTACTCTTCATTGTTTGGACCAGATAATCCACCACAGTTGAAGCCACAACTCTTCTTGTATGTACTGGGCTACAACACCCAAAACCTTTATGGTCAGAGTCTGCTGAGCCACCTGAATTTCTGTCACCTTTTACTTCATGGGAAAAGCAAGGAGAAGGTGAATAATAAAAAAAGCCCCAGCGTGGTGGGGAGGTATAGCCCAGTTAGTCAGGGCAGGAGGACATCAGAGGTACAAATACTGGTTGATTAAAAAGCTCAAATTAGGACCATAACTCTGTCTTGTCATTGTGGTTTAAAGGAAAATAGTTCTTCTAACTTCACGCTAATAAGAACTTGATTGGGAAAATTTGGGAAAGGCTTGTATTCTGTAAAGCATTAACTCTATACCACAAGATCAATAATTTAAAAGTCTGTAGCCTTTGTCCTCCTGGTCCAGACAAGCACACAGCTCTCTCCTTCTCCACTATTTCTCCCTCTGTTAAATGCTGTCATTTTATACTTGTTCCTCAGGCTTTAAATTCCCCCTGATGTTGAACTGATTCTGCCCTTTTCTGGGTTTTGCTGCCTGTCCCACCTGTGGTGTGAAGGGAAACCTGCTTTATCAACAAGAATAATGTCTTAAACTGGCTCCATCCAGATAAAACACTCCAAAAAATGAAATAAAACACAGTTATTTAAATCCTAATCTTCCTTCAGCAATTTCAGCCTTGTCCTGCACTTAACTTAGGCAAAACCAAAATAACTGTACAGCAAAAATTCAGGCTACTGAAGGATGACAAACGTTGGAGGAAAAGTGAGAAATTATTTTCAGAAGTGGAGAAGCTGAAGGCAGACACCTCCTGATGTGAGACTGGGCAAATTGGGAAACCTGGAGGCTGGAACAGTCTCCAAAGTGTTGGGTTCTTTCTGCTGTTGCTCATTTGCAGTTCAGTGTGAGCACCTGAAGAATGCAGCCTTGTCACAGGAGAGCACATCCCTGAGCACCACACAGATGTAAAAGAGGGAAACAACAACACATCTTTAATTAATGAGAGATTCTGTCCCTGTGGGTCCATTTCTTGTCTCAGATGATGCATCAAACTTAGTCTGCCCTGCCCTGCCATACAGCCAGCCTGGCCTCTGGCAAGAGATTATCCCCTGGATGTCAAACAGCAGCTCAAGCCCCAGAAATCACATCAGCCCAAGGATAAACAGCATATCAACAAAACCATTAACTGCAGCAGTAACAAACACATTCACTCCCCATCCTTTGCTCCCCCTTCCCTGAGCTATTAGACCCCATTTTCAAACACTTCTGGAAATAGGTTGAATGGAAATAGACCCTGGGATTCCCTCCTGGCCAAGGCTGTGAGAGGTATCACAGGAGTCCTGATGAAATGGCAAGCACTGAAATACAAGAACAGATTTCTGTTCTTTTGTGAAGAAATTGATTTTTGCCAGAAACAACATGCTGCAACCCAGCATCTATTCTTGTTAGACTTCAAGTCCTTCCAGGAGGAGTCCTTCAGCAAATTGGCTCATTTAGACACAACAGCCAGGAGCATGGAGAGGAAAAAAAGGGTTTTGTTCAAGGAAAGCCTCTGTATTGTAAACAGGATAAAAGGGGATGGAGAGAGTCACTTATCACTGTCTCTCATGTCCTCAGGTCATTCCTGTGTAGCATCTACTGGAGAAAAAGGATTTCATATTCCCTGCTCTCCCAGAAGCCCAGCTGGGGGATTTTCTCTGCCACACAGTCTGCAGACTCCATGTGCATTCAGCAGCAGCTTTCATACCCCATCACTGCTCCCCATTGCCCTCTCTGCCTTGTGAATCCTGGCAGCACCCAAGGCAGAGCTGGATCCTCACAGGGTCTCCTTTGCCCTGCCTGCACCAGCCCATGTCCCCTCACAGCCATGGCACTTGGGGTTCTCTCCAAAAACACTGATGCTCTGTTTAATATCAGACCCCAGGAATGCATCTCTCCCTGTTTCTCTGAGCATGATCCCATCAGGCACAGAAACTCTCTGCCCCCCTCCCTCTTTCTCTCCCCCCTCCCTCTCGTTTTGGGGCACTCTTAGCATGCTTTGCTGATACAAATAACTGTGGCTTTCAAAACAAAGGAGTGCCGAACCCCAGGGCATTCCGCCCGGGAGAGACGTTTGGATGAGTGCTTGATGGAGACTCCAGCGAGTCCAGCTGCAGGCCATGGGCTGCATGTCCCAGCTCTGACAGGCTCCCCGACACAAGGCAGACCTCACAGCACGCCTCTCAGCACTTCCAGCCTGGGGAAGGGGGCAAAACGAGAAGGGGAGACATGACAAGAATGTTGGAGACTCATCTATCAAATTTCTTGGGCTCTTGGGTGATGTTTGGACCCAGGTCTCCCTGGGAAAGGAGATTTTTAAAGACACATTGCACCTTTCTGCTCATCTTCCCAAATTAAGAACATTTCTGCACGACTGTCACAGTCAGTTCTGAGACTGATCTGTGGCTGTGAGAGTCACAAATGCTCAGATTGTGTTTCCCTTCTGCATAAATATCCCAGGGAAAGGGATATGGAAAGGATGGAGAAGGCCAGGCCAAGGGAAGAAGGAGTCAAGGAGCATCTCTGTAATTTTCACTCCCTCCCTCCCTTATGTAATGAAGCCAGGGAAATACAGCAGGAATAGGAATAGGAATAGGAATAGGAATAGGAATAGGAATAGGAATAGAATAGGAATAAAAACAAAATATACCCAGTGGTGAGGAGCACTGCAGCATCCCCCAGTGTGAGGATCTTTGAGGGACAAATGTCTGGAGGTTTGGAGAATATGCTGGACAAGTGTATTTTCCTTTGATCCTTCCCTGCTGGCAGCCACATGGGGCTGCTGCAGGTGAAATAATGACCTTGATGGATTTTGGTGCAGGCACTGCATGGCTCTGTTAGTAGCCCCATGCCTCCATTGCACTATAAATGTTATATTATCATAATAATGATTAAACACAACTCAGTTCTCCATGTAGGACTGAGTTTCCTTGTGCCTTTTCCCTGCTGATCCTGCCTGTTTGACCTTATCAATGAAATTCAGGAAACAGGAGCAAAGACAGCCAAGGAGGCAGAAGGGGCAAGAAATTACATTGCCTTCCCCAGACAGTGCACAAATCAAATTCCAATAATCCTGCCACTACTCCTTCCTTTTGCCCAGCATCAGGAACCTGTTAGGAGCCTCAGCTGCCTTCAACTGAAATGGCATCCCCCCTCAATTCCAAATCCCACAGAAATCTCTGAGTTTTGGCCTTAAAAGCTCTGGCTTTGAAAATATTTTGAATTTATTTACAGGGCAGCCCTGTTTGATAAATAAATGTATGATGGCAGATTCTGTCCGGGCACTATTAACCCTGGACTGGATGTGTAATGTAACACTTACATAGGAAAATCTTAAAATCTGTGAGCAATATCATGTGCCATTATCCTGATTTTTCCAGAGGTCAGTTCCCTGACAGTCAGTCTCTCTGAAATGTCTCAGGTTAAGAATTCCATTGAAATTAGACAACATCATCGATGCTTTGGGAAATTTTAGGGACAAATCTTTTATATTCTCTTTCCCACTGAATAAACAGCCATTTCCTGGGTCTAATTTTGGCAAACCAATCCGGATAACTAGAGTTCATTTGCTTAATAGGTTAATGCTGAACAGTTTCCCAAGTCAAATCTGGATGTCAATCTGCCTCATACTCACATTTTGTCAATATGGAGGATCTTAAAATGAAAAGAAAAGAAAAAAAAAAAAAAAAAAGTGAAAATAATTTTCATGTGCATTTCATCCACAGAGTAATCCAGGCATGAGGAGCTGGCCATGCCAGGTCCCCCTCCTCTCCTGTCCCCTGTGTCCCTGGCTGGCTGGGATGCTGCAGGGGCTGTGCTCTGTTTGTTGTTAAAGCAGCCTGACACAAAGAGGCCCCGGGAGCTGCAGGCACCCACAGGATGGATGGCAGCTCCTGTCAATCCAGCCCGAGTCCCCCAGGAGGGAAAATGGGATTGTCTGCAGCGGTGAGGGGGAGAGTTCTCTCAAAAATGTCATAGAGGAATTTTCCTAAAACCTTCCCCAGTAATCTGAACAAACCTTCCCAAGGCTCTTCTGTTAATGGAAACCAGGGGAAAGTGTGAGGACAGGATGGAGGCATAAAAGATAGAATTCACCATCAGTCCTGCCTGGCAGCTCCTGTGCCAGAGTCACAGAATCATGGAATCCCAGGATGGTTTGGGTGGGAGGGAACCTTAAAGCCCATCCAGTGCCACCCCTGCCATGGGCAAGGACACCTTCAACTATCCCAGGCTGTTCCAAGCTCTGTCCAGTCTGGCCTGGGACACTGCCAGGGGTCCAGGGCAGCTTCTCTGGGTGACTACTGTGAATCCATAGTAGCCAGGTGGGTGTTTCTCAGTGTAACCACAGCAGGGTGGTGCTTTCCAGGTTGTTTCCCAGTTAGGTCAGGTGCTCTGTGAGAGTCCAGCAGTTTCTGATAGCTCTGGTCTGTAGTGACACCCAGGGGTGCACAGCACAGCTGGAGACAGAGAACCCTTTGGAGTGGATCTCTTTACCAAGCTTGCACACAGTACCCCACACACCCCACTGAAGAGAAGATCCAGCTCGAGCACTGACTCTCCTGATGCTCTTACAAACCTTTTCCTCAGGAATTTAATTTTACCATCTTCTCACAAGATGGTTTTGGTACCTGTGGGTAACATGAATTGTATTTCCTTGGGGCTGGAAAACACCTGCCAAGGGTTGGAGAGGCACATGGTGTCTCATGAGCTTTAATATTCCCTAAGATTGAGGCTCCCATCAGAGGCTGAGCTTGGCAGTGGTGTGGCTCAGCCTCCTTGGCAGCAGGGCTGCACCAGGCACTGCTGCCACAGCTGGAGCTGCACTTGTCCCCTGGGACATGAGGTCACTCCTTGGTGTGATGGCATTTCCCCACCTGCCAGGATGTCTGCAGGGACAGGGACGGTGCCACAGCAGGGGCTGGGATCTGTCTGTGCTGCAGATCTTATCTCCAGTGATTAGCTGGCCCCACCAAACTGCTCCTGCTATCCTCAGCCATCTGTCAATTTGCTGCTTCTATTTCAAATTCAGAGAAGGGCTTGTTTTCCCTAAAGCTTATCAGCTTTTTCTGACCAGACTAAATGGTCTAATCACAAAAAAATCTACCTCCAGCAGCCAGCCTTGCACCTCTTACATTTCCGACTCCTCCCAGGTCCAGTTGCCTTTCCACTCCAGTTACTGATTCCACTGGCAGCAGGGTTTCATCTGCCCCACTAAAAGGCAGGTGGGTTTAACACCAAATGAAATCTGCAAAATTACATCTACCACTCTTCCCTGTTTTAATGAAATGGATTTCCTTCATTCCTTCAAGTTTGCCAACACTGTCCCACTTCCCCAATCATGATGGTGCAGCAGTGGGGACATGAGAGGTGGCACAAGAGCTCCAAGATTTATTGCTCTCTCCAAGTGTTTTGGATTATCCCATAATCACTTTAGTGCCTGGTAAACCAACGTGTCCTGAGCCTTCTCAGGAGTGCTTGCCTCCCACAGCCAGGGCAGCTCCACTGACAGCAAAGTGACCATGCATCATGAAAAGATTGATTTTTTTTTATATAAACATAGTTCTTATAATTTTTCTTCTTATTTTTGGAAAGGTATCTGAAATTCAAGAACACTCTCTGTTACCCACATCCACCACTGAATTGGCTATAGCTTAAAATCCTTGTTGATCTGAAATGTCCAAGATAAAATTTTAACTCCTGCTGGATGATTTGATGAATTATAAAAAATATATAATATCATAAAATTATATGCTATAATTATATTACTGCAGAATATTATAAATGTGTGTTGGTAACAGGCACTCACAGCTTATCCCTTCCTGTCCAGTCACAGATTTTTCTGCATCACTTCCCTGCAGCCTCCAAACCAAGTAAGTGGTCTGTTCACAGCAAGTGGTGCAAAATCAGCCCATCTCCACTGATGGCAAAAGACTTTGGTGCATTTCCACCTGCCAATTCCCTTTTCCCAGTGTCCATAGCATGAGCTGGTTGGCAGAACCACTCTTGCTTCCCCCAGTGATTTTACTTCTCTGCTGCAGCTGTTTTAAAACACTGGATTTTTGAGTGTTTCAGATGCCACAGCCTTCACTGGCATAACTATGAGCTAAAATTAGAACTCTCATATATATTTTTGGGAATTTTTATACTTAAAATGAAAATATCATTTGCATTGCAGGTTATTTGTTCTGGCCTGTGTCAGGTGAGGTGATGCCTCAAACCTGTGTGATAAATGCCATTATCTGAGTTGCCAGAATACAAGGATGCTCACAAAGTCCCCACTTTGAATCTCCAAGCCTCTGTCTGAAGGGAGACAGAGGAAGAGCAAGAAGAGATGTGCCAATCTTATGTAATTACCAAGCACATCACCCTCAGCGAGGAGAGCTGGGTTTGCCAAGACCACAAGAATGATTGCACTGGCCCCGGATGCTGGAGCTCAGCCTTGTGTGGATTTGCAATGTAAATCCCTGTCCCTGCTGCTGCCAGCACTGCCTCCCTGGGACCCAGAGCAGCAGCAGCAGCAGCAGCAGCAGCAGGGCCATTCCTGCATTCTGGCAGCTCTGCCTTCCCTGTGCCCAGCTGACACTGCTCCTGCCCACACTGCAGGGCCACAGAGAGCCAGCTCTGTCTGCCTGGGCTCTGCCATGAGCAGGCAGGACGTGGCTGGGGGTGATTCAGGATGGGGTCCCCCATTGCCCAGTGTGGAATGGAACTGCTCTTGGGGTCCCTTGTGGGGCAGAGCTCACCCTGGGTTCCCCATGGACAAGGCCCAGTGAGGCTCAGCAGGAGCCCACCATGGCAGCACAGCTGGCTTGGCATCAAGAGCTCACATCTGCCTGCAGAACCATTCTTGCCTCAAACTGGTCGTGATGGTGGCCAGGGACAGCACACCTTCCCTTCTCCTTTCCCATCCTGGGAAGTGGGGATGCTCTTCTCACCAGGCAGCCCCAGGCTGGGAGGTTGCTGGAGGTGGAGCTGGTCAGCAGTGTCCTGGCCTGGGTGACAGTCACCTTCTCCCCAGTGCCAGCCCTGGGGGTGCCTCAGCATGTAAGAGAGAGGGACAAACAGAGCAAGCACAAGGGCAAGGGGAAGCCTTTGGGAGGGGAAGCTGGGACCATCATCTCTGTGAGCAACTGGAGACCAGTGGTGGGCTTGGGGCTGAGGGACTCATTGCAGCTCTCCAGCTCTTCTTCAGCTGCTGACAGCTCCTGAATGTTCCCAGGGAAAGGCAGAATCACAAAGCCATGGACTCACAGAATTGTATGGGTTGGAAAGGGACCTTTAAGCTCATCTACTTCCAATCCCCTGCCATGGGGCACATTCCAGTGTGCCATGGGCTGGGACACCTTCCAGTAGAAAAAATCCAGATTTCTCCAAGCCCCATCCAACCTGGCCTCGAACAGATCCAAGGATGGGGCATCCACAACTTCTCTGGGCTTAGTTTTGGCCTGCTGGTTAAGGCCTGCCTGTACTGAGTGAGAGGAACTCAGCAAAGTGAGGGAGATGGGATTTCACAAGCTGCCCAGAGCACAGGAACACCTCTGCAGTGTTCCCACTGCCTGTCCCTGCTGTCCTCCTGTACAGTGTCCTGTACAGCCACACCTCCCCTCCTCTCATCATTACACTGCCCACAGAAATCCAAGTGCTGTCCCACAGATAGCAAAGTTCTATCAGCTTCTTTGTTGGAGGTTTTGAGGCAGAAGGAGGAGATCCCAGTTGCCCAATGGTAGATTTGAGGAAAGACTTGAGCACAACTCTCCTCGTCCTGCTGCTCTACCCACTGGTCCCCAGTGATGTCTTCTCACCATTGAGGTGCTGGGTGTACCTGCAGGCCTGACTGGGATGTTTTGCCATTGCAGGCTGGGGAGAGCAGCACTGCAGCTCCTCCCAGGGAGCTCAAGGAGCGGCAGTGCCTCAGGGCACTCGGTAAATGAATAAAAAAAACAGAGTCAGAACTGATTAGGGAGCTCAGGTTTTGGCTCAGACTCTCTAGAGCCTCCAAGGCATTGCAGAGGCTCAGAACCTCATTACTTCTATAAAGTGAATTCAGTAATTAGCTCAGGTCAAAAGTTTACAGCTTGGAGGCTGCTGCTAGGGAATGGTTCCTCCTGGACATTAGAAACCAAACTGCAGAAAGCAGGAGTTGGCGTCAAGGTAAAACACTTAATCAAGGGTCTTTTGGATGGGATTGTCTTGCTGTACGGGCTGACTGGGCAGTGATGTGCCCTCAGAAGGAGAGACACTGCCCTGGAGAAGCAGACAGGACATTGCCACAATCCTTGAGAAGCTGGGAATTGCCTCCCTGGGTGTGTCCGGGGTTAGCTGAGCCAAAATCCTGCCATGGCCAGAACAAGGTTTTTCAAGCAGGCTGCAGAAAGCTGCTGCAGACTCAGTCCTGCCCTGTTCCTCCACACAGCCCAGCTGAAGAGCAGCTGAGACCTAAAGCAGGAACTCATCCCAGTGGGACATGGCTGGCATCATTTTAAGTAGCCAATCATTGCTTAAATGTTTCTATGTTCCTGGTTTCAAATATAGCCCAAAGCAGCAATTCCACATCCTTGATTCATCCAACATACAAGGGCCTTCCATTGATGGACAATTTTTTACTTTTCAATTTCATGTAATGTGCCTCACTAATATGTTATGAGACAGGAAAGCCCAGCACCATTTGCTGGTCAATCATTTTGGTTCTGTTTTAAATGATTCACCTGACTCACAGACAATTCATTTTCACTGTAATGATCAAACCCCTGGGTCTCATCCCAGTCTGAGTGGCCTCTGCACTTCTGCTACATCCCATGGGAGGCCAAGCCCAAATTGCCAGCAACCAGAGTTGGGCTCTGGCATGGGACTGACGGATTTTCCATCCCAGCCTTTGCCAGGAGTCCCACACCCTGTCCACCTGGAGAGCAGGACCCAGGGACTGCCACAGTGCCCAGCAGGACACCCTGCATGCTCTCCCCTCTTCCTGACTGCCAGAGAGAAAGTGGGACGGGGAGGAGGGAAGGGAGGGGCTGAAGGATTAAACAAGACAGACCAGAAAGCTTTGCATTTTTCCCCTAATACTCAGCTATTTAATGACTAGTTTGATGATAAGCATGAAATTAAATAGACAAAGAAAATTCTCTCATGTCTAAGAAGTCAGCAGATAATTAGGCTTTGATGGGGACATTCTGAGGCAGTTTCTACTCATTTTGTGAGGCTGATTTAATGCAGGGGCTGTCTCAGTTGTCCCTGCAGTCAAGCTCTGCTGATCTCTCCTGGCCAGAGCTCTGAGAGATGCTCATGCTGGCTAACGCCTCCTTACCCAGGAGTTGCTTATCCCCTGGAAGAGCCTTCCTCAACAGGAAAGAGTTTTCTGCCCCTTTCAGTTTCCATTTCCCATGTTTATCCTCTTTTAAACTCCACAGAGCTCACTTCATCCAGAGAAATAGTAACAAAGAATTTAGAATTCAGAATTTTGGAATTCTTTCCTTGTGAGGGTAAAAGCAGCAGCTTTTGTGTGAGGAGCAGTCCTTCAGCAACTTTAAACTCAAAATTCATTCTTTCTGTACCTATTCACAGATGGAAGCCCTTCATTTCAAGTCTAAACGTTTTGAAATACAGAAAATAATCAGCTCAAAGTTTCAAACCCAAACCCACAAGCTCTGAGTACCTAAATAAGAAAACCACTGCATATCAGATAGTGGGAATGCACAGCACCCTGGTTCCTCCAGAGCTGGAATCTGAGCACCCCTAAGCATCAGGAAAAATCCCTTTTCTCCCATGTAAACACTCCCAAGGATATATTATGCTTTATTTTCAGGAAAATGCTGGTTTGTTATGGCAACACTTCAAGCCAAAATCACAAATGCAAACTGTGTCCAAATTAGTCCCCATGAAATCAGAGATGACTGGGGCTGCCAGCAAAGCGAGGCTCATCAGGTGCCTGCCAGCTTCAAACCTTGAGGTAGGACAGAGGTGGTCAAAGGAGGAGAACTGGAAAATAGGGGAGAAAGGGAAGGAAGGGGAAAACATAAGAAATGCCTTTTGTGAAGCAAAAGGGAGTAGTGTGCCTTTACACATGGGATTTAAAAAACAAAGCAAAGCTGAGAGCATGAGAGAGTGAACCAGGGCTGCTGCTTCTGCACTGGAAACTTTGGGGCTGGAGAAAGGAGAAGGAACCCAGCACTGACAGCCAAGGGTCGTCTGAGATGGAACAAGCTGTGATAAAATCACTGAGCAACATCTCCCAAGGTTTGGAGAAGCAGTTCTTATCATTCCTGTTAAAATGTTGGAACTGGATCCAGCTCAGTGTTAAATTCTTAATTCTGACTGTCCACAAGGTTTCTTTGTTTTTGCAGGTTAGAGATTAGCATGTATATTAATTAAACCATGTTTCTATTTTTGACTGAAATACAACAACAATCACAATAACATTAATAACAATCATAGGAACAAATTGTTGTTATTATTGTTATTGTTATTGTACCTCTCTTCAGGCCTAAAGTGAAGCCTCTGCTTTGTTGCCATATCCAATCCCATACAGTAAAAGGCTTTAATGGAGCCATATGCCTAATCTTAAAGGTTTAACTCTGATACTGAGTCAGACCTTGAGCTTCTTGTTCAGTCTTGAGTGCAGCAAAGCTCTCCCTGAGCTCTCTGCAGCTTTGTCAAATCCTTTAGGATCTTTCTCATAAGCATTTTCCCTTTCTCTCCTTCTTCCTGCTGGACATAAAGCACTGTCCTGATGTGCTTACTGTCCACTGAGTTAAATTTAAATGACAAATCTGATAGACCCCACTGAAAAATCAAATTGACACTGCATGATTTCTGCTTTGATCACAATACATGACGGGTAAAATTCCAAATCTTTGAAAACCCGTCCTGCAAAGGAAAGAAAACCCTTTTAAAACCATTTCCTACTAAGCTCTGATCTCAAATACATTTTGCTGTTTATTTTTGAAGGGAGAAGACCAGCAAACTTGACAGTGCCCACAAGGAATGTCCAGCTGCCAGCAAGCTGCTCAGGCTCTGGGGCTGCTGGAGGAGTGATGGAGAGGAGGGAGTGTCCAGTCCTGGAATGCTGCTCTCCCTGCACAGGCAGAGCTGGGCTGGACAGCCAGAGCCCCCCAGAGAGCAGCATGGCCTGCAGCTATCCAGCCACTCCAAGCTCAAACATCCCGTGGAAAGGTTAGCTTTTAATGGATGGTAAATGTTTGGGGAGACCTTTGACCAGCACTAATACTGCAGCTGACCAGGCAGCAGTGGGGAGTGAATGACCTGCATTAGGCTGGGCTGCTCACTTTAGTGAACAATAAGTGTCAAACCCTCCTGCTGAACCCCCTCCCTGGGCCCTCCTGCCCCTCAGGTGCTCCCTAAACAGGTATTGGCAGGGTGAGACCTGCCTTTGGGTCACCCTTGTTCTGTATGACCATCAAACCAGCCCAGAGCACCATGCCAAGTTGGAGAAGGTGCAGGAATACCTTCAGATGCATCCAAAAATTCCTTTTAACTGTTTTTGCAAGCACCCAAATTTGTTTCAGCCCTGGACATTGTCATTAGCTTCATCTGCTCTGGCAAAGATAAAGCAGTTAAGTGTGGAGGACTTGGATCCTGACTTGGGCATTCTGAGGAAGGCATGTATGGAGATATTTTTCTTCCTGTGTCCTCAGTATACATCACTGGGCTCAAAATCTTCTGAAAATCTCTTTAGGGTGCTCAGTATTCCCTGAAAATATTCACAGTATTCCCTGCAGATATTCCCACAAGCATTTTTTTGTCAAACTGGAAACTCCTGGAGCCCCTAGGTAAGATAGTCACAGTAGCCCTCTTTTGGTCCTCTCTTCACTACTTTTCCATGTCAGACATTCCATTTTTTTTTCTCTTTAAAAATTTAAACTCTTTCAAGAGACTTTCAGCTTGACAAAAATAATTCTGATCATCTGGGGCAAAGCTATTGATGCAAAATGAGTGTACCTGTCCCCTGAGCCTCCCTGCTGAGCACTGTCCACAGGGCAAGGAGGGCTCCAGTTGTGATCCTGTGGCTATGAGCACTGACAGCACAGCTTCCATGGCTTTCTGCCCAGTGTCTTCCACCAGGAATTTCAGAGGAAAATATTTCACAGAAAAGGAGTTGTGGATGGCTCATTAGAAATGAGTGGGAAAGAAGGCACCACATTACATGATGATGTAGCATGGAGGAAATGTGATTAAAATGAATATGAAACAGAAGAAACAAGGCTTCAGGCCTTGGGCCAGTTCCTCAAGAGCCCCTTGAAGCATATCCTGGATTTGTCCTCTCTCTGTGGTTACAGATCATTGTGTGGGTTCATGATCCTATTGCCAGTTTTCCATGATGCTGTTGCCTTGGGAATAGGAGAGAGACTCTGTGAGTCCTCTGAAGTGCCACTCTGGGAGCAAAAAGAAGAGTCTGGATTAGGGTCAGGGAATTCACCCAAAACTCCCAGCAACTACACAAGCTGTTGTTGAGTGTCTCTGGTTTGAGAACAAGGAAGGAAAATCATCATGACTGATTTACAGAGACACCCTGATGAATGCTACCATAACCTGACATTTTGCATGGAGAGAACAAAAACAATAAACTTGTGATTTTGCTACATTTCTTATTGTCAGGTGGTATTTTCCCTTGCAGGCCCCTGGATCAACCCTGCAGGTTCTGCCAACTGAATCCTTGTGACTTTTAAAATCCAGTCACAGAAATAATCTCAATTCTCATGGGAATTGAAGTATTTACTGTCATGGCAGTGCTAGAACCAAAGCTGTGGTCAGAAGTTTACTGCAGGGGAGAAAAGAGCCTGAAGGGTCACTCAGCAAGAGCCTCTGCAATGAATGCACAGAGCTTTGTGTTGCCTGGCTCTGTTTCCTGAGCCCAAGCCAGATCTGGCAGTAGGAGGCACATGAGATACTGGGAAGACAGAGGGTGATGGTCCTGTGGAAATCTCCCATATCAGGCTGTATCACAGTCAGAGGCCAAGCTGAGCTGGATTCAAACAGCTCTGAAATGCTTCACCTTTTTCAGAAGGGGTGTAGGTTCACCTTCCCATGGACTCATCATCACAGGTAGCTTCTTCCTTACTCCAGAGGTTCTCCACACAAACTGTGCTTCCACTCTGGGACAGTGCATCCCTGTCCCCAGGAGTCCAGCCACAGGTATCACAGATCTTTAGCAAGAGAATGAACGTGGTCACCAGAATTTTCATAGCTTGGAAACAAATCTTTCCTCCAAGTAGTGAAAAGGTCCCTCAGCACGACCTTCTTTGCTCCATTTCCAGCTGGGGTGGCAGCAGGTGCTGTTTGGATGTCCCTGAAATGAGTAAACCTTGCTCAGGTGTGGGGAAGTCTGTACTTGCAGGGTGATGTACTTGGACCTGTGCTTGCAGGATGAGTCCTGGGATGGATCCCTGGTGGGACACAGATGTCACCACACACCCACTGCCCTGACACCTCTGCTGCTCAGGGAGCCCCAGGGGCTGGATGCCATGGCCCTGGTCCAAACTAACTACAGCATGGTGAATAGAACCTGGATAACAATATGTCCTGTCCCAGGAATCCTGTGGGCATTGCTGCTGGACATTGCTGCTGCACACTTCACAGCTGGTTTGGTTTTTTTCAGAGAAGAGGAGGCTCCAGGGAGACCTTAGAGCCCCTTCCAGTGCCTAAAGGGGCTCCAAGACAGCTGGTGAGGGACTGGGGACAGGGACAGGGACAGGATAAAGAAGAATGACTTCCCACTGACAGGCAGCAGGGTTAGATGGAATATTAGGAAGGAATTGTTCCCTGTGAGGGTGCTGAGGCCCTGGCAGAGGTTGCCCAGAGCAGCTGTGGCTGCCCCTGGATCCCTGGCAGTGTCCAAGGCCAGGCTGGACAGGGCTGGGAGCAGGGGGTTGGAGTGAGATGAGCTTTATGTCTCTTCCCACCCAAACCATTGTGTGATGTGACACATGCCTGTGCCTCTGTGCACGTGAGTGGCTGCACACATACAGGTGTGTGGTGTGCATGTGTGTAAATATGTGTGCAGACACGTGGGGGGGTGTGTGTGTGTGTCTGTCTGTCTGTGTGCGTGTCTGCCTGTGTCTGTGTCCCTCTGTCTGTGTGCAGCCATGCCTGCATTTGTGCACAGGCATCGATGTGCTTGTTTTGGAAAACAAAAGAGGAGATTTTCTGGGAAAAGGATGACAGGTAAAGCTGTCAGCAGAGCTCTCAATCTGGAATTGCCCACTGTGGTGGGGGACAGTGGGATGTTGCACAGCCCTGCCCAAAGCCTGGACAGGAACAGAAGCCCATTCTCTAAGCCTGGCACAGGCCTAGGAGCAGCAAAGATCTGAACAGTGCATGCAGAATGATGAAACAGAAGAGTACATCTGTCTGGGAACAACTAAAGAGGCTTTTGCATCATCATTCCCAACAGTGTCAGTGGCAGACTGGGAAAATCTGGGCAGGAAAAGCAGAAAGCTCAGCTGAACCTGGAGCAGGCTGGCTGAGATGCAATCCTGCTGCCAAAGGCTGGTGGTGATGGAGGATTTCAGCGTGGAAATGAGCTGGCAGTCGTTCACTGCAAACAAGACAAGCTGCCTGCTGGAGTCTGCATGGAGGAGAACAGCTGAAAGCAGAGGAAGCTCCTGTCAGTGCTCAGTGCCCCTGCAGCACTGCATTCAGCTTTGAGCTGCCAGTTCACAAACAATGGGGAGAAACTGGAGAGGGACCAGGCAAGGCAACTGAGATGGGCAAAGCCTGGGGCACATGATCTGCCAGGAGGGGTGGAGGAGAGGCAGGTTTGGCACAGAGGTGGAGGGAAGGCATCACCTCTTGTGCTGGGTGAAAGGAGACTGAGAATGCCTTAGAGCAGCCTGTGACCTTTTGAAGGGCCAATACACAAGGATGACAGAGCCAAACTCTTGTCACTGATGCCAGACAGTATAGAAAAGGCCAACAAGCACAAACTGAAGCTTAGGAGGTTCGAGTTAGGCATTAGGAAACATTGACTGTCCAGAAGGGTGGTGCAGCCTTGGGCCCATTGCCAAGAGAGAATTATCCCCCAGGATTTGCAGGCTTCACTTGTACAAAGCCCTGGTTATCCTGATCTGGTCCTGGGTTCATCCTGCTCCAGGGAAGGCTGGGCTGGAGACTTCCAAGGGTCTCCTTCCACCAGCACTGTTTTGATTCCCATGGCTCAGTTTCTTTGAGAGTTGCTTTCCCATGGATGTGCACTCTTCCCCAAGTTCCACTCTTTCATGGAGGGGAAGGAGTTCTGTTAACACTCTTGCAAGTCTTCCCACACACTCTCCATGCAAGACCTCCACCCTGTCACAAATTCCATCTAAGATCCTTGTTGCACAGACAGTAGTGAGGGGCCACCAGTATCCTTGTCCTTCCCATAGGCTTTTCCCACAGGTTTCCCCTTGGTCCTACACTTCTCCCCACAGCAGCACCCACACATGAGACTCTGCCTGGATGCCATCAGGGAGCAGAGTCCTGTCTGCAGGAGGTGAAAGAGGGATGCTCTTCTGACAGTGGGACTCACTGTGGCCTGGGGAGGGCACGGTGGGGGAAGGTCAGTGGTGTTTGACACTGGAGGTGGTGTGGGAGCAGTGAAGGTCCAAGACAAGGACAGGGAAAGTCCATGACACTGAATATGCACAGTGGAAAGAAACACAGAAGGCTGTGATCTATATCTGGGGGGTGATGATGTGTGGAGGCAGCAACTTGAAGGTTCCATGGGTGGGAGAAGAGCACCAAAGGCTGATGGAAAGGCCCCCAGACAGGCTGAGCGAGGTCCAACAAAACTCTGCTTCTCTTTGCATGCTGATGGCACATCTGACATGAAACAGGCTGGCACAAAGTTAACCAATCAGCCCTATTTGAGCAAACCTGAGCTGGCACAAGAAGTTTATTCCAGCTCAGCTCCCTGAGTCGGGAGTCTGGATCACTGAGAGCCCTCGAGTCAGATTTAGCTATCACTGAACTGCAGTTGTAAATCACAACCTCCCATGTACGCCTTCCTTTCAGAAAAAACAAGCATCAAAGGATTCTCTTAGGAGCTTCCCCTCCTACTCCTTCTATCTCATTTTTCAATTTGAGGGAAATCATTGTATGGTAATTTCACCTCCCTCCTCTCAGTTTCTTCCATTCTGCTGATGCCTTTGGACACTGCTGCAGTGTCTGTGAATATGCAAATGCCACTTTGTTTGTCTTGCCTTGGGACAATGAAGGCTTTGAAATGTAGATGTGGGAGCTTCAATTTGTCTTGCTAAGAACCTACTTTCTCTTTAACTCTTATGTTTTTATACAATTCAGTTGAAGGACTCTTCTCTTTCACTCTCACTCCCAACTAAGCCATTCACCCTCATTTAGATACAGTGGAATATATTTCATCTGGTCACTGGTTTTGTTTGATGAGCTACATCACAAATTAGATGTTTTTAAAAGCTATTTCATTCAATCCTGGGCAGCATGACAGCTGTCTGTTTTTTCCCAGAATTACACAAAGTGTGTACATTACACCTAAATATAGCTGAGAGATGCACAGGATGTACAGACCCCTCCTGGTTTAGACATGAGGACACAGGATTGTCAAATCTCAATCAAGCCCAAGATCCTTTTAGCTCAGTGCTGTGTCCCTGGCTCTGCCCAGGTGAAATCCCTAAGGAAGGTGACAGGAGACAGTTGATTAGAGAATGAAGCCAGTCAAAGAAGTGTCAGGGCACTTATGTAGCAGGAGCTGCTTGTGTTGTTCTTCAACCCCAGACAGCAAGAGGACACCCCAGAGCCTCTCACTTACCCACACAAACCCCCAGCATGGAGGAGAATAGAAAAAAGTTTAAAACTCATGGGTTGAGATAAGAACAGATTGAAACGAAATAAATGTAATCAATAATAATAACAATAGTAATAAAAACAGGACAAAGGAATAAAACCCAAGAAAAACCAGTGATGCACAACACAATTGCTCATCCCCCACTCCCCACTTCCCAGCACATCACCCACAGCAATCATCAGCTCCTGGGCAGCTCTCCCAGTTTATGTCCTGGAAATCATATTTTGTGTGTGGAGTATCCCTTTGGCTGGTTCAGCTCTGCTCCTTCCCAGTTTCTTGAGCATCTGCTTGCTGGGAAAGAGAAAAGACATGGATTTGAGGTAAGCACTGCTCAGGAACAGCTAAAAAATTACTCTCAATCCCAAACACAGCAGTAAGAGAAGAATCAAATCCATCACAGCTGAAAGCAGGAGGAGCTGTGAGTTTGGTGCCTCCATGAGTGCAGTGAGTGTGTAACTGAGACAGGAGCAGTGCAGAGCAGGGCCCCAGGTGTCACAGAGACCTGGTGTCCTGTTCCTGGTGGCAGGGCCTCATCCCTCCCTTGTGGGAGAGCTGTCAGTGCCCGTGGAGTGAGCCCTGCCCCACCGTGCCTGGCTGTGGGTACACCCTGGTGCTCTCTGCACAGCCCTGTCACACCAGGGGAGTGGTTCCAGTCCTGTTTGAACTAACAGGGAGAGCTGGGTGGCTGCACTGGGACTGAAATCCCTGTGCTCACACCATGGGCCTCTCCCCATTTCCACGTGGGTGTTTCCAGGGAGGACAATGCCTCTGTTCTGGGACACTTCTGGTGATGTACCCCAGTGTGGTGGAGGTTCAGGATGAGGAGCTGCTCTCAAGAATGAAGCTGCTCACCCACCCTGACATGACTGCTCTGATCCAACCCCTCAGTCTCACCCAAAGCCTGGCTGTGACACAGCCCAGTGACCCAGGGCTGACCTGCTCTGCTTCTGTAAGAGCAGAACAACTTGCTGCAAACCATCTCCACTTTGCCCTTCTCCACAGCCACCCTGACCACCACCAGTGAATAATTCAGTCCTAAACATCAACTTCCACAGGCAGCTTCACCCCACCTGCCCTTATCTGATCGTTGTGGTCTATTTTTACTCTTAAATGACAAGGTTTCAGTTATTCCAGAAATGTTTTCCTCCTTGAGCCCCCCAACTGGAAGTTCTGGAGACTGGAAGATCAACCTGTGGGAGTCTCCTACCTGCTTGCCCTGCTCACATCTTCATCCCTGAGATCTGTAGGTGTCCTTTTAGTCCAGGATAACTGTTAGGTTCTTGTCTGCTTGCTTAACTCACAAGCACATGTACAGATTGGTCTTAGACCTTGGGAGAAAAATTTGTCTGTACCTCATCATCCCACGCAGAATCATTGTCTTAGGTTAATTGAGTTAAAGAATGCCACAGATTGAATTCTTAGCTGAGTTCTAGCTGAATTTTTTTATCACTGCATTCCTCTGTGTGGCAAACCAGGTTTTATTTCAGGTGCAAGTTTTACCTGTGGGTCCAAATTTCTAAAGCAAGTTTTTTGTGATGCAGTGTTTGAGGAGCACAGGGGAACTCAGACATGGTCCAAGAAGGACTGCAAAACATACACAGATTGAGATCCACAGCATTTATTATGGTTTTACTGCCAGAACTGAAGTTCTCTCCCAAAATCTCCAATAGGCTGCTCTCTACCTTGTTGGTCCATCATAAAATCTTAGGTTAAAAAAGACCTTCTTACCTTTGATTCCTCCATGAAGATATACTAAATGGAACTGTTCAAACCTCCCTTGGTAAGCCTTGGCCCACACAACTGTCTCCCCCACCCAGACCTCTGAGTGACCGAGCCTTGAGGAATTTTTATGATTGAACATGGAAAAAAATAAATATTCAATGACAGTTTGTGACTGAGCAGGATGAGCCCAGAGTCAGAAGTGTCCCCTCTGTAAGAGCTGGGTGCAGATGTGATGGAGGAATCTCTCCACATGTGTGACCCTTCCATCCACACCTTCACTGAGCAGAGCCAGTGCAGCTTCTGAGGGCTCAGGGTTGTGCTGAGCACAGCTCTGCCCTTTCTGCAGCTCCTTCTCCTCACTGATCAATGCACACCCACTGCAGGGGCAGTTCTGCTGCCCAGGTCCCAGGGACCTACAGGGAAATGCCAAGACAAGTTGTGGTTTCACTCTTGGCTTTCAACCCCATTCCCAATTCCTGTCCCAGCTTGGCTCATGGTTTCAGTGCTGCCCCCATGGCCCATGACCCCAGAGAGACAGAATTCAGCCTCACTTCTTTGCCCTACCATCACCTGATCCATCACCCCACAATGTCCAGCTTTGTGGGAAACTCCTTGAAAATGCTGGATTTGGGATTGCGAGTGACTGAAAACCCCAAATCACACATTGCACAGTTCAGTCACCACTGCTTGAGCCCCTCACAAATCTCACCAGAAGTTTACAAAAAGATCCACGAGCAGATTTCCAGCACAAATCAGGACTGGGGGAAACAAAGATTACAACAGGAAGCAGAAAAAATCTGACAAGTAAAAACTGCTTAAAATTAACATACAATAGCAGATTCTTTTCAAAGATAATTTAGGGAAAGTTTTCATGAGGTTGTTATCTTTTAATTTCTTGATGCATTTGTTCACTGTTGCTCCAAGTTCTCCAGGATTTAAGGATGCTTGGAACACATTCCTTAAAAGCAAAGGAAATGCTCTGTATCTCACTGTGAAATTACAAAACCTCTTAAATATACTTTCAAGAATAGAAACAGCCTTGTTAAAAGAATGAACTGCCAGTGCACTGAAGGGTGAAATGCAATAGGAAACTGACTTGATAAAAGGATAATTCCAGTAAATGAATAACACTTCCCTTGTATCACACAAAATACATAATGCTCAATTGATAAAAGTAGCAACAGCAGCACATGTTCTGAGCAGCTTTTCTGGCAGATTCGGGTGGGAGCCTGTTGAGAGGAAGCTTTACAATCAGTCCAGAGAAGAAGTAAGAAGTGTCATGGTCCAAAACAATCTTAGATGATCAGCAGAGCTAAAAATTGTTTCAATTAATGTCATTCTTTGTTGAAAACATCACCCCCTGTAGCAGGGGAGGGGCAGGTGTGTGTGCAGGGCCTGACACTGTGGGGATGGGATTCAGCTCCTTCCTGGAGCTGGGAGGTCAAGGATCAGCCACTGACCCTGGGCTCTGCTCCTGCTCAGAGAAGGAAAAGGCTCAGGGCAGCTCAGGTGGCCCTTTGACAGTGTTGGTCCTTTTTGGGCCTGATTCTTCCATGGGCCAGAAAGGGAGCCCAGAGCTCAGCTGGGGCCATTGGATGAGCTGAGGAAGCTCTGACAAAGATCCTTCACCATGTGATACAATCACAGAACCTCAGAATGTCCTGGCTTGGACAGAACCCCCAGGGGTCATTCAGTCCAACCCCTGCCCTGCACAGACACCCCAGCAATCCCAGCCTGAGCATCCCTGGCAGTGCTGCCCAAACTCTCCTGCAGCTCTGGCAGCCTCGGGGCTGGGACCATTCCCTGGGAGCCTGGGCAGTGCCAGCCCCTCTGGGGGAAGAACCTTTCTGTGAGATCCAACCTGACCCTGCCTGACACAGCTTCATGTCAGGGCTCCTTAGGAAGGATCCCTGACTAAATGGCAAGTCTTGGAACAGATTATCCTTGAAGTTCTTACCAGGAGGAATGGAGAGTGCCACCTTTACTTCATGGCTATAACTCTGATCTAGCACTGTACTCTGTATGAATCTTGTCCTCTGCTCTTCCCTAAGTGCCCAAAAGTGGCTGTGAGCTGGAGACTCATGGAGAGCTGTGGGTGTGGGCAGCTGCCATTGGGATGTGCAGTGTGTCAGTCAGCCAGCACAGCTGGCTCAGCCCCCACAGCTGCAGACAGTGCCCAAAGTGCCACACACACCATGGCCCTGCTGCCCTCCAGCCAGCCTCGGAGGGCTCAGAGAGTGGGGACAGCTTGTGAGCACCCAGAGCCAGATGGGGACGTGGTTCCATGGTCACAGAGTCAGGACAGACTCGTTAATGCTGGGCATTAACACACAGAGCACTGACAGCCCTGCAGAGGAGGCAGGTGTGGGAGCTGCCTGCCTGAACCAGCATCGACACTGACTCCAATGGATTCGGAGCCATGGGATGAGCCCATCCCACTAAGCACACCCCAAATGAAAAGTGCTTTCCTAACCCTGTGAAAATGTATTCCAGTGAGGACCAAAGTTGCAATGTACTGATTTTAGAATCTGGAGACATTAGGAATGAGCATGGCAAGCAAGGGGACCATTTAATCCTCCCACCTTGGAAGAGGGGTCCAGGTCCTACAGTAAATGTCCACAGCCTGCCAGGTGACAGGCACTCATGGGACAGCAGCCAACACTCTGCCACTCTGTGTGAGCGAAGAAGATGAAGGCTTTGTCCTTCCAGGCCCTCTGAAGAAATGGGCTTCTCTTTCAGCATGGCCAACCTCTGCAAAACTCTTCTTCGAGCTGCTCCGTTGGTGGCAGAAGCAGCTGGAGCCCTTCTGAGGTCAGATAGTGGAATTTTAGCTAGAGGCATTTTTTGTCTCACCAGAGATGCCGCCAGTTTGTTCGGCTGAAAGATCTAAAGTCGGGGCCGCTGCAGCAGAAATCCACTTGCTTGGGCCAACCACTGCCCACCCACCCTGGAGTGACTCCAACCCTCCCTGGACCCCCCAGCTCTTGTTTAATCTTTAATGCAGCTCCAGTCGCCCTGGGCTGGACAGCAGGGCGAGATAGCAGTGATGATTAGCTGCTGACCCCTGGCTGTGCTGGGCACTGGGAGCGCTGCTGACCCTGCACCGATCCCGGCCGTGTCCCCCGGGCACGGGGAGTCATTAGTGCTCCCGTGGAGGGGCTGCAGTGCCTCTCTCTCTGCTGGCTGCAGGCACATGGAAAAGCCACAGGCACAGCAGACCAGTCCTACCTGTTCCTGCTGGCCTGGCTCTCACTGGGGCTGCTCTGAGGTGTCTGCTGGAGTAAGGGATGGGGGAGGGATGGAGCAGCGTGCCCTGTGCACAGCCCCTGCGGTGCTTCCCTGCATCCTGCCCTCCCTGTGCTGCCCATCCCCTGCCAAAGGCAACCAGCCCAGCTGTCCTGCCCTGCCCACAGCAGGTCTGCAGCCCCTGGCAGACACAAACCTATCTGCACTCAGCTTTGGTGCTGGAATGGAAATACGCACAGGGAGGGAAAAGGAGCAGGAGAGGCATGGCCCCACCAAAGAGGAACTTCTCCAAAACT
Source organism: Muscicapa striata striata (assembly GCA_030060385.1). NCBI lineage: Eukaryota > Metazoa > Chordata > Aves > Passeriformes > Muscicapidae > Muscicapa > Muscicapa striata. Next base: position 48,750 of record JAREIS010000542.1, on the reverse strand, counting down.
GGAGAAACCCAAGATCTAGGGTCAAGCATTGTTATATATGACAAAAGGTGGGGTTGACAATGACAGCGAGGGAGCTCAGATCAGCCAAGGCAATAGAAAATAGCAAAAGTAACAGATGTTATGGCCAACACATGGAATAAGGGAACTTCTCTCTTCCTAGTAAATAAAAGGAACATTTGGGACAACAAGAGAAGGGGTTGAGAACCCAACTGTAGAAGAAGAAAGTAAAAAGAAAATGAAGAGATGAGGGACCTTAAAGATAACTGGATAACTCCACTATGATCATGTCCCATGGGCTGGACACCAACAGGGCAAAGACTTCCCCTTTTTTAAATTCATCCTAAGATAATTGAAAATAATAATTTTATATTATTGAAAAGAATAATTTTATATTATTATTTATAATATTAAATAATTTATGTTTTAAAATTCCATCCCAAATAAGCTAAAGACAAATTTCCCTAGGGGAAATTATTTCTCTAAGAGAAAGCAACTGGTTAAGCAATACTGAGAATATGTTTTGGGCAGGTTCTGTCTAGGGTCCATCTGGGGGTGCTGCTCTGGGTAGGGATCATGCCTAAGTTGTGATATGAGAATAGACTAATAGACTAATAGACTAATAGACTAATAGACTAATAGACTAATAGACTAATAGACTAATGGCAGGAAGAAATTCCCCAGCTGAAAATATCATTCCAAATAGCAGTGCAGGAGCCTGGAGGAGCAAGGACTTTGTTGTGAGAGATTTACTGAAGTCGTGTGTGGCAGCACCAAGATCAGAAACACCCAAATCAATTAACTGGCTGCTGAAACAGAAATGAATACCTGGAAATGGTCCTGCCCAAAGCAGCCTCGGGCAGCCAGGCCTGGCATGGGGAGGGGACATTGCCAGCAGGTGTCAGAGCCAGGAGGGGACACATCCTACGAGCTGAGTGCCCATCCCAGGGCAGTGACTGAGCCCCTGGGGACATGCAGGGCACAGCCTCTGACTCACTCCATAATCCTGGGGCTCTCCACACTCAGTCCTGCTCAGATCAATGTCACACCTGCTCCTCTGCTCCTCCTCCTCCTTGTAAAAAGGGTGGTTGGTCATGGCTGGGCCCTTGTTTGTCATTTAGCAGCACCTTATAAAAGGTCAGAGAGGCTGGATTGAAAATATTTATCAGCAGCATGTTCAGAAAACTTTCTTCAGGGTTATAGCCCTGTCCTTGTAGCAGAGAACACAATAAATTACCCCTTCAATCCCACCATAGGGATGCCAGACTTAATAACCACAATCCACCACCAGACTGAAGAGATCTTGTAACAAACCTTCTACATTTGTGTGGTTCCTCTCCTCTTTCTCCTCCCCTACCCTTCCCACCCTCCTGCATCTCATGGTTGCACATGATCTATTCAGTAGCTGCCTGAACTCATAAGCTTTTCTTCTCCCCTGATGCTTTCCAGAGACAGACTCCAAACTGGCAGCAGAAAAGGCTTTCAGGAGTTTGTAAACGTGCATCATCCCATCCTCTACTCCTCAATTACAGCTCTTTGCTCTTACACAATGCCAGGGGCATGGAGAGCCCCAGGATATCACTATTGCTTCTGTCCTGGCAACACCTCCCAGCCTGGGGCCATTTACACATGATATAAACATACAGCTGACGTGGATTTTTCAAGAAGAGATGCCACCAAAACTGCTCAGCTCGAGGGTGAGGGTTTTGTTACCTCTCTTACCTGGTGACTGTGAGGAAAGGAAGTGGATTTATAGATCTTGTTCTTACTTGAGTGACTGAAGTAGAGTAGAAATGCATAGGTTATCTCTGATAAGGTATCACAAGGGAGGGATTATGAAGGTTCATTATGGATCTTCATGCAACATCCCTCATGTTCTGATACCATGAGAATTTGAAAGAGTTGATCATTAAGATCCTCAAGCAAAGAATCCTTTCTGAACCTGTAAGTGATGGAAGCCAAGGGATCTTCTTCCTCCATGTTAAAAGATAAGAGGTCAAATTAATTTCAAATTAGTTTGGAATTCAGGGTTTTTAGGAAAAGTTGCTTTATCTAACACTTTTATTGGTCTATCACAACTACAAGTCAGTTTTAGCCCAATCTCACTTCTTTGCTGGCATATTCCATCAAAATCCTTTGTTTAAACACCAAGATCAAATATCCAAACCTGCAGCCACTCACATCACGTTTTTTTCTCTCTGTTTTTATCCCAAGGTACTGACCCTTTCACAGCATGCAGGACACTTTGGTAAGAGCTGAATGGCAGTGTGATATGACCACCCAGAGCCTGCCTGATGTAGGATGACCAGCACAGCTCCATAATTCCCTCCAGGATGTGGATAATGCAGACAATGGAGTGAGCAAGAGCAAGAGCAGGGGCTCAGCACAGCTGAGAGGAGATGGAAGGACTGATACCAATGAGCACATTGCCCACAGCCCAGGCTGTTCCCCAGCACAGGAATGCTCTTTTTCCTCCCCACCTGCTTGTCCAGGTGATGCAGCTTGTCCATTCTTTTATCCCTCTTTATCTATCTCTTCTAACTGTGCAGAATCTCTCAACTTTCTCTTCCACCCCTTCCATCTCTCTCTTGGTTTGACATTTGTCTGAGTCACCCTGGGACTCAGCTCAAAAGGATTCCCTGCACTTTGCTTTATCTACTGGGAGGAAATTGTTTTCAACAAATGCACTCTGAGGGTGGAACATCAAAAATCATTCTACATCATCAAGTCTGATATTAGCTGTGGACCTTGATTTTATTGGCACAGTTTACTCTTCTTCCCAGAAATGGGAATTCTATTCATGGTGCCTCCATTTCTCTCTGGGAAGGTCCTGCTTTGGCAGGAGACCTTCAATCCATCCCAGCATTGCCAAGGACAAGGATGGATACTTTTATGCCCCACTGTTGTTTTTATCAGCCTCAAATCCACATTTCATACTTCATCCTTGGTAGATGTAGCACTCCTAAATTTTTTGAAACTTCTTTAAAGAATTACCAACTTGTCAAATTCCCAGTTAGAAATTAATCTCCAGTGCATATAGACTGAAAGAGAATTAATGCAGAGATATCAACTTAAATCAGGAGTGGGTTTGCTCTGTAAAATCCAGGTGTTCAGTCTATTCCAATATCAAAATCTGAGGCTGAGAAGTGGAATAATTGTTTTTTCAGTTAGCAAAACAAGCCCAAATATTACAACAAACATCCCTCATTTACAAGGAACACAGATCCAGATGGAAAGACAACACTTCACATGAAAATATATCTGAGACAATGGGAAATAATATTTTAAATAATCAGGCAATGAGGTTTTAAAAAAGCAAATGCCACATCTTTGTTGTCTCCCCCAGGAAAGCCAGAAGGTATAAATCCCATGAGATAAATGTGGCATGGATGCTTCTCCAGATATGTGATTTACAATTGCTTCTGCTCCAAGTTGAGACAAGTTTGGGGTCTTACATCCTTCAGAAATTAGTTTCTGAGCTGCAGGAGTTGTAGTGGCAGCTGATATTGGGAAGTCAGAGCAGAAGGAAACGTGTTCCTCCAGCAGAAGTCACTCAGGATTTCTGTGCTTTGTCCAGTCACCCCATCACTGGAAATTTCTTCTTGTCACAAAGGCAGTGAGAGGCAAGGGCCTTGCATTTCCATAAAGCAACTTTAGCAGGACATTCAGTTCTGGTTTAGGTGTTGGGTGGGGGTTCTTTTCTCTGACTGGAATGACAGAAATTGCCTAGATAACTGTAGAAACTCTTTCACTGTTATCTCTGCTCAAGCCACAGGCTTGTCTTATCTCTCCCACAATACCACACTGTGCAGCTCCTATGAGAGGAGCTGTTCCCTGTTTCCCCTGTACTGTTCACTCCCTCCTATATTTTTGCTTTTCAATATGTCCTGAGGAATCCAATAAAGGCTCCTGCAGGAATTTGCAGCAACACATTCCTTTTCCATCATCATCTGCACTTTGAGAAAAGCTCTTCTCTTATATATCTCTTCTGACAGAATATGAAACCACAAGTATTTTAAGCTGAGACAAAGAAGGCAGAGGGCTGTAATCCAACCTGACAGCAATGTTATTAATTGGGGAAGAAGAGGTTGAGCAGAGCAGATTGCTCAGAGATCTGAGAAATGGCATTTTGTTGGGAGGGGGCTCACAGGTAGTTCTGGGCACTGTGGATGGGCTGCAGAGCCTCTCACCCAGAGGACACTCAGCAGTCCCCAAAGGCAATGCTAGAACAGAGATAGGAGACCACACAGGGCTGAAGTGCACCCAGTCCCAGCATCTGCTTTCCTTCAGAGCCTGCTCTGAGTGCTCTTGCTTTGATCCAGGGAAAAGGGGGGCAGACACTCTTTTCACAATGCCTTAGTGGGATTTTCACCAGCACAGGGCCCTTTTCCTGACAGTGCTCAGTGCTCCCCTGGGGGCAGGTTTAGGATCTGGGTGCAGGTTGTGCCACTGCCAGCTGGGTCCTGATCCATGCAGGAGATGCTGGACCCACAGCTGGGAAGGGGATAAACAGTGCAGCACTGCAGCTGGACATGGACTCACCCTCCACACTCCACGTGCCCAGACTTGGGCAAAACCCACTCCTAAACTCTTGTTACAGGTGATGCAGAATTAAGGGAGTTGCATTCAAGAGGTACTTGCTGGGGACCTGGCAAAGAAGCTCATATTGGAGGGTCTGCAGGGGGCTGCCAGGACAGGGATGGTCCTCAACCATGATATTTAAATAATTTGGTTGGGGTGTAATCCAAAGCCTTCTTTAAAACTAGCTTCTGGATTTAATTACACATTTAATTACATTATTTGGGTCTTCTGCAACTTTTGCTGATAATAATTTACAACAGCCCCATCACCAGTAGGAACAAACCCTGCCATGAATGTCCCTATTAGAGAATAATTCCCTTGCAATTCCTTTATCAGTCTCATTTATATTGATTCATAATGGGCAATCTTTATTTTAGATTTTTAGAACAGAATATATGCTGTCACTTCATCAAATAAATGACAGAAAGTATCCTTCATACCTAGAAAAAAGCAGCATATCCTTCTGAATTGAAAAGAGAGAGATAAATGGCAGACCTGGAAGAAAGAGACTTCCAAGATCTGTTTATTCTAACAGGGAATGGAGGATGTGAGGTAGCAGTTTGCAGCTGAGGCTACACAGATTTATATTCTATCTCCTGTCAGCTTTTCAATCATCTCCTGGGCATCAGTGAAAGCAGCCCATGATTCCACAGGACCTTTTCCCCTCCTCCCCACTTCTCCAGTAACCCAAAGTTTGTTAAACATCATTGCTAATGACCCCAAGCTTCCCAGACATCTCCTTTTAACTTCACAGCAGCAAATTACTTGGCTCAGTCTGTACAAAAATACAGATCTTGTGTGGAACCCAAAGGGACAGGAATGAGCTGGGTGCTGCAGATGAAGGCAACTGCACTTTCACATCATGGTCTGCAACTCTGGCCTCAGAGAAGGCTGTCAAGATATTCTGTTTCCAATTATTAGCAGAGAATTATTTCAATTGAGAAGTGAGTTATTCTACATTTACTTCTCTTTGTATCAAAGAAGCAGAAAATGAAGTACAGGAGGGTTAAGGAACTGCTTCCAGTTCCTACAAACTTCTTCAGTCTTGTGCTTTAGAATCTCTATTTTTCTTTTCTTACACTTGATTGCTTTTTAAATGATCAAATTCATCCCTTGGGAATGGCAATACAGTCAGAGTGGTAACCTGAGCAGTCTGTGACTGTGACAGGCTGTACCTTGTCAGGATCATGGCATCTCATGGTGGATGCTGCAGCCAAGCCAGAGCAGCCAGACTTAAACTTCCAGGGGAGGTGAGGTTGGAAATTGTGCCTCGTTCACAGGCTGGGGTGCTAGCCCAGAGCACAGGGACAGCTGGTGGGGGAGGCAATGAGGGTGGTCCTCTTTCCCCTCAGTCACTGTGGAAGTTGAGCTTTTTGGAGGTTTTCATGAATTCTTACTGAAATCACAGCAATGGTAACAGCCCAGGATCAAGTGCTCCTACAGTGTTCATTACTCTTCCCAAGCCCCAGGGTGCTTTTAGGCCCAGCTGAATTCCACCTGCAGACTGGGACAACATCACTCCTTCAGCTGGAATTCAGACTTATCCTCCAAAACTTCCACAGGAATGCACATGCCCTCACTTACTAATGCCAAAGGCAATTGATGTCTGTGTTATGTGAGCATCTGGAGGCTCCTATGAGCCAGGGCATCTTTGTGCTCTGCCCAGAGCAGAGCAGGGGCTGGAGGAGCTGCCCACAGCCACAAACACATCAGCAGCAGAGCTGGGGAGGTGACACTGGAGTTTTGCCTCAGAGGACATGAGGGTGGCCCACCCTGCCCATCCCAAACCTCTGCCTGGGTGCTGGGGGCTGGGGAGGGCATTGGGCTGTCTCTGTATGAGCAGCCCATGGGACACATCACTGTGTGTCTCACAGAAATCTCATTTGACCTTGGGCTATGAGCCCCAGACTAAACCTCCTGTTCAAACCTGACCCGAAATGTGAGAGCTGAGCTGGCAGCTCTGGTTCCTGCTGTGTCCCCCCTCCAGCAGCCCCCAGTCCCTCCTGGAGCTGGGCTGGGAGCAGAGCCCCCCACCCTCCCCACACCTGCATGGGCTCCCAGAGCCCCTGGGCACTCACAGGCAGCTCAGCACAGGGGTGGGAAACACGCTTTAGGAGATTTTAAAAAAAAAAATAAAATGTGCTGGTTTCAGGTGACCTCAGGGTGTTTTTGGATAGCAGGGAGGGGATCCTTCTCCCCCTCTCCCAAGTCAGTAACACAAAAGTCACAGGCTGGATCAGTACAAGCTACTGATCTTTATTTGCCTGTCTTCCATAAACAGGCAAGCCTGTCCTGGCAAATGTGCTTGGGAAGGGTTTCCCACCTCATCTGCTCTTGTGTCCTGGCTCCTGCCCTCCCTGGGGATCTGTTGTCTCCTTAGCTGGGTGATCCTACAGTTCCTTAGCCAAAAGGAACTTGCTGTTCTTTTTCTTTTCCTCTGTTTCCTTCCCTCCATCTCTAGACCTCCAGAATTCAGGGTGTGGATTAAACACCAGAACTTGTCCCAGAACTGAAGGAGAGGAAAACCAAACCAAAACAAGCTTGATTTTGGACTGCAGCTGAGATACCCAAAAGGGGACAAGTTGCTGTTTCCACCTCCCAGCTCTGACCCGAGGTGACTCTGATGGGAGCTGTGTGAGCACTGACACCAGCCCTGCTGTCAGCTCCTCTCAGGACAAGCACAGCCCCAAAACCTGAGAAAAGGGCCCTGCAGATGGGTGTGAGCCATAGCTGAGGCCACACCAGGAGCTGGGAGACCCCCAACAGCTCTCCCTTTCCACACCAGGCCCTTTTCCAGCTGCCTGTGTGTGAGATCTGGCTGCAGCCCTGCCTGCCCTGCTCACCCCAGCCATGCCCCCGTGCTCCCAAGGTATTTTTGTGCTGGAGGTTGCCTGGGGCAGTGCAATGCCATGAATAACTTCCCTGCTAAAAGCAAGAGGGGATGGAGAAATGGAAGAGGCAGGTGGGTTTTGGCAAGAGCAGCACAGAGGGAAAGATAAAGAATTTGGGTTGAGTCGAGGGTGGGGGTGGGAAACAGAAACTAGATAAAAAACAAAGAGAGGTAAAGGACATTGGAGGAAAGCCAAATCAGACCAAGCAAGGAGAGGGTGGAATTGAGGCAACACCAGGGCATGGATTTGTGTCTCTCAGGCGGGATCAGATCCCCAGCAGAGCCTTCCAAGGGCCAGCAGGTGACTCAGAATAACTGGTTTAATGGGCAAGAGCTGAATCTGAGACTTTATGGAGACATTTCAGCAGCATCATGGCTGTCCCACCCAATTCTCCATCCTGCCCATCCATGGACTTGTGTCTCCAGACCTACCAGGGTGAGATGGAGACCAGGAAAACTCTGCAGAGGAAACACCTGGAGCAGTGGATGCAGCTGGGGGGTGTGGGGTGGGATGCAGGAGACACAGCAGAGCTGTTCAGCAGAGTTCTGCACAGCCATCTACAGCTCCTCTACATAAGCACAGGTCTACAGAGGTGCAAAGCAGTGGGAATGTGAGAACTCCCATTCCCCAGCACATGACACTGCACCTGCTGCTGCAGCAAATGTCTTGTGGCTCAGCACATGCTGGGCCTGGGATCCAACAGCCCAAATCCATTCCCAGCTGCTTGTAGGGCTGTAGGAGAGCAGGTGGCAGCAGATAGAGCAAAGGTGACAAAATCTAAAGGTTCAGCTAAAAGCATCCCTCTAGGTAGAATATATGAAAGGGTTCTGCCAGGGCTCTAAAACAGGGCCAGCAGCTGAGCACTTCTCATGTGCCATTTGGGACCTTTCCCATGGAGTCCTGGGAGTTATTTCTGCATCCAAAATGTTTCACCAACATTTTGAGAACATCATCAAGATCTTGTAGATCCGAGGCATCAGATACTACAGACCTGGTATCTACTAACCAAGAAAAAAGGAGAAGAATCTCCAAAATCCTCTGGAAAACATTCATAACCCTGGGTTTAAAAACAGCAGAGAAATGTGATAACAGTGGGAAAATGCCTTACTAGGAAATGAAGATTATCAGTAAGTACAGAAAACTTGGGATGTGTGGACAAAAGGTATATAAAGATTTCAGCAATTTATATTTTGATGGGTAGTTTCTGTCTCATTGTGGCTGCCAAGATGTCTTATCTATAGCCATTAATATTTAAATTGCTGTGTCACAGGGATGCTGATAGGAATGGATTGTCTGGCTGGGAGCTGGCAGAGGTGATCCCTCCAAACTCACATCCCAGTTTCTATCAAAGCCTTGGGACAAGGCTGGAAGTCAGAGCCAGGCCCAGCAAAGCTGGCAGAAGGTTTTGTGCATTTCAAAAATGAGGCCTGGCAGAATCTTTTACCCAAAGCCTTTCAGACAAGTGCAGAAGAAAGGCATTAGCAAACACAGCACAGGTTGCAGAGGCCACTGTCCCAGGCACGGCTGTGGGATTTAAAACTTGTATAAGCTGGGAAAAGTAGAGGGAGTTCATTTGTCCTGAACCTTTAATACAGATGCCCTGCCTGGGAGGTGCCTCCTTTTCCTGGGCTCACTCAGACTTGCAGCTTGAGACACACAAAGCCAGGCTGGAAGCCACTGGTCAGTTTTAGAAAAGCAGAGCCTGGAGCACACACAGCCATGGGACATGTCCTGGGGCTGCCATTGCCAGGGCACAGACCAGGGCACTGAAGGCATTTTGCAGGAGCAGGACAGGGAGCACAGGGTGAGCACAGGGATCTCAGCCAGCCTTCACCCCCACATCACAGCAAACAACCTCAGCTGGTGTTTCAGCAGCCAGGTTGAGGATGGGGACAGTGCTGAGGCCACGTGATGGACACACAGCTCACACTTTGCTGCTGTCTCTGGAGAGCCTCTCTGTTGAATTTACACAATAATTTAGATGCAATTGTGGATGAGAGGGAAAAATTGCTTTACTGGGAATTGCCAGAGCCCCCCAGTGATGACATAAAACAGGATTGTGATTTGTGCACTTTATTAAATGTTCCCATTGAGCTGCTTGCTCCCAAAGCAATGGTACTTTGGCCATCCATGATGCTGCTTAGAGAAGGAACGTGGCTGGGAAGACACTGATGTGTCAATAAAAGAAATTTTCAGCATTTCCTATATTTAAGGTGTGACTTCCAAACTACCCTGTGTTTTCTCACAGAATCACAGACATGTTTTGGTTAGAAGGACCTTAAAAGCCTTTTTGTGTCCAGGTCCTGCTGCTCTCCTGTGACCTCAAAGAGCTCCCTGGAGTCCCCAGTGCTGGGGAAGAGATGGCAGGAATGGCTGGGAGCTGCCACAGCATGTCTGCCCCAGTCCAGCACATCTCCCAAAACACAGGACCTGACCCCCAAGGTCCTGATTTCCTGCACACACCAAGGGCAGGGATTTTCAGCATGGCTGCACACATGAGCAGGGATCCCACTGGCCTGCTTTGCCAGGAGCTCTTTCCCATGACATTTTAATCCCACTGTGACAGTAACAAGCAGCACGAGGAGGTTTCACTGCACCCACCCAGTGCTCACACAACCCCTTCCACTCAACATCATGAAGAAAACAAATTCCTCACATCACCATTCTCCCAGGAACAGATGATCTCCAGAAAACCATCCCCCTGCTGAGGCTGGGCTGGCCCCTTGTGTGCCAGGCTCTGTGGTGACACTGCTGAGGAAGGGTGGGACCCCTCCCCATGTTCTGCCACCCAGTTCCCCACCTTTCCCTCTGGGAGCTCAGCCTGGGCACAGGGCACAGCCATGGCCAAGGCCCTTCCTTGGGCCCTGGGGTGGTGATGAGCACCACGATGTGAGGAGATGTCACCACGCCATGGTGGCCTGGTGCCAAATCAGGGTCTGGAGGAGCTGTTTGGGACCCCCTGGTAGAGCCATTCTCAGGCACTGCCAGAGCCAGCAGCTCCTGTGTGCCCAAGATGAAGGGCAAGGAGCCACTGGTCTGGCACTCACACTGACCAGCCACTGGTCTGGCACTGACCAGCCACTGGTCTGGCACTGGCACTGGCGAGCCACTGGTCTGGCACTCACACTGACCAGCCACTGGTCTGGCACTCACACTGACCAGCCACTGGTCTGGGTGGTCAGTGCAGCACGAGGCCAGTCCATCATCCCTCCCTGCAAGGACTGAGCTGGGCTTCCACAGCCCCCCTGAGCCAACCCTCCCAGGGAGAGCCTGCAGAGCACAGGGCACCTTGCACTCGTGTCCTTGAGGCTCAGCAACATCTGCCCCAGTGCCATCAGCCCAGTTCCCAAGCTGTCACACCCAAACATGTGGCACCAGCCAAAGGACAGAGCAACCAGGCACAGGAGCATTGTTTGTTTTGCTGCTCCAGGAAAGGTGCCACTGACATGTCCTGGATGAGGTTTGGCTCACCAGAGTCACTTTTCCTCAAGGCAAAAACACCTGAGCTCAGCCAGCCTGGGCAGCCCTAAAGGTGAGGGTGGGCAGGAATGGGCATTCCCAGTTATCTTCTGCACAGGGTGTGGGACAAGGACAACTACAGGAATGACATCACTGGGACTATGCAGCAATGGGGTTATTCAAAGGTATTTCCCAGGGGTGATCCCTGAAAGGCAGAAATGAACATTCTTAAAAAACAACTTGTATTTATTGACTGACAAGAACATAGCAAATCAGACATTTGTGCAACACTGGACAACACACTATAATCAAAAGAAATATATAAAAATTAACACAAGGTACAAGCAGGACTGTAAAGCAACTTAAACCCCACAGCACCATTTTATTTCTAGAGGAAATGAAAGAAATATAAATAACACCCATACTTCTTGTCACACAAGTTGTACAGCTTGAGGTAGACAAAAGTTTTGTTTCCCTTAAAGCACAGACTTTTTTCCCAAGTGACATCTTTATGATATTGCTGCAAATTGGCCTCCAGATCTGACACGAGATGTAGAGTGACTCCTGCAGGAGTGGGGTTTGTTTTTCCCTCATTGGTGGGCCTTGTAAAAATGGATGGATGATGGATGGATGATGGATGGATAATGGATGATGGATGATGGATGGATGGATGATGGATGGATGGATGGATGGATGGATGGATGATGGATGGATGGATGATGGATGGATGGATGGATGGATGGATGGATGGATGGATGATGGATGGATGGATAACAGGGATGGATGATGGATGATGGATGGATGATGGATGGATGATGGATGATGGATGGATGGATGGATGGATGGATGATGGATGGATGGATGGATGATGGATGATGGATGATGGATGATGGATGGATGATGGATGGATGGATGGATGATGGATGGATGGATGATGGATGGATGGATGGATGGATGGATGGATGGATGGATGGATGGATGGATGGATGATGGATGGATGGATGGATGGATGGATGGATGGATGATGGATGGATGGATGGATGATGGATGATGGATGATGGATGATGGATGGATGGATGGATGATGGATGGATGGATGGATGGATGGATGGATGGATGGATGGATGGATGGATGGATGATGGATGGATGGATGGATGGATGGATGGATGGATGGATGGATGGATGGATGATGGATGGATGGATGGATGATGGATGGATGGATGATGGATGGATGATGGATGATGGATGGATGGATGGATGGATGGATGGATGGATGATGGATGGATGGATGGATGATGGATGGATGGATGGATGGATGGATGATGGATGATGGATGGATGGATGGATGATGGATGGATGGATGGATGGATGGATGATGGATGGATGGATGATGGATGATGGATGGATGATGGATGATGGATGGATGATGATGGATGGATGATGGATGGATGATGGATGGATGGATGGATGGATGGATGGATGGATGGATGATGGATGGATGGATGGATGGATGATGGATGGATGGATGGATGATGGATGGATGGATGGATGGATGGATGATGGATGGATGATGGATGGATGGATGATGGATGATGGATGATGGATGATGGATGATGGATGATGGATGATGGATGATGGATGGATGATGGATGGATGATCGATGGATGATGGATGGATGGATGGATGGATGATGGATGGATGGATGATGGATGGATGGATGGATGGATGGATGGATGGATGGATGGATGATGGATGGATGATGGATGGATGATGGATGATGGATGGATGGATGGATGGATGGGTGGATGATGGATTTCTATTTCTCCCCTCCAACAGACATGCTGGATCCATGACTACCAAGCCCAGCACTGCAGCACACCAGGAGAGGAAATAAAAGCCTGACTAGGAAGTCCATGGAGGAGCAGGGCCAGCAGCAGGGACAGGACTAACCTGTGTGAGCCGTGCAGCCCCTGTGTGGGCACTGAGGACCCTGGTTAGGGCTACTGGAGCTAGGGCTGTTCCCAGGTTATTTGGACTTTAGGCGCAAAGATTCAGTCGCAACCAAAACACTTCCAGCAAAGCCTGAGCAGCTCAGACTTTTATCAGTAGTCACAGAGGTACATTTGCACTTGGAAAAAGGTTTTTTTATAGGCAGGATATGAGGTTTCCATTTTGCTGCTGGGTTTCCTTTTCAAGACTTAAACACAATCCCCTTGTATCTCCAGCCTGTCATTCCAGTAATTTACACTTATAACCAAATCCACAGGATTTGCAGTACATTGTAAGATCTGTGGCACAATTAAAAAGCTCTTCCACATCTTCCTGGAGAGATGGACTTCCAGACCTTCACAGCCCAGATCTCCAGGAGGTGGCAGAAGAGCTTTGATCAAGATTATGCTTGGTCTTGGTTCAGAGGAAAATACAATTCAACCTAAGAATATCAAAGGCCAAACAGACTCAGGTTTTGCTCCCTGCTCCTGCTGCTGTCAGTTGAATTAAATCATATTTTAGAATATCAACCCAACAAAACAACCCTGAACAACTGAATTAAATAAAAACCCCAAACCACCACGATATCTGTCTCAAGCAAACTTTGTCCCTCCCTTCTCTATGGCACCATCTCTAAAAAAACTTGGTGCTGAAGGACATCAAAAGGATTGACATCAGTGTTGCCTCCAACTAAAACTATGCTCAAGTCTTTTCCCAATCCTCAAATCCAGCATTTGAAATTATTTCTTTCCCATCACTGTTCATCATTTGGTTTCCAGCCCTTGAGGCTGTGCTGCCTGGCAGGGACTGGACAGGAGGATTAGCAGCAGTGTCAGGAGGGGCTGAAAAGGGCTCTGAGTTAACCAGACCAAAGCTGGGGGACATCAGATGTCCTTGTCCAGACCTGGCTTAACAGTGAACAATCCAAATTCACTCCAGCCCAATGCCCAGGGTGTCAGAGAATGAAACATCTCTTCCTCAGATCTTCTCCTGCAGCTCTGAGCCACACAGGACAAAGAATTTCCAAAAGTCCCCTTTGGTACATGAAGAAACTTAATTTTCCCTGAAATTTGGTTTTGTCCAGTTCTTATTCAGCTATTCCTGTGCAGTTTTGATAAGAGCAAGAGGACAGAGTGGTGTCTCCTCCACTTGCTTCCCAAGGAATGGGATCCAGCTGTGCCTCCCCCCCGCTCTTTCCACTGAGCCACAGTCCCTGTTTAAATGGGAATGATCCATGTAATGGCATGGGATCCCAAAGGACCCTCCCAAGATGGGCTATTCCCTTCCTCTCTGGTGCTGGACAAGGTTGGAGGTCAGTGGAGCAGAGGGTTTGGGATCAGTAGTTCAGCCAGAGTGAGTTCCCTGCTCACTTCACTCATGATGCCAATTTTAGCTTATTTGGAAGCTTTTTCATTGAGTGCTCAAAACTGAGACTCGTGGGAAGATTTCAACTCTAAAAGGATTAAAAGCAATATATAAATAATGGTCTGCTCTTGGGTATTTAGGAGGTAAAAAAAAATAAAGCTAATTAAGCCTATTTGCAGTATTATCATAAACTCTTTAATTCAGTTCAAGTCAACTTGAGCCAGAAAAGGGATAAAAGTAATAAGCCCTTTAAAAGACCTGTAGCTGGTGACAGGGAAGGTTTGAGTGGCCTCTGAACAGCCAGTTAATGGCTTGATCTACTCTGAGACTGCTCTGTGCCAGCCCTGGAGGGAGCAGAAGTCAAAAATAGTTGTGAAAACCAAAAGGACAACAAAGTCAAGGTAACGAGAGTGTGAGCACACTCTCACTCACACTCACTGCGGGGGAATTGCTCAGAGCAGCTGTAAATGAGTGGCTGAGCTGCCCAGCCCCAGCAGATCCCCACTGCAGACCCACACCTCTGAGGACAGCTCCATCCTGCTGGAATTCTGCTCAATTCCACCTGTGGATGAGCCCATCCAGCAACCCAGACCAGCATCTTCACCCTTACACTGCCAGTGAATTCTGATTTGACCTTAAGGATTCCCATACTCTTTGCAGCACCAGCCCATCTCCACTCTGGCTGGTTTGTACCCATTGCCAAGCCTGAGCAAACACAGGAGATTTGTTACCTCAGACAATCCAGAGCTGCTGCAGGATTAACCAGGAAAACCCTGGAGTAGGAAAACACACTCAGAGGGCTGAACAGCCAGAGAGGCTGTGCTACATTTACCTGCTGGCCAGGTCAGGGGGAGCCTCGCTGCCATTCCCAAAACTGCTCCCTAAAGCACAGCCAGAGGAGCTGAACAGGCTGTGCCTGGTGTGTTCAGCTAAAAGTCAAAGGGAAAAACAAGGTTCAAAGTCAGGTGCTCATGACTCCATGACAGCCTGTGCTCTTTTCCCCAGGTCACCTTCCCTCACACCCCTGGATATACCAAACTTCTCAGGGCAGGGATTGTCACTCATGTCTTGCACATTTTTCAGATGCCCCAGTTCCTGTGGTTCCTAATTCCCTTTCAGAAGCTTTACCTGTCATTGGCACAGGGCAGGACGGTGGCATGTGACACACCTGGGACACCAGGCAGTGTGCTGCACATAGGACAAAAAGGATTGATTGATTGATTGATTGATTGATTGACTGGGGGTGGGGAGGAGGAAGAGAGATGCATAACTCCTGCACCCTGGATCACCCTGGATCCATCACCCTGGATCACCATCAATAAATACCCACCTGTGAGGCCATGGGCTGCAGAGGAGTGACTTCACAGCTCTGGCTCAATCTGGGATTGTCACAGAGGCAATCCCAGGTGACCTGGAACAGCAAGGATAAAATGCACCTGGAGTCCAATATCCAAACTACAGACCTGGGAGGTGACAGATTTGAGCTCCCTTTGTAAACTGGTATTTCTGAGGCACAGCTCTCGTGCCAAAATGCGATTTTTCAGCAGAGTGTCGGTGAGTTCTCAGCAGAAAGGCTCCAGCCAGCTCCCACTGGCAATCCCCCACGGCCAGAGTCCTTTTGCCTCGGGAGGAGCACGGCTGTCCTGCCACTCCTGGAGCCGGTCTCTGGTTGGTGCCTCCCCATTCCCTGAATTCCCTTCTGTGCAGGAGCCCCAGTGTCCCAATGTCACCGCCCCACGCGCATTTCCAGGAGCGCTCCTGAGAGGCGGAGGAGGATATTCCCGCAGGGATGAGTGCAGGTTTGGACGTGAGGGACATTTGTGGCTCCATCAGGCTTTCTGCTGTCCCCCACTGTCTGTCCCTCCTTGCTGACCGCACAGCGGGCAGAGCCGCTGGTTCTGCAGGGGCTGGAGCGGGAGCAGCGCGCGTTTGCGCTCATCCCGCGGCACAGCCCTGCCGCTGTCGCTGTCCCTGTCGCTGTCCCTGCCGCTGTCGCTGTCCCTGTCGCTGTCCCCGCGCTGTCCCCGCTGTCCCTACTGCTTGCAGCTGTACACCACCTCCTCCTGCACGCACTGCTGGCACTCCACGTAGCAGCACCAGCGCACCTGGCAGTGGCACGAGAAGGTGACCAGGCGGCTCTGGGTGTTGTAGCCCCTCCCGCAGCACATGCTGGCGCAGTTGCCCTCTCGGGAGCAGGTCCTGCCCGCCGTGCCCAGCGAGTACTTGCTGGGCCGGCAGAAGCTGGGCGAGTCCTCCACGTACACCAGGTCTGTGGGGCGGGGCAGGGCGGGCAGCCGGGGGCCGTGCCGGTGCTGCCCCGCCAGCTCCGAGTGCCCCACCGCGTCGTTGCTGGTGCTGAAGACTTTGACGGCGTCGTCGTAGCGGAGCTTGAGGAGCCGCCCGATCTCGTGGAAAGGCGAGAGCTGCTTCCAGCACGTCCGCACCGCGCACGAACCCGACACGCCGTGGCACTTGCAGGTGGTTTTGAGGCCGTTCTTCACCGCCTGGTGAGCAAGAGTGGTGGTTATTAACCTGCCAGGACCTAGTTCTGGTAGAGGCGATGCCTCGGATCGCAGGCAGCTGCAAGCGCTTCTGTTTTATCGGAATTATTTCTATTCCATGCAGGGAAGAATGTTAATAATTAAAAAGAAGGAACCTCCCCTCAACCCCCCCCCCAAAAAAAAAAAAAAAAACAAAAAGCAAAACAAAAAACACAAAAAAAAAAAAAAAAAAAAGACCACAAAAAAACCCCCAAAAATAAAAAAAGACCAAAAAAACCCCACTCCTCAAAAAAAAAAAAAAAAAAAAACAAACCCAAAAACAAACAAACATACAAAAAAACCCCAAACCCCCAAAAAAAAAAAAAAAAAAAAAAAAAAAAACCACATAAAAAACAAGCAAAAAAACCACCAAAGCAGAGGAATGGCTACAGAGTTGACAGGTGAGCCAGAGAATGGATAGCCTGAGGACAGCCAGCTGAATACCAAGTAAGTTCTTATCCATTACGTTTGTCAGTCATAAAACTGAGTATCTCCAACATGGTGGATTCCTTTTGGTATATTCAAATTAAGACAGTGCTATAATTAAACAATCAATTTGACTCAGGAAATGGAAGACAGTGATGAGTCAATAGCCTGTAACCTACAAAATGCTCAATCTGATGGTCTCTGACCCAAACCTGTGACAGGACTTATTCCATAGCAGTCACCAGCAGATTCATAATTGATCTCAAGAGTTTCGGTCTCTAATCTGCTTCACACATGCCACCAGCTCTAAGCTCCAGCTGTTCTCAGAACCCCCTGTGGCCCTGGCATAGCCCCTGGAGTCATTCAGGGAAACTCTGTGCAGTTTCTGTCACTGTGCTGTCTCACTGTCACCCACCCCAGGACCACTGGAGGACACAGGATGCTCCTCTGCCACTCACCACAAGAGCTCAGGAGGCTTCCCAGGGACTCTCAGCACCACAAAGAGCAGGTGAACAGAGGTGAGCAGGCCTGGTTTGTGAGCAGGGCAGTGAGCACCTCTCACACAGGGGATGGGTTGGAACACTTGTGCTGAGCCCAAAGCTCACCCCAAGCTCGCCAGCGCAGCTCTCACCTTGATGCCCACATTGGTGTTGTGGATGTCCACCTTGGCCCGCAGGTCTTTACCGATCCTCTTCTGCCCCAGGAACTTTTTCAGGAACTTGGTGCTGTACTTGAGGTTGTCCCCACAGACCCCCCACTGCCAGGCCTTGCGGTTCTCCAGCCCCGGGGAGTCGTCGCAGGTGCAGCGCTCCATGCGCCCCGCGCTGCAGGCGCGCGCCAGCGAGTGCGTCAGCGCCGCCGCCGACACCGCGTACAGGAACGCCGTCTCCTTGAACCCTGCAGGGAACCAGGGAAACGACGTGGGAACTGGGGCACTCTCTGGGCTCTGGGCTGGATGGTCGTCAGGGACAAACTCAGGCACTCTCTATAAGCTGTCTTGATGTTGCAGTTTATTGTAAGGGTGTGGGTGCGCAGAGTCCTGCTGAGAGCTGCCAGCTACAGCTCGGAGCAGGACGGAAAGAGAGTAGGGGAATGAGAGAGAAGTGAGAGAGGGATGAGAGAGAGAGAAATACGAGAGAGGGTAAGGGGTAAGAGAATAAGAGAAAGAAGAGAGGAGAGAGAGATTTTCCAATTTACAATACAATAAATCTTCTTCTATGTTGCATATTCTAATTTCCACTAACCAATCTAACACAAGACACAAATCCTATAGCATTTACATACAGCCTATAAGAATCATTACATTACCATACTGTGTTACACTTTAAACCCTAAAAACCACTCTTTGGACCCTGGCATGGTCTTCTCTGACCTCTGGACTTGCTCTCTAGCAGCAGGCATTGTTCAATCACGAGGGGATTATCCTTTGCCTGGCCATCCTATTGTCTTTTGGTTATTTAGTAACTGAGCTGTAGTATCTCAAAGAAAGCTTTCATTTCAATCTTACTTATGGTTTCTATATTCTCAGAATCCTTCACTAAACATTCATATTTGCAAGGTTTTCCTGAATCAACCTCCCCAACAGGTAAGCCTCTAAAGGGGGGAATGATGCCTTGGGGTTTAGCTTTTCTGTTTTTCAGATTCTCTGCTGCTTAGTGTGTGTTATAAATGTATGACATGTTGTTGGCTCTTTGCAAGTATTGGGATAAATGCTGTATGTATAATGTTAAAATAGCATTTCTATATGGATATAGTCTTTGTTAATAGTAAAAGTTAGACATAGGTTTTTTTAAGAGATAGTATGTTTAAACCACCTGTTAAGTCAAGAAAACAGCCCGTGAACAGGTGATGGGGACCCTGCAGCTGACACAACAATTATCAACACTCAACTGGCTGCAGAAGGCCTGGACCACCACCCAAATTAAAAAGGATAAAAAGAGGATTAAAACCACAAACCAAGAAACACACATGCTCCAAGGAGTGGCCATGCTAAACAGTTCCCAGAAACAGTTGACTATGCATGAAGGTCTATGAATATGTAAGAAATGGAGCAGCCCTTTTAACCTTTTGCTTTATGTTTGTCTCCTATTGTCTTTTTATTAAACCTTTTAATTCTCCCAAAACAGTGAACCGTGTTTTTCACAGTGTGTAGCTCTGAAACTTCGTATTAGGTGTTAGCAAGTTCTCTTCACAGGGTAGTTAGGCAAAACAATCCCTTCCTCGCTGGAGAATCAAGGACAACTGGTACCCAAAAATCAGAAACAACAGTGAGGGAAAGGGGCAAGCCAGAGGGCTGAGACTTCATAGCCTGGGGCTGTGCTTGGATAATTGACCCCAAGATGAATCAAAAGTTATAAAAGTGTAAAACTCGTGACCAAAATCCATCTTGGATTTGATTTGGGTGCAGCCCCAGCCGGGCTCTTGCACTGCCCAAGGTGGATCCTTTCAATAAATTCCTATTTTATTCCTTTTGCTCTGTCTAGTCTGTGTTCCAAGTCAGCCTTTCCAGGCAACATTTCGAGCAGCAAAGGCACCTCCCTGCCTGTCCTGCCTGTCCCTGGATTAATCACAAGCACAATAATTAGAAGTACCAAGAGACAAAACCCCTTGGGTGTTCCCACCCCGTCCCCAGCAGAGGAGCTCTGTGACACCCCAGTGTCACCCATGAGTGGTTCAATGTGGACAAGGGAAGGGTGGCAGCAGACAAACAGTCCTGGGGAAACACCCAACTGCAAAAAGTGACAGCCACCAAGCTGTGCTTGTCCCCAGCACAGAGCTGATTGGTGCAAATACAAACTCTCATTGAAATCACATTGTGCCATAAAATCAGGAAAGCTGTAGTAGAGACTGGGAAAGTATCTTAAAATCTATTTAATTTTTAAATTTTTTTTCAACCTATTATTTTAAAATGTTTTTAATTGGGATAGCAGTATTTACTATTAAAAGACCACATGTATTTGGAATGGGAAGGGTTCCATGTTGAAGGATATCTTGGCAAGAAGGAAAACCCTCACCTCATGTGTGAGTTCTCTGCATTCCCTGTAAATTGTTTACCCCAGTGACTGTGGGGTGTGTTCTAAAGCTGTTCTCCTCCCCAAAGCAGGATTCCCAGCTTGGCTACAATCCCTGAGGTTGTGACTATGAGGTGTGACTACGACATTTTAACCAGGAAACAAAGTACAGTGACTGAATGAAAATTCAATATGAAGACATGAGACCAGACAGGAATAGGAATATTGGTACCCATGAGCTACACAGAAGTTTCAGAAACTCTGATTGACACAAACCTGACCAAAACACCAAAATATTTTATTTATTTATTTATATTTACCTCCTCTCCTATTCGGTCCTGGGGGGAATCTTAATATTTCCTCTAGAGTTCATTTGCAAGAAAAAAACCTATTAATGAGAAATTGCTTAACAAGTGAAAAATGTAGGAATTAGTGCAAGGAAGAGAGAGACAGGTGATTGATCAATAGCTCTGAGTGCAGGAATGGATAAGATCAGCCAAAACAGAAAAAGTTTAGTTTATGGGAGATAGAACATTTGTACATCCCATGGAAGAAAATATAACAAAGCAAACAAATATTCCACATGGGAAAATTCCAAATTTCCTTCCACAACAGAAGGAAAATCTGTTTTCCCTATAATGGGAGAGAGAGACAACCACAGAGACTTGATCTGGACTTGCACTGAGCCCTGCCTGGAGCAATGGGTGGAAGCCACCTCTAGAATTCACCAAGTCCAACCTCAAATCTCTCCATCATTCTGTTCCCTCAGAGAATCCCCATGCAGCTGTAGGAGTGGATCAGAACACTGAGTGCTGGGGTCTGAGTGGTGCCCACTAAAAACATGACCAAGAGAGCAGGACAAAGAGTTCTCCTGGTGGTTGCCAGCAAGAAAAATTAAAAATGTGACTAATCATGAACATAATGGAGAGGCTTCATTAGCAACTTCAATAGATTTCACAGGAGCTCTTTGGAGTTGCACAATTTTAGATAAAGATCTACCAGCAGCATGGACATGAGGGGAGAGTCAGGGAAATGTGGAGGAGATCAAGGAGATGAACCAAGCATCTGCTTCCTGCCTCACCATTTTGGTTGCTGTGACCACTGGGGCAATAATTTGCAATTAATCTCTCTGGTTGATGATCCTCTACAGAATTTCTCAGGGTACTTGTCTTGGGTTGCAGTACAGGATGTGGCCAGCAATGTGAATTCTGTCCCCATCTGCTGCAGCCGGGTGGGGCAGTGCCCCTGATCTCCTGGCACACATTATCTGCTCATGGGCAGCTTTAAACCAGCTGGGACAATCATCTTTATCTTCCCACAGCCCATCCTCCCTCCAGGAGAGATCTCCTGTTCATGGCCATTGTTAAAAACTGGGTGTGGCAGTGATATTTATCACCCTGGGAATATCTCCTGTTAATGGGCCAGGTGTTAAAAACCAGGTGGGGCAGTGATCTTTACCTTTCCCATGCCCCACCCTTCATCCAGGAGATATCACCTGTTAATGGGCCATTGTTAAAAACTGGGTGTGGCAGTGATGCTTATCTCCGTGGGAATTATCTCCTGCTAATGGGGCAGCTTTAAACCAGCTGGGGCAATCATCTTTATCTGTCCCACAGCCCCTCCTCCCTCCCAGGAGAGATCTCCTGTTCATGGCCAGTGAGTCCCAGGGCATGGCTGATAAAATTCCATCATCCCATGGCAGATGCTCCAGCCAGGGCAGGAGCCAAGCCTTTCCTACCCTGATAAAAACTGACATTTTGGACACCAAGGAACCTTCTTTCCACTGGATTCCAGAGGAAAGCCAGACCTTTCCACATCATCCCTGCACCTTCAGAGGAAACTGCACCTTCTCCAGGAGCACTGCTCCAGCTGAGCCACATCTGCCACTGCAGGAGGATGTAGCCACCATGGAATGGGACTGTGCCAACACCCTGACTGACTGACGGGTGTCAGCTTGGATTCTGACTCTGGCAGGGTTTGGGATTGTTCTCTGTAATCCTGCATTTCTATTTTAATTTTCCTAGTAAAGAACTGTTACTCCTAATTCCCCTCTCTTTGCCTGAGAGCCCCTTAATTTCAAAATTATAATAATTTGGAGGGAGGGGGTTTACATTCTCCATTTCAAAGAGAAGCTCCTGCCTTTATTGACAGATACCTGTCCTTCAAACCAGGACAGTACTCTAAAGATAATGAAAAAATGTCACCAAATGCACCAATGTGTGATGCTCACACATTTTCAAACAGTGTCTATCCCTCTCCAAAGCAGCTAGGAGAGGATAACTGATACTTGAGATTCTAAATCTGCTCAATCATTCCAGCAGCCAATCTCCAGGTTCCCACCAGCCCCCGTGGCTGGTGCCAGCAGTGAGGAGAGCATTCCCAGCCAGGCAGGCCCCGCTGGCTCCACAGCCCCTGCTAAATCTGACTTTGTGGATCACCACACTGCTCCTGCTGTTTCAGATACTTTGGTTTCCCCATGTAAGTCCTGGCCAGTTTTCAGCCTACTGGAAATCAGAGGCTGTGGCTGTGGTCAGGCCACTGCAGACAGCAGCAACTGCAGATACCCAGCAGGCTTTGAAATGTCTCCTAAAAACAAAGCTTCAACATCTCCAGGCTGCCAAAGGCTTGTCTGAAAAAGTCTGAGATGATTCCCTCCACTTTGTCATGAGGAATCAATCACCATTTATTTGTTAATTCACAAAACAAATGAGAGAAGTTAAAGCTGTCCTTCAGCCCTTGTGGAAAGTGCAGCAGAGCAGCTGCTGGGGCTGGATTTTCAGGAGGACACAGCAGAAATGGCAGCTCCAAGGAGCAGAGTTTGGGATCTGAGCAGAGGTTACTCCATGTGTGCTGCTCTCTCTCCTCCCACAGTGACAACAGAGCTCCTGTCACCACAGGCAGAGGGGTCTGGAGCAGTTCCAGGCTCTCAGGGGCTGGGTTGGGGATGGGTCACTCCCTGACCCCACTGAGGGGCTTGTCAGGGACAAAATGGGATCAGAAACTCTCAGTGCAGGGGGAACATCTGGGTGCAGATGTGCAGATGTCTCTGCTGGGCAGTTTGGCTGCAAACACCCAGCACAGAGATGAATGTCAGCAGATTTGCTGCAGCAAAGCAGCTCCCTCTGGCAGGACCTTCCATGTGCCCAAGCCTTGCCCTGAGCTCTCCACAAGGATTTCTTAGCCTGGCAGCCTATAAATACAGAAGGACTTTTCCTGCAGTGGCACCACTGTTGTGTGCTGTGGTGTGCTCCAGACCACAGGGAAAATTGTAACAGGAGGAGTTTGGCTGTGGGGTGACTCTGCCAAAGGAAAGATGCTCAGGGTCAGAGGCTTCTCAATGCTGCAGTGAAGGAGTGTGAGCATTTCAGAGCAGGTGGAGGAGGCATCTCTGAAAACAACAGCAAAGCCAGCCAAAAAAAGCTGTAGAAGTATAGAAAGATTTAGGAGGGAAGGACTCTCGAGGTTTTTAGAACAAGCTCCTGCTCAAGGCAGGGCTGGCTCCAATGCCAGCTGCTCAGGGCTTTGTCCAGCTGGCTTCTCCAGATCTCCCATCATGGAAATTCTGTGTCTGGGAGTCACCACTGCTCTGCTGTACCATTCCTGGATTCCTCATGACAGTGGTGAAACCACTGCTGGAAGGTCAGAGTCCAAGCAGCAGGAGACAGAGGCATGGATTAAGGGATGGAAGGATTGCAGAGCACTCATTTCTCAAGAAGGATTTTGTGAGTGGCTGGCTCTGACCTCTTTGCTCAGGATATTTATTTCCCCAGATCACTGAGTTGTTTGAGATGAAATCCTGCTTTACCTGACTTCCAGCAGCCCTTAATGGCACAGCCTGGACACCACAAGGTCATCACTGCTTCCATGTTTTTACAAAGACACCAACTGCCCCTGTGTAACAAGGTGGCTTGAAATCATTTGAACTGTAACTCTTTCCATCTTTAATCTTTAAAGAAGTGGAGAAGGGGTGCAGGAGGATTTTGCATGGATCACTGAGGAGTAATAGCTGTCATAAGTGACAGTGGCCACAGAAAGGCTGCAGGTTATGCAAAAGGAGCTTCCCAGCTGTACCCAGAGAACCATCAAGAGCAACAAGTGGTGCAGACTGGTAAAATAATCTGGCATTTCAAGAAGCAGAAAACCCTTGGCTTGTTTCTGTTTGTTTGCTGGCATCTCTAGAAGCAGAAAAAGCACTGATGATCCAGTCACAGCAGTTTGTCAGTTGTGATTGCAAACTGAGTGTGGCTTTTCACCTGTTACAAAAATGCCCCATCCCCCTGGGAAGGACCTTTTTCACTGTCCTGAAATCTTAAGACCATTTAGGACTGCTAAAAATGTATTTTTCTTCACGTTTCTCTAGGACCACGGAGATATCAAATGATTTTCAACATTTCTAAAATACCTCATCACTACCTGACTGACAGGAGAGTTGCACGACCAACAATTCCCAACAAAGTTCCAACAAGTGTCAGAAACAGATCAAAAGTGGCAGCTGAAAGCATTCATGTTCTTTATGAAAGAAACAAACCCCTTTGCAAGCTAAAGGAAAATGAGAACTAATAATTGCTCCCAGCCAAGTGTCCTGTCACACAGGGGCTGCACACAGCATACCTGGCTGTATTAAATCATCATTTGATCCTTAGGATTGTGTAATAAAAGTTTTCAAACCCTTATCCCCATCTGCCAAAACAGGTTTGAAATTACAGGTGATATTTTATTTTGTCAGTCAGGAGCCCATGGAAATGTTAAGGCATGCCACTGCCAGATAATTAAATGTTTTCCAGCTATTTGAAGATGAGGATTATTCAATTGTCATTTTCAAGTTCTTTGAGGTTGATGAAGGTGCAGATGTGAGAAAGACACTCAAAATGATCACAAACAGCTCCTTCCACCTCCTTGCAATGAAGAAAACCTGATCCTGCAAGTGCTGACTTAATAAAATATTAACTTGATATTTAGTGTAATAAAAATCGATAATTTTAAAAGGAAACATTAAAAAGTTTTTTATCCCAATGTTAATTAAAATTACCATTGATTTTCATCAAAATTAATATTGGCTTCTTCAGGTCCTTTTTTTAAAAACATTAAGTTTCTAAACATTATCAAAGGACTGAAACTCAATAAATCTGAAGACTGAAGCTTAGTAAGTGCTAATAGAAGTTATTGAAGGGCTGAAACTCTGTAACAGTCAGGCTTTGCTTGGATCAGGACAGGTCTAGCAAACCCTAATGCATCCCCTGGGAATTTTTATTAAGAAATAATTTCAGGGTCCATTGTCATTGTATTTTTCTCAAGCACTGCAAGGATTTATTATGTTCCCTTCTACCTCAAATCCAGACTTTACAGGAAAATTTCTTCATCTAAAGCATTTTGGGAAACAAAAAGCCAGTGGGTCTTCTGTCCACTATGCCCAAATTTCTCCATATTTATGTCAAAGAGAAAAAAAACTGTCTTAGGAGAGATTTGTCAACATGCACTGAGATGTCTGCATGCAGATAAATAGCTTTTTCAAACAGTAAAGAGGTTTAAATTAAAAATATTTAAAAATCTCAAATATCTTATATTTGAGAATAGCAGAGGTTTACATACACAAATATGCAAGGCACTAAAGGAATTTTTTCTTTAACTGTCCCCTGCCATGGAGCACTGTCCATTTCCCCACAGAATCACCTGGGCTGAGGAGGGAGCTCAGCCAAGGATGTGAACCTGCTCCAGCTTCAATCCCTGACAATGCTGGAAGGTGAGGACCAGGTTTATTTTGTGCCAAAGGAGCCCAAACTGTGCAGCTCCCATGGCTGGGTGGAGCAGAGATCTGGGTGTGGACACTGCTGAAGGTCTAAGCAAATTTCAGCCAGGCCTTTTCTCAGGTTCTGAGTCTTTTTCTCAGGCTGTGACACTTTCTCAGCTCTGGCTAGGATTTTTCCCAGGGTGATTGATTTCTTGCAAATAGAAAGGAATGAATAAACCTGGTGTTGACCGTGGGACAATGCATGATGTACATGACATGGGATGTTTTCTCCTATTGCCCAATGAACTGCTGTCCTGTTTGAGATTCACCAAGAGTTCTATAAACATAGGTCAGTGTTGGAAAAGATGAATCAGAAAAACCTTATAAATATGATTGCTTAGCAAAAGATTTTGAGAATATAGAAACCATAAGCGAGATTGAGATGAAAGCCATCTTTGAGACACCAAACCTCAGTTACTAAATAACTAGAAGACAATAGGATGGCTGGCTGAAAGTAATCCCCTCTTGATGGAACAATGATCCAAAGGTCAGAGAAGACCCTGCTAGCTTGGCAGAAGGGCTCCAAAGAGTCGTTTTTAGGGTTTAAAGTATAACACACTATGGTAATGTAATGATTCTTATAGGCTGTATGTAAATGCTATAGGATTTGTATCTTGTATTAGATTGGTTAGTGGAAATTAGAATATTCAACATAGAAGAAGATTTATTGTATTGTAAATGGGAAAATCACTCTCATTAGTCTCTTACTTCTCCCACCACTCTCTTACTTCTTTCTCTTACCTCTCCCTCACTTTCCTTCTGCCCTGCTCTGAGTTGTGGCTGGCAGCTCTCAGTATACCCTGTATACCCACACCCTTTGCAATAAACTTCAAGACCAGCTTATAGAGAGCACCTGACTTTGTCCTGACGACCATCCCAGCACAAAGACTCCCCCAGGTCAGGTTTTAACAAAGAGCTTTTTTCCTTCCACCCAAGAAGCGTGCTGCTATTATCTGCCACTCGTAGCAAACAGCGACAACCTGGGCACTGAATTTGGGACACCCCGGGGCTGCCCCCGCAGCTTCCCCGCTCCCCAACTGTGGATAATACAAAACCCCCTGAAATATACCCCTGGGACTCTCTTCCCTAGAGACAAAGAAAATTCCTCTCAGATGAGATAATTCCTGCCGCGAAAACCCCTTATTTTTAGGATTCTTACTGGTTTTTGAGTCAGCATGGTGATTGGTTTTTTCTTAGAGTTTAAGCGAAATATAATTGGATATTGTGTTTAACTATAGTAGTTAAACTATAGTAGTAACTATAACTATAGTAGTTATAGTAGTTTTAATTGGTTCCTTTCTCAATCCTGTTGAAGTGTATAAATATTCCTTTCTACCTGAATTTAGCGGACTCTGCAGCTGAAAACCCCTTCGAAGAATAAACTGTCTTTGGAACAATTCAGCTGGAAGTCTCAGCCTTTGTTCCTCGCTGGCAGGTAGCCAAGGGGCTACCTGAACCCCTCTTGGCTATCTGGGTTCAAGTAGCGCTTTAGGGCTAGCATAAACCCTAGCCCTTTTTAAAGCTACTTGTACCTCTCTTGAGTACAAGTGGGTAGTTGTACCCAACTACCTTGTACCTCTCTTGAGCAGGCTGGGCCGGCCCTCCAGGCTGCAGTTCCAGCGCTCGCTGCGGAACTGGAGCTGGCACTCGAGGATGCCCAGGCGGATGGCATCGCGCAGCGTCTCCGCCAGCCCCGGCTCCCGCCGGCACAGCCGCTTCTGCCTGCGCGACAGCTGCAGCAGCTCGCACTGCTTCTGGTGGCCCTTGCCCGGGCCCCCCGCGGCACCCAGCGCTGGGAAATGGCTCAGAGCTTCCTTCCCGGTCAGGCTGCAAGGGGAGAAGCGGGAGAAGAGGTGAGTGAAGGAAGGAAGGAACCTGGGATGGTTCGGGGTGGGGTTGGACAGGAGCTCTGAGCCACCCTGAGGTGTCCCCGTGTTGTGTTTTGGCTGTAGGAGTGGCAGAAAGGATAATGTAACAAAGTCCTTGGTGTGATGAAGGAGTAAAAGAGAGCTTTTCTTTAAAGAAATGCTGCACTTATATAGAGTAGTTCGTGCAATACTAAATAGAAAAGGCTCATTGGTCCAAGAAGGCGACACCTCTTTGAAAACATGCTTTGTGCAAAACATCACGTCTCTCACGTCTCCAGCAGGTGTTTAATCATTGTTATAATTCCTTGTCCTTGAGCAGGCTGAGAAACCCAAGGCTTCAAAGCTGCTTTTTCCCTGTTCCCAGCTGTATCCAACACCACCCCTGCCCATGGCACAGGACTGCACTGGGTGCTCTCTAAAGCTCCATTCCAACCCACACCGGTTCTGTGATGATTCTAAGATCACCATCATGGAGCAGGTGAGGAAGGGGAGGATATTCAGGAAGCTGCAGGTCGGGGCATTTGTTATATTTATGGTTTTTTGTTATTACCCAGTGCTGGTGAAGGTGGTGAAGGCTTATCAAGCTCAGAGATTAATCAATACAATTGATTAGATCTGATATCCCCTTCCCACCACACACCAGGGCCAAGTCCCCACAGACTGATGCTGTGGGGAGGAGAAACCCCTGTGTGTTATCACCAGCAGCCCCATGGGAAGTTCTCTTGGCTCCAAGGGGAGAATGTGACAGTTCCCCTGATGGGTCACAGCACAGCCAGTGTCACACACAGAGCCCTGGCTGCTGCTCACTGTGCCACAGCTCTGTGTGACTCCTGAAGGCAGGAGCTCCTGCCCAGGCTCTGTGTGCACTGCTACCACACCCCACAGCTTGGAAAAGCCACTGGGAAGACATTGCCAGTGACCCCCTTCCTCCACAAGCATGAGTTTTGCTGTAAAATATATCCTTGCTGAAAAAAAATACAGGAAAGGTCAAATAAAAATGTCCTGCCAAATGCAATGGCAATGCATTTATGTGTTAATGCAATTCAGCTGAAAAATGTCACAAATATTGGAGACAGATTGTTTCACTTTCCATGGCAAGACAATTTTTCTCCTGCAAAACTCATCTTATCTGATATATTCAGGATGCTTGAAATCACAGAGAAATTCTTTTACTTTGATGCAGGATTTGGGGGCTGCAAACTGGGAGCAGTTGTTGTGCAGCAGCACAGCACTGACCAGGAACCTGTCACCTGCTTCCCAAACCCTGACTCACAGAGAGCCTCAACCCCTGCCCCAAAAAAATCCCAAACCAGACAGATCAATGGAAATATTCTGGAACCTTTATCTTTGGACACTTCTCTTTCATGATGGAGGATGCAAGCCAAGCACTGTAGCTGTGATTTGATTCCCCCTGTACTTTGTAGATACACAAAGTGTGCTCCTGAGCTGTTCCTGAGATATTTTCTAGATCTCCCTGGAGTCAGCCCAGCCTGTCTGGGCACAGGAGTGGGAGCACAGCTCTGCTGACCCAATCCCACAGCACCCTGTACCCATTCTCACAGGAGAATACAACCCCCAGATGTGCTCACACAGCTGTAATTGAGAACAAAGGCAATTAACTAACACACCTCTGGACTCACCCAGAGACCTGCAAACTACCCAAGAACCTTGGAACCCTTGGGGATTACACAAGGATTGAACCTTAGAAACCAGGTGGGTGAGAAGAGTCTCTCCCTCCCATTGTCACTGCTGGACTGGGGGACAGAAACAGGAGAGGTCCCAGTGAGCCAAGAAATAAAGAGGCAATGCTGGAACAGAGCAGGAGCATTGGGGCCAGGCTCAGCTGAAGAAACTCCAATTAACATGGCTTGATGAGCTTCACAGAGCAGCTCAGACTGAGGGGTCAGAGCCGGCCCCAAACCCTGCCCAGAGGCTGCTCAGGCAGAGCTGAGCTGGAGGAATTGCCCTGAGGGACACGAGATTGACCCAAGGCACTGAAACCAACCCATGATGAACCAGCTTGGGCTTTGCCTGGCTCACCCTGGTGCTTGAAACCAACACACTTTGGTGAACCAACCTTCACAGGGGTGGGGTGTCCCTGGGAGCACCAGCACACGCTGGGCTCACGCTCTGAAACTCAAGATTAGGATGTGCTAACGTTTGCATGGGCAGGGACAGGCTCAGAGGTCAGCAAAAGTCTGATTTAGGGATGTTCAGACAGAACCCAACTCAGTGGGATAATGCTGGGCTCAGCAGAGGTGTCAGAATAAAACCCTCTCCCAGAACCTGGACTTTGCCTGGCACTGGGATTCCAGCACTGACATCCCAGAAATGTGCACTTGTCAACAAGTGGGGTGGGAATGTGGCTCCTCTCCCTTTGCCAGGCTGTGTCTGTGCTCCCAGGCACCAAAGCTGCCCAAGTTCATGGCACAGGGAGAGGAAATAAGGAAGTGGGAGGTGCCACAGAGGAGTCTGAGCCTGATACAGCAGCACAAATCACTCACTGCTTGAAGGCACAGCTGCAACATTGCCAAACTCCATCCCCAAACTGCTGACTGCCCACGTGCCAACAGAGCTGCCCCCCTGCCAGCCATCCCACCTCCCCAAAATCCCCTCCAGAGCAAAACATCTCCCCTCTTGCCAGTCTCCATCCTCATTTTAGTGTCC
Organism: Muscicapa striata striata; assembly: GCA_030060385.1. NCBI lineage: Eukaryota > Metazoa > Chordata > Aves > Passeriformes > Muscicapidae > Muscicapa > Muscicapa striata. Next base: position 18,168 of record JAREIS010000542.1, on the reverse strand, counting down.
TAAATTCCAGCTAAAACATCTTTCATCCCTTGTCAGGTATTTCAGTCAGAAGTTCACTGACTATTCAGACCAACCATGCCCTTCCTCTCCAAAGGGAAGGTGTGACCAGCCCTGACCCTTCCCTTTCCCAGGGGCTCAGAAGCAGCAGGAGCTCAGTGAAGGTGGCTCTCACTCCAGAGGAGCCCCAGGGTGTGACCTCAGCTGGGAAAATCTCGAGAACTGCAAGATAACTGCTCACTGCTTGTTCTTGTCATTACACAAGCTCATCCCAAGGGCCCAGGATATTGGCCAAAAATCCATTAATCCCTTCCCCTGGGGGACAGGGAGAGCAGGCAGTGCAAAGCAAGAGCCACCAGGTGAATGAAGTCAGAAATTCAGCCCCTGAGCAGACACAGTTTCAGTAAAGGCTGTTGAGCTCCCCCAGGTTTGTTGGGGGGGTTGATGAATTTCACAGCTGTAAAGCCAAGACTGTGAGGTTTTCTGTAGCCCAGGGGTGTCTGATTCACATCCAGGTGCTGACTCAGGAAGGAGAACATGGTGCAAAGGTGTTGTTGGAACCTGTGTGAAACTGAGAAAAGTGGCAAAGAGATCTCCAAGGTTTACAAGAGATCTGATGAATGACACAAACCTGTTCTGGACAAGCTCAGAGAAACTCTAAAACCAGAGCAGAATTGGTGGGCAAAGGTTAAATACAGAACAGTGGAGAGTCAACACAACTTCTGTGGAAGGAGTCACTGCACACACAGGACAAGGACAAGCCAGATGTTACTGTCTGCTTGGACATGGACAGGTGACAGATTTCCAAAATAGCTCGTGTAAGATAGGCTGGATACCTTCCACAATTCCCACCAGGAGAAGAAGGGACAGCAGGAGAACACAGGGCAGTGGAAGCAGGACTGGCCTCCAAGTGAGTAAAGATTATTCTGATCTATAAAATAGAATAATCAGGGGGAATGGTGATAATTTATTAAATTTTAGACTTAATATAAATGAGGCTGTAGTAAAACTTGCAGCCCTGCTCAATGCAGGGCACAAGGAATGCTGAATTATCCCTGTATTCATACAAAGCACGGAAGACAAAGCCACAAATGGACCATTAAACACAAAGATACTTTGACACAGGAAATTCTGGATATGCAGACTGCCAGAAGCTGGAAAAGATTCTGAGGGAGCATCTCAGTCTGGCACCCTACTTCTGTTCATGCTTTTGGCTTCACATTTGTTATTGCCCAGTGCTGCTGGGGGTGCTGAAGCCACATCAGCATTTCTCCTGAGTTTCACAGTCCTGGCCAGGGATTATCTCAAGGATGTCCTTTGGCCAGGAGTTCCAGAGGGATTTGGGAGAAGGTGGCATTGCCACTCTCCAGGCTCTGAGGGATGTTGGGTGCTAATATCTGTAGAAGAAAGGCACCAGAAAAACCTCTGAAGAATTTGATTCCATTTCCAGAGCAATCTCAATAGTGCACAGCAAATACAGCCTGGGACCACACACAGACATACTGAAACTAATTCATCATTTTCACCATTCAGAGCAAAAGCTCTGTGGGAAAAACACTTCCTAAAACTGAATCCAGCAACACTTTAAATTCTGAATGAGGTAATGCAGCAGATACACAGATAGTTGGTTGCACAGGCAAATTCGACTTAATATTTTTTGTAATTATTGTTGTTGTTGAATTTCTGAAGTTGCAACAACTGGAGTAACTTGGTTTTCCTCTAAAAAAGGAGGTCAGAATTAAGCAGATGGACAGAACACAGCTAATGAAATAAGCAGTAAATTGGTTAATCCTGCTTTAAACCAAAGCTAGAACACACCTTTCTGTGACAGTCTCCCTGCAAACTCTCACACTTGTCACCTGAGGCAGAGCAATGTCAGCAGGACATAATTATATAAATTATGTAAGTAATTCCACCACTGTGTTTGAGGCTCCCAGGAGCAGGAGTCTCAGAGCCAGAGCACAGACACAGCTCCCAAAACTCGTCTGTCACCCAAACTTTCAATTCAGACAAGAGGAATCCAAGGAGGTGCCCAGGGCCAGGCAGGTGCCAGGGGCACAGCTGGGAGCAGAAGCCACTCCCTGAGCCAGGACAGCCCCAGCATTGCCCTGGGTGAGTGGAGCCTCTGCAGGCTCCCTCCACAACTCCTTTTTGTCAGGGCAGAGCCAGCACAGGATCTGATCAAGATCAGAGTATGCAAACATTTCTACAAGACTAAATATAAAATATGCAGATATTTGCAAACTGCATCGTTTTAGATGATTTAGAGTTTATTATCTACAGATCATACAGCAAAGAAAGTGAACTCTTTGAATTAATGCACACCTGTTCACAATCTGAAAGAACAATAAGGATCTCCAACTTTATTTCTCTCTCCTTTTCTGTCTAAGCACTTTGCTAAATTCATCTATTTCCTTTAATCTCCTTCCAGCCACATTCCAGCTGCTTAAGAGACTTTTAATGAGAGCCTGTTCCTGTGCAATGCCCAATGTCCTCTGGATCTGAAAGGTCTTAAAAACCAGTAAAAATATGCCTTTCCTACCTCTCCCAAGGAAGGAGAAAATCAAAGCAGCCCACAACAGGACTCCATATCTGATTTCAGGGGCCTTTCATGTTGCACAGGAATATCTACACCCCACAGAGAGCTGCAAGAAGCCTTCAGGAAAGGCTGAGAGGATGTGGGACGTGATGGATGAACCAAGGACTGTGCAGTGCACTGAGGTCCCCAGCTCCCCTCTGTCCCCAGCCCTGTCAAACTGAGTTTTCATCCTTTCAGAAGCAGCACAATTTAATCCTCCCCATTTGTCCCTGGAAAAAGGATGGCCTGTGAGTGTTGCACTGCTGTGACTCATCAGGATGGTTCCTCTGCTCTGTACCCCCACTGCCTGCAAAGGAGGTGGCAGAAATCCCCAGAGCATCTAAACCATAAATCTCAATAATCAGTATTGAGATTTCACAGTTGATATCAAAGCTTTTTACTTTCCTCCATCAGAGTTGTCATTTCAGCCCCTCAGGCAGGTGTCTCTATACCTGTTATCCTCCAGGTTCTCTATCCAGTTTCTGCTCCCCACAAGGAGAAAAAGCTTGAATTGAAACCTCAGATGAGTTCACGTGACATTGTGAGTCAGAACCCTTTGAGATGGATTGTTTGCTGTCTGCTGCAAGCCCTGGCTGGGAGCAGTAACAGATGATGTGTCCAGGTCCAGACTCATTTTTTTTAAAAGAATTCTCCTGAAGTTCCAAAGAGATCAGGGTATAAAATTCCAGCATCAGAAGAGCTGCAGTTTGGGAGGAGAGGCAATAACCAGCTCAGCTCCTCCATCCTCACCTGCTCTGGACATCCTTGGTTTGACTCCTTCCACCTCCCAGCTCAGCCACATGAAATAATCTCCATGTGGATCCCAATTCCAGGGCACAGCTGGGCAGTCCTTACAGGAAAGAGCAGATTTTCAGTCTAACTCTGAACTGGCCACATTCCCCAGAGCATTCCTGGCATGGAGCACTCAACAGCCAGTGGGATGGGTGTTTAGAACCTGTGCTACACTGAGATGGTGACTAAAGAGAGTCTGGGAGCTGAGAGAGTCAAAAAGCATCCATGAAAAGCCTCTCCCTCTGCAGTGCACCTGCAGCCCCACAGCCCCTCTGCTGCTTCACCACAGACTCCATCCTGTTTCCCCAAATCTCAGCTGAAAGTTTCCTTCCCTCTCCATTTCTGCCCTTTCTCTCTTTTTAAATGCCCCAGTGTTCTGTGTGGCTGACAGTGACAACAATGATGTTGTAACAAACCTTCCTGACAGAGGATTTGTCCTTTGAGGAACAATGATGCAGCCTGTAAATAATATCAGCATTTAATTATCAGCTCAACAGGAAGAGAGATATCCTCAGAAACCTTTCCAAGAGCACTCAGAACTGGACACCAGAGTTGCTGTTTGAGCTTATTTGGCCCATTAGATTGATCAGGGAAATGCTGCAATAAGACATTTACCAAATAAAACAATGGGATGTGGGTAACTGGGCTAATGGGATGGAAACCAAGGCTTGCTGGACATCTCTAGGACACAGGAGATAAGAGGACAGCTTTTTTAGGGATGACCATATTTACTTTAAGGTATCATTTGACACATGATGCTGTTTCCAAACCTATGCAAGGCCCAGATTCAATAGCCCTGCAAGTCAAGTGCTGTTTTTACCCTCCAACAGCCCCCAAAAATCCTTTCATTGGGAAAAGAGCAAAAATTGTGCCCCTGGCTTTGCTGGAGCAGAACCAGCAGCAAATACAGAGGGCATGGGTAGGCAGGAGGAGCTGTGAGCCCAGCCAGCACATCCTGAGAGATCCCAGGCAGCCCTGCAGCCAGCACAGGTATTTCAGGATGAGTTCTAAGGAAATCTGCCCATGGAGCAGGGGCCAGCCTGGCCCATGGGTGAGACATGTCCCAGCCTGTTCCCCAGGCTTTGATCAGGTTTGGTTCTTCCACCTTCCCACCAACCTCCCACCTGGGGTGGGTCTGCTCTGGATTCTGCCCTGAGAGAAGCTCTTTGCCCTCCAGCACATCCTAAATGCCTTTTCACCTTCTGAAACATGAACAAGGAGACAACAGCAGCCTTAGAGCTTTTAATGAGGTCTGGAGACATTCCCACCACCTGAGGAGCTGAACATGCTGAGAGGAGAAGCATGAACAGGAGGGAATGCTGCACAGGAGGCTGCAGGTGGGGAGGACTGAAGCAAAGGTGGAAGCAAAACCAGCACAAAGGGAGTCAGGAGGTGAGGAGTGGACCCTGCTGGATTCCTGCATCCAGAGAGCCAGGCAAGCCCAGCACAACCCCAACAACCAACAGCCAGGCCACCTCTCACACAGGCTTATTTTTCCTCCCTCTCCTAAAAGCAGGTTTTGATTTCCCCCCTGTGGACCCAGCACCAGTTCAGGATCTGCTCAAGCACAGCCAGTGCACAGACACCAGTGAGCTCCAGTACTGGGAGTGGGGTCAGAGCTCTGCTGTCACGTAAAAAAACCATAATACAAAAATTGCTTCCCACTGCCAGAGGGCAGGGCTGGGTGGGATATTGGGCAGGAATTGTTCCTGGCAGGGTGGGCAGGGCTGGCACAGGGTGCCCAGAGCAGCTGGGGCTGCTCCTGCATCCCTGGCAGTGCCCAGGGACTTTAAATGTCCCTTCTAACCCAACCCATTCTGGGTTTCTCTGAATTTACCCATTGTAATGCTGTGTTCACTCTGGCAAAACTTTGCTTTCTGTATTTAAAGGTGAGCTGTATGTTTGCCAGGCCCTTGGACCATTTTTGCTGGACTATCCCATACACTTCATGCTTTACCTTCGCCCTGATGGAATCAAACTCAGCATTTCCTTCACCCTTTGAACCAGCAACTCTTCACCTTTGCCACATCCACAGCAGAAAGGGCTCAGGTCCTGTCTCTGCATGTTGCCATCCAAAACCTCCTTCATTTTTTCTTACATCTTTGCAGGTTCTCTCCATTAAGTGTTTGCAAAGCCAATATTTGGCTCACGTGCCTGGGTCTCTCTTCTTTGGCTAAACTTAGAAGCAGAGAACTGACCCAGGGTCCCCAGTCCCCTCCAGTTCAGTGTTAATTTAGGTGGGAGATTGGTTTTCTCCCAAACAAAGCCACATCAAACATTCACCTCTAAAATATTCAAGTTCCTCTAGAGTCTATCAACTCAATTTTGTATCTGGAAGCACCCATGTATCACACTGCTCCTCACCACCAAATTCAAGTTCTTAGAGTAGGGTTTCTTTTGATTTTCAGATGAAGAACTGAGAATATGCAGGACACACCTGTGTCAGACCCACTTTGAAAACTGAACCTACAGCCTCAGCTCCTGAACAGCATGGTCAAGAGGGCAGCACACACAGATTTCATGTGCCCAAAAAGCTGTTTGTACCAAATAAACCATTGACACAGAGCAAAGGATCACTCAGGTTGCTTTAACAGAGTCCAGCTTGAGCAGTGGTCAGTGACAGCTCTGTGTTATCTCAAAGGGCAGCACAAATTCATTCACTGCCCCTGGCACAGCTCAGCCCTGTGGCTGGAAAGGCAAACTCTGCCTGCAGGGAGTGAGTGCTGACACAGGCTCTGAGTGACTGAGAAAGGGGAGCCCCCCCAGGCAGGGGCTTAGCTGTGAATTTGGCTGAATGATAGAATTAATGAATTTAAAATCCAGATGATTTAAGGAAGCTTTGGAGCAGGAGTGAAATACCAGTTGTGTGCTAGGTGAGAAGTGCCAAGGCAGACTCAGAGAGGAGTGTCAGTGGGGTGGGAGCATCAGTGGGGAGGGAGCAGGACCCTCACTCACCGTGTGCCATGCAGCACAGAGCAGCCCTGAGTGCTGCCAGCACTGAATTACAAATGCTGCTGTCTGTTCTACCTCACTGATACGTGCACCAGCAGCTCTCATTACCAAGAGTCTGGAAATCCTGCCCGAGGAGCAGCTCACACAGAAAACTCGACAAAACCCCCAGAAAACCCTGCACGGGAAATCCTGCACTGACCCGGCCTGGTGCAAACCCATCTCTGCCTTTATCTGCAAAACTGAGCGTGAGGGGAGGGCACAAAGGCAGCAGCAGCTGTGCCCGGGGGATCCTGATCCCGCGGGGCCTCGGGCTGCAGCAGCAGCTCTGTCCCGCCCCTGGGCTGGCTCTGAGCCCTGGGGCCACAGCACCTTCCTGTGCCACCCCTGTGACATTCCTGTCACATCCCTGTGCCCATCCCTGTGCCCATCCCGGTGACATCCCTGTGCCATCCCTGTGCCATCCCTGTGCCCATCCCTGTGTCCATCCCTGTGCCATCCCTGTGCCATCCCTGTGCCCATCCCTGTGCCCATCCCTGTGTCCATCCCTGTGCCCATCCCTGTGCCCATCCCTGTGCCATCCCTGTGCCATCCCTGTGCCCATCCCTGTGCCCATCCCTGTGCCATCCCTGTGCCCATCCCTGTGTCCATCCCTGTGCCCATCCCTGTGCCCATCCCTGTGCCATCCCTGTGACATCCCTGTGTCCACCCCTGTGCCCATCCCTGTGCCACCCCTGTGCCACCCCTGTGTCCATCCCTGTGCCATCCCTGTGCCATCCCTGTGCCCATCCCTGTGTCCATCCCTGTGCCATCCCTGTGCCCATCCCTGTGTCCATCCCTGTGCCATCCCTGTGCCACCCTGTGCCATCCCTGTGCCATCCCTGTGCCCATCCCTGTGCCCATCCCTGTGCCACCCCTGTGCCATCCCTGTGCCCATCCCTGTGTCCATCCCTGTGCCATCCCTGTGCCATCCCTGTGCCATCCCTGTGCCATCCCTGTGCCCATCCCTGTGTCACCCCTGTGCCCATCCCTGTGACATCCCTGTGCCCATCCCTGTGCCATCCCTGTGACATCCCTGTGCCATCCCTGTGCCATCCCTGTGACATCCCTGTGACATCCCTGTGCCACCCCTGTGCCACCCCTGTGCCATCCCTGTGCCATCCCTGTGCCCATCCCTGTGCCCATCCCTGTGACATCCCTGTGCCATCCCTGTGTCCATCCCTGTGCCATCCCTGTGCCATCCCTGTGTCCATCCCTGTGCCATCCCTGTGCCATCCCTGTGCCCATCCCTGTGTCCATCCCTGTGCCATCCCTGTGCCATCCCTGTGCCCATCCCTGTGCCCATCCCTGTGCCACCCCTGTGCCATCCCTGTGCCATCCCTGTGCCATCCCTGTGCCATCCCTGTGCCCATCCCTGTGCCCACCCCGGTGACATCCCTGTGCCATCCCTGTGTCCATCCCTGTGACATCCCTGTGCCCATCCCTGTGCCCATCCCTGTGCCACCCCTGTGCCACCCCTGTGCCATCCCTGTGCCATCCCTGTGCCACCCCTGTGCCATCCCTGTGCCATCCCTGTGCCATTCTTGTGCCCATCCCTGTGACATCCCTGTGCCCATTCCTGTGCCACCCCTGTGCCATCCCTGTGCCATCCCTGTGCCCATCCCTGTGCCCATCCCTGTGCCACCCCTGTGCCATCCCTGTGCCATCCCTGTGCCATCCCTGTGTCCATCCCTGTGCCACCCCTGTGCCACCCCTGTGCCATCCCTGTGCCATCCCTGTGCCCATCCCTGTGCCCATCCCTGTGCCACCCCTGTGCCATCCCTGTGCCATCCCTGTGCCCATCCCTGTGCCATCCCTGTGACATCCCTGTGCCCATCCCTGTGCCCATCCCTGTGCCCATCCCTGTGACATCCCTGTGCCCATCCCTGTGACATCCCTGTGCCCATTCCTGTGCCACCCCTGTGCCATCCCTGTGCCCATCCCTGTGACATCCCTGTGCCATCCCTGTGCCATCCCTGTGCCATCCCTGTGCCACCCCTGTGCCATCCCTGTCCCCATCCCTGTGCCACCCCTGTGCCATCCCTGTGCCATCCATGTGACATTCCTGTGCCATCCCTGTGACATCCCTGTGACATCCCTGTGCCATCCCTGTGCCATCCCTGTGCCACCCCTGTCCCCATCCCTGTGCCATCCCTGTGCCATCCCTGTGCCATCCCTGTGTCCATCCCTGTGCCCATCCCTGTGCCACCCCTGTGTCCATCCCTGTGCCATCCCTGTCCCCATCCCTGTGCCATCCCTGTGCCCATCCCTGTGTCATCCCTGTGACATCCCTGTGACATCCCTGTGCCATCCCTGTGCCATCCCTGTGCCATCCCTGTCCCCATCCCTGTCCCCATCCCTGTGCCCATCCCTGTCCCCATCCCTGTGCCATCCCCGCCTGCCGAGCCCCATCCCTGCTCCAGCCCCATCCTCCGCCCTCTCCCGCAGGGAGGGATCACTGCCAGCCGCTGCCGGGGATAATTCGCACCCGGAGCGCGTTCAGGGGTAAAATCCAGTTTTCCTCCCAGCCAACAGAATTTCCCTCCCGTTTCCACATCCCGCTCTTGCACGGTAAATCCTCCCTGGTCCGCTCTGTCCGGGCTCGCCGCGAGCCTCCTGCGACCCCCCGGACCCCGAGTCCCGTTCCCTGCCCCGCATGGCCGGGCCGGACCCGGTACCGGCACCGCGGGGATGCTCCGGGCCGGAGCCGGTACCGGCACCGCGGGGATGCTCCGGGCCGGAGCCGGTACCGGCACCGCGGGGATGCTCCGGATCGGACCCGGTACCGCGGGGATGCTCCGGGCCGGTACCGGCACCGCGGGGATGCTCCGGGCCGGACCCGGTCCCGGCACCGCGGGGATGCTCCGGGCCGGTACCGGCACCGCGGGGATGCTCCGGGCCGGACCCGGCACCGCGGGGATGCTCCGGGCCGGACCCGGTCCCGGCACCGCGGGGATGCTCCGGGCGCTGCAGGTGCGGGCTCGGCCGGGATCGACCCGCGGCGATGGGGACTGGCCCGGGGACAGCGACAGCCCCGCGGAGCCCCGGCGCCCTCGGCAGAGCATCCGCGGGGAGCTGCGCCCCACGGGCCCGAGATGTCCCAAAGGACACCCCGAGCTGTCCCCAAGAACACCCCGAGCTGCCCCAAATGACACTCAGAGCTGCCCCACGGCCCCGGCGCTGTCCCACGGACACCCTGACCTGTCCCAAAGTTCATCCCGAGCTTCTCCACGGACACCCGACCGGTTCCAGGACAACCCGAGCTGTCCCAAAGCACAACCCGACCTGTCCCAGCACACCCCGACCTGTCCCAAAGCACACCCCGAGCTGTCCCAAAGCACACCCCGACCTGTCCCAGGACACTCTGAGCTGTCCCAAAGCACACCCCGAGCTGCCCCAGGACACCCCGAGCTGCCCCCGTCCCCCCGGGCGCTCCCGGTGCCTCCCCGCTGCCCCGGGCCGGCTGAAGGCGGTGCCGGGCCGGTCCCGCGGGCGGTGCTGACCCGAAGTAGGCGGCGGCGGGCGGCGGCGGCAGCAGGAGCAGGAGGAGGAGGATGCGGCTGGGTCTGGCAGAGGAGCGCATGGTGCGGGCGGTGCCGGTCCCGGCTCGCTGCGGCCCGCCCGGCGCCGCGGCTCTTTAAGCGGGAGGCGGGGCGGCCCCGGCCCGGCCCGTCCCGTCCCACCGCCGCCGGGAACCCCGGGGCTCCCTGGGGACCCGCCGCCCCCGGCCCTCGGGAACGCCGCGCCGGGTCCCTCCATCCTCCTGAGATCCCTCCATTCCCCGGGATCCCTCCATCCCTCCTGGGATCCCTCCATTCCCCGGGATCCCTCCATCCCCCTGAGATCCCTCCATTCCCCCTGGGATCCCTCCATCCCTCCTGGGATCCCTCCATTCCCCCGGGATCCCTCCATCCCTCCTGGGATCCCTCCATCCCCCTGGGATCCCAAGACAGGCAGCTGTCAAATCCAGGATGGCTGTGGCTTTGTCCAGCCAAGCCCTGCACACCCCCAAGGATCCCCAACCCCTCACCCCTCGGGACACTCGTCCTGCCATGCACAACCCTCCGGGGGAAGGGGTTTAACCTCCAGCCTGATCCCTGCAGAAAGAGATTTAACACCCATCTAACCCCCCCAGGGGAAGGGGGTTTAACACCCATCTGACCCCCCCAGGGGAAGGGGGTTTAACACCCATCTAACCCCCCCAGGGGAAGGGGGTTTAACACCCATCTGACCCCCCCAGGGAAAGGGGGTTTAACACCCATCTGATCCCCCCAGGGGAAGGGGGTTTAACACCCATCTAACCCCCAGGGGAAGGGGTTTAACACCCATCTGACCCCCAGGGAAGGGGGTTTAACACCCATCTAACCCCCAGGGGAAGGGGGTTTAACACCCATCTAACCCCCCCAGGGGAAGGGGGTTTAACACCCATCTGACCCCCCCAGGGAAAGGGGGTTTAACACCCATCTGACCCCCCCAGGGAAAGGGGGTTTAACACCCATCTAACCCCCCCAGGGGAAGGGGGTTTAACACCCATCTGACCCCCCCAGGGGAAGGGGGTTTAACACCCATCTGACCCCCCAGGGGAAGGGGGTTTAACACCCATCTGATCCCCCCAGGGGAAGGGGGTTTAACCTTCAGTCTGGTCCTCCCAATTACACAAACCTTCACAGAGGAACTCAGAAGCAAATTTCCAGAACCCAAGAGTGGCCATTGGGATAAAGGTGCAATGCCTACCCTCTGAAAACTCTCCCACAAAATGCCAGGACTGTGGAGCCACACGTGTGGAGGGTTTGGGCAGGCACAGGAAACCACAACCCCAGAAAATGGATGAGAAGGGCTCAGTGCTGAGCTGGGGGTGCCCTGCTGCACATCCCAGCCTCCCCCAGAGCCCTGGGAATGCCCTGCAGAGAGCACAGAGCTGTGTGTGAGGCTGGGAAACCCAGAGACAAAGAATCCCAGCAGGATCCTCGGGATGTGAAGAGCTGTTCCTGCTCCTGGACCAGTGCTGTTCTCCACTCTGCACCTTTGTGGGGCTTGTCCTTTTTGTTTCCTTTCTGGCACCTCCCCAGGGCAGAGCATCCCTCAGCATCCCTCTGCCCTGGCTGGCAGAGAGCAGCAGTCAAGGACTGGTGATTTTAGGAGGGGGATTGAGGCAAGCAGGACAAATGAGCAGTCACCATCTCACCCCAGTCCTGCTCGAGTGGGAAGAGGAAGCCCTGCTCTCCTGCTGGGCTCTGTCCTGAGCTGGGCTGTGCCCCAGCCCTGGTGGCACAGGAGGCTGAGCAGGGCTGTGGTTTGGGAAGGGAAGCATGGCTGAGTGTCACAAAGAGGGTGAGATGGGAGGAGCAGATACCATGAAAAACGGGGTGAAGAAGGGCAGTGTCACTGTTTCAGCCCTTCAGAGCTCCCCAAAACCCAGGGCTGCCCCAGGACCCTCCTGCTCCCCATGAACTGCTCAGCTGCAGCCTCATCTCAGCCTTGTTGCCCAAATATTCAAGTTCCATTTCCATGCCCCTCTGAAAAGTTCTCCTTCCCTGCTCTTGGCAGGGCCCATCAGGTGAGACAGAGATTTGCTGATTTTGTCACACCTGTTCAGGGATGTTTGCATAAGGAACATTTTTTATGCTCTTTTTTAAAGAATCACAGAATAGCTTGGGCTGGAAGGGACCTTACAGCCCACCTCATTCACCCCCCTGCCATGGCAGGGACCCTTCCACTGTCCCAGGCTGCTCCAAGCCCTGTCCAGCCTGGCCTTGGACATTCCAGGGATGAACCATCCACATTTCCCAGTGAATTGCATAGGAATGACTGGGAGAGGGGGTTACTTTTGATAATCCTCTCATTTTTTGACTCACTTCTTTCTAACACAACATGATGCAGAGGATACAAGCCTGGGCATCAAGGAATTCTGGACATCAGCATTTCCTGAGAGCACCTCAGGGAATGCAATTGTACATCTGTGAGTATTTTTCAGCCACAGTGCCAAGATGTCCCCAGGCAGACCCTGGGAGCAGCTCAGGAGGAGAGCAGCCCCCTGAGAGTGGAACCACGTGGAGAGCACCAGTGTCACATCCAGGCCCTGATGCCTTTGGCAAGGAAGGTCCCAGCACAGCCTCTGCAGCTCTGCTCTCCAGACCTGTGTGCTCTGGTGTGCCACAGTCCCAACCCTTTGGGTCTAGAGCTGCCCAGGCCCCTTTTCTCAGACTCTGGGAGAAGCTGTGACACCCTCAAGCCCCTCCTGGGTGCTCAGGGACCTGCCTGGATGTGCTCACCTGTCCTGCCTGGGCAGGGCAGAGCCCCCAGAGCTCTGCCAGAGGGAATGGGAGGGGTGCTGGCTCTGGGCAAAGCTGTGGCAGGTGAGAGACTTCCAGGAGTTCTGGAAATTCTTGGAAGTCCAACACTGCTCTGCCCAGCACATGTGGAGAGATTCCCAGGAGAATCCTTGTAGAGGAAGGAAAGAGCCCTGGACCCCACAGGACTGTGCAGCTCCCCCAGAGCTGCTGAGGGGGGTGCAGGGCCAGGACCCAGCTGATGGAGGGATGAGAGGACAATCCTGTGCTGATGTTTGAACCTTCCATCCCTGACAGGGATTTCCCAGGACAGAGCAGCTCACAGGAGCTGCCAAGGGAGGCAGTTCAGTGGTGCTGGGGCAGAGCCCAGACACCTCTCTGGGGCTCCTGGCAGTCTCTGATGTGAGCAGGTGCCTGCCCATAGGGTTTGGAGGCCACACTTTCACACCTCTGGCAGTGTCTGTGGCTACTGGAAGAGTTGGGCTGGCAGGACACTGCTGTTGGATACTGCTGGGAGCCAGGGGAAAAGCAGCCTTGAACCCTTGCCTTTCTCAGCCTGCACAGGACAAGAATTTATAACAGTGATTAAACACCTGCAGGGTGCAGGAGAGCCGTGTCAGTGTCTTGTGATATTTTGCACAAAGCATGTGTTCAAAGAGGTGTTGCCTCCTTGGACCAATGAGTCTTTTCTGTTTTGTTTTGCACACACTACCCTATATAAAGTGTAGTGTTTATTTAAATAAAGCTCTCTTTTGTCCTCCATTGCACAAAGAACTCTGCTGCATTATCCTTTTTGCTGTTCTCCTGTAGCCTAAAATGCAATAGGGCACATTTTCCCTTCTGGCTGGGGTGAGGGAGGGAATTCCAAAGAGTGTGGAAGTGTCTGGGGCAGGTGGGGGCAGCCAGGCTGTTTGGAATTCTGCACACTGTGGCCATCCCAGCCCAGCTGAAGCAATGCCTGCTCCAAGGAGCTCCAGCAGAAAAGGCCATGGAGGGGGCTGTGACCTGCCCTTCTTGGTCCTGTTCCTTCTGCCAGAAAGGGGAGCCTGGGAAAGGTGCTGGGCTAAGGAAGGACAGCCCTGGCTGTGCCCTCTGCTCTCCACATGGAGATGAGTGAGCAGGAGGTGTCCAAGTGACAACTGTGGGACAAGGTGAGTGCTCTTCTTGTCCCCAGAGCTCTCTTCCTTCCTGGGTTCTTGGTCTGTCCCCAATTCCTGCCTGGCACGAGCTGGAGAGAGCCCAGTGTGGGAGGGGGTGTCCAAGGCAGGAGGGGCAGCACAGCCCTGGAGCTGCTCTTGGGGGAAATCCAGGGACCCTCAGGAGCCTGACTGGCCAGGGAAGAGCTGGGTCAGGGGGAGGATGAGGAGGAGCTGGTGTCTGAAGGAAAGAAGATGTCAGGAGAGACACCAGCCAGAGCTGGAGGAGGACAAGGTGGTGGAGCTGGGCATGAAGCTGCTCCAGGAGCAGGAATGTGGTGGCTCTGTGCTGCCTCAGGACCTGCTTCCAACAGCAGGAGGGAAAAGGCTTTGCCAGAGGCAGGGCTGAGCCCAGGTGTGCTGAGGATGCTGCAGAACAAGGCTGGGATTCATCAGGGGAGAGCAAAACTCTGAAAATAGGAAGGCAGCAAGAGGGGTCCCCTGAATGAGTGGGGCTGCTCTCACTGCCCCACTGCCCTGTGCAAGGCCAGGGCTCAGGCTTTGCATGGAGCTCCAAGCCAGAGAAACCTGGCAGAGCCTGGAGAAAGAGCAGCTGCCTCTGTCCTGGCAGGTTCCTGATCCCAGCTCCTGGGGCCATGCTCCAGGGCTGGCCACTGCAGATGCTTCTCCAGCTCAGTTATTGACTTCAGAGCTGATTTGATCTGTGGTTTGACAGCAGTTTAGGGGCATTTCCCAAGGCACAGTGGCCGTGTTTTTTCTAAAGCAGACAATTTCTGAGCTGCTTGTTGCTCTGTTCACTGTGCTGTGGCCATCTGGGCAGGTACCTGTATCAGCACTGATTTCACACCTGCAGGGGTTTTCTCTCAGGTGTTTCCAAGGACACTTTAATCCAATTTCAGTTGCCACCTGGCTTCATTTGATTCACCACAAAGAGCCAAATATTGTGAGATTTTGAAGAAAAGGCATTTTGAGGGATTCGTGCAAACCCAAAAAAGAATTCCCACTTAATGTTTCCTTTATGCTGGATTTGACTTCACAGGAATTTCTGATACTCAGGTATTGATTAAATGTATTGGGCATAATAGTCACATTTTCCCAGCCAGGGCTTTGCAAAACCCACCCCTCTCCTCATCTGAGTGTGAATTGGTCCATGCAGCCCTGCCCTGCTCCCAGAGCCTGGCAGCAGGTCCCACACTCCAGAGAGGGTGTCCAGGACCCCATGGAAGCACCAGGCTTTGTACAGCCCACAAAAAAAATGTCCCTTCCCTTCTCAGGAGAAGAAAGCTTTGGGATGGGCAGAAAAGGGTTTCAAGCCCCTTTGCCAGGGACTGCCCACGAGACCCAGAGAGGAGGGGGTGACAGGCAGGTGGCACCACCAGCCCTCCCCTCTGCTTCAGTTTCCTTTTGGCTTCTGTGGAGCACAGAGCTGGAGGGTCCCATCCCCAAGAATGAAGCAATATTTCACATTTCTGTCATGCTTGTAAAAGTTTGTCCATCCCAAGGGACAGGTCATATCTTCTGCAGTAATTCATAATCTCCTTCCTGCACTGCCCAGGCTTCACAGGCACCACAGAACCTCCAGAGCAACAAAAACCAAAAATGGAGCAAGGCCTGAGGGACTCCTGATATCCCAACCCTCTGAGTGTCACTTGGCATTGTCTGTCCCCAAAGACCTCTCCTGGGGCACCTTTGGCCAGCACATGCTCCTCTTTGCTTCTGCTGAATTCACCCCCTCTCCCAGCAGTGTGAGACACACCTGGGCTGCCCCAGGCCATGGGGTGCCCTGAGTGTGCCCAGAGATCCTCCCCATGGCTGCCAGGAATTGCCACCAGCCCAAGGAAGAATTGCATTCATCCCTTTGAGAGCCCCCAGCCCCTCTTCAGCCATCCCATCACTCAGGACCTTTGCTTCCCCTCACTACAGTTCCCAGCCCCTGCCCTGGCTCTCCTGGGTCTGCATTGGCAATGAGGAGAACACAGTGGCAGAAATTCCCTCTGTTTTTCCTGTTTTGGTCTCCTGATGTCCTGTTCTGTTTGATGACCACCCAGGAGGTTTGAGATGATGTGTTTATGGAAGGTTGTGCTTACCTAAGCATTGATTGTGTGTTGGAAACTCGTTGTCCATAAGGAGATGCTGAATTAGCTCAGGTGTCAATGCTCCCCCCCCAAACAGGAGACAGATCCCTCCTCCCCTGCCCCACTGTGCTGCATTATCCTGTGACAGTGGTGCTGAGGAGGGGATCAGCCCTCAGCTCATTGCAGGGAATGTTCTGGAACACTGCTGCTTCTCCAGCCAAGCCTTGCTCTGCAGCTCCACCAGCACTCAGTGACCTGCTTTGGGGTTTTCCTCAGCTCATCCCAGGGGGAATGGCAAGGAGCAGCAGCCTGGTTTTGTGGGGCTTTAATGGAGACCCAGGCACAGCTCCCAGCTCAGCCAGGCTGCCATGGAGCAGGGAGAGGTGTGGGGACCCACAGGAACAGGATCAGAGATCTGGGGAAGGAGCTGCAGCTTGGGATCCCTCATTTTGGATGAGACACAACGGGTGCAGGAACAGCAGAGCTTGTCCAGACCTCTCTGATAGAGGGTGCACAGGAACTTACAATTCTTGTGACAGCAAATTAAGCCATTAAATAGCATTTTAAATAAGCCCCCCACTGGATGCTGTCCCTCACATAGCCAGGACATTGTCACCAGCAGCTCTGGGACTGCAGGTGACACCAAGCCAAGTGCAGTTTAAGGAGAAACCATGTAGTTTTATGGATTTATGGAAAACCCCCACTGCAGAGGGAACACATTGAGATTCCTTGGGAAAAGCCCTGACAGCATCCCAGTGCCTGCTGGGGATTTCCTGGTGCAGCTCTGGCTGAGATCCAGCAGCTCAGGGCTGGAGCCACAGGCCCCAGTGGGCTGGGAAGTGCCCCAGGTTCTGTTTGTGCCATGGGAGCAGCTCAGCCAGGGCAGGGGGTATCAGGGATATCAGGGGTATCAGGGGGTATCAGGGGTATCAGGGGTATCAGGGGGTATCAGGGGTATCAGGGGTATCAGGGGTATCAGGGGGTATCAGGGGTATCAGGGGTATCAGGGGGTATCAGGGGGTATCAGGGGGTATCAGGGGTATCAGGGGTATCAGGGGTATCAGGGGTATCAGGGTATCAGGGGGTATCAGGGGTATCAGGGGGTATCAGGGGGTATCAGGGGGTATCCAGAGGGGGTATCCAGGGGGTATCAGGGATATCAGGGAGTATCAGGGGTATCAGGGGGTATCAGGGGTATCAGGGTATCCAGAGTGTATCAGGGGTATCAGGGGTATCAGGGGTATCTGAGGGTATCAGGGTATCAGGGGTATCAGGGGTATCAGGGTATCAGGGGTATCAGGGGTATCAGGGGTATCCAGGGTATCAGGGATATCAGGGTATCAGGGAGGTATCAGGGGTATCAGGATATCAGGGGTATCAGGGGTATCAGGGGTATCAGGGATATCAGGGGTATCAGGGGTATCAGGGGTATCAGAGGGTATCAGGGGTATCAGGGATATCAGGGTATCAGTATCAGGGGTATCAGGGATATCAGGGTATCAGGGTATCAGGGGTATCAGGGGTATCAGGGGGTATCAGGGGTATCAGGGATATCAGGGTATCCCGGGGGTATCAGGGTATCAGGGATATCAGGGTATCCAGGGGTATCAGGGGGTATCAGGGGTATCAGGGGGTATCAGGGGTATCAGGGTATCAGGGTATCAGGGATATCAGGGATATCAGGGGTATCAGGGGTATCAGGGGTTATCAGGGGTATCAGGGGTATCAGGGGTATCTACTCAGAGGGTATCCAGGGGTATCAGGGGGTAGGGGTATCCAGGGTATCAGGGGTATCAGGGTTATCAGGATCAGGGGTATCAGGGGTATCAGGGATATCAGGGGTATCAGGGGTATCCCAGGGGTATCAGGGATATCAGGGGTATCAGGGGGTATCAGGGGTATCAGGGGTATCAGGGGTATCAGGGGTATCAGGGGTATCAGGGGGTATCAGGGGTATCCAGGGGGTATCCAGGGTATCAGGGGTATCAGGGGTATCAGGGTATCAGGGGTATCAGGGGGTATCAGGGTATCAGGGGGTATCAGGGGGTATCAGGGGTATCAGAGAGGGTATCAGGGGTATCAGGGGTATCCAGGGGTATCAGGGGGTATCAGGGGTATCAGGGGTATCAGGTATCAGGGGTCATCAGGGGTATCAGGGTATCAGAAGAGGGGTATCAGGGGTATCAGGGTATCCAGGGGTATCGGGGGGGTATCAGGGGTATCAGGGTATCAGGGGTATCAGGGTATGGGTATCAAGGGGTATCAGGGGTATCAGGGGTATCAGGGGTATC